>LR812520.1:4614115-5046615 GCA_903798195.1 Danio kyathit | reverse complement strand
GATGGCAGGTGCTCGAGTGAGTCACTTCCAAACCTTTAAAAAAGTCAAACAAAGCAGAATAATACACTGAGCAAAAGATACACGACAGAAAGAAGCTTCACTGTAAAAAGCCATTAGTTATTTTACTTTAAAACTTCAGTTAACCCATTGTCAAATAGTGAGTAAACCTGTTGTAACTTAAAACTGTTAACTTGACATAACTTAATTGGTATAGCTATGCACAGTTTACTTAATAATTTTAAGCCAATGGGATTACTCATTTTTTAAATAAAATCAATTAGTTGATTTAAAAGCAACGGGTTTACTCACTTAAGTAAATTCAACTAATCGCTTTAAAAGCAACTGGTTTACACAGTTTTTAAAGTAAAGTCAACTAATCATTTTTAGAAGCAATGGGTTTACTCACTTAAGTGAAGTCAACTAATCGCTTTAAAAGCAATGGGTTTACTCACTTATCTAAAGTAAAGTCAACTAATCGCTTTAAAAGCAATGGGTTTACTCACTTATCTAAAGTAAAGTCAACTAATCGCTTTAAAAGCAATGGGTTTACTCACTTAAGTAAAGTCAACTAATCACTTTAAAAGCAATGGGTTTACTCACTTATTTAAAGTAAAGTCAACTAATCCTTTAAAAGCAATGGGTTTACTCACTTAAGTAAAGTCAACTAATCCTTTAAAAGCAATGGGTTTACTCACTTAAGTAAAGTCAACTAATCGCTTTAAAATCAATGGGTTTAATCACTTAAGTAAAGTCAACTAATCGCTTTAAAAAGCAATGGGTTTACTCACTTAAGTAGTCAACTAATCTCTTTAAAATCAATGGGTTTACTCACTTATTCAAGTAAAGTCAACTAATCGCTTTTAAAATCAATGGGTTTACTCACTTAAGTAAAGTCAACTAATCACTTTAAAAGTAACAGGTTTACTCACTTATTCAAGTAAAGTCAACTAATCACTTTTAAAAGCAATGGGTTTACTCACTTAAGTAAAGTCAACTAATCGCTTTAAAAGCAACGGGTTTACTCACTTATTCAAGTAAAGTCAACTAATCGCTTTTAAAAGCAATGGGTTTATTCGGTTTAGTAAAGTCAACTAATCGCTTTAAAAGCAACAGGTTTACTCACTTAAGTAAAGTCAACTAATCGCTTTAAAAGCAATGGGTTTACTCACTTAAGTAAAGTCAACTAATCGCTTTAAAAGCAATGGGTTTACTCACTTAAGTAAAGTCAACTAATCGCTTTAAAAGCAATGGGTTTACTCACTTAAGTAAAGTCAACTAATCGCTTTAAAAGCAACAGGTTTACTCACTTAAGTAAAGTCAACTAATCGCTTTAAAAGCAATGGGTTTACTCACTTAAGTAAAGTCAACTAATCGCTTTAAAAGCAATGGGTTTACTCACTTAAGTAAAGTCAACTAATCGCTATAAAAGCAATGGGTTTACACACTTAAGTAAAGTCAACTAATCGCTATAAAAGCAATGGGTTTACTCACTTAAGTAAAGTCAACTAATCGCTATAAAAGCAATGGGTTTACTCACTTAAGTAAAGTCAACTAATCGCTTTAAAAGTAACAGGTTTACTCACTTATTCAAGTAAAGTCAACTAATCGCTTTTAAAGCAATGGGTTTACTCACTTAAGTAAAGTCAACTAATCGCTTTAAAAGCAATGGGTTTACTCACTTAAGTAAAGTCAACTAATCGCTTTAAAATCAATGTGTTTACTCACTTAAGTAAAGTCAACTAATCACTTTAAAAGTAACAGGTTTACTCACTTATTCAAGTAAAGTCAACTAATCACTTTTAAAAGCAATGGGTTTACTCACTTAAGTAAAGTCAACTAATCGCTTTAAAAGCAACGGGTTTACTCACTTATTCAAGTAAAGTCAACTAATCGCTTTTAAAAGCAATGGGTTTATTCGGTTTAGTAAAGTCAACTAATCGCTTTAAAAGCAACAGGTTTACTCACTTAAGTAAAGTCAACTAATCGCTTTAAAAGCAATGGGTTTACTCACTTAAGTAAAGTCAACTAATCGCTTTAAAAGCAATGGGTTTACTCACTTAAGTAAAGTCAACTAATCGCTTTAAAAGCAATGGGTTTACTCACTTAAGTAAAGTCAACTAATCGCTATAAAAGCAACAGGTTTACTCACTTAAGTAAAGTCAACTAATCGCTTTAAAAGCAATGGGTTTACACACTTAAGTAAAGTCAACTAATCGCTATAAAAGCAATGGGTTTACTCACTTAAGTAAAGTCAACTAATCGCTATAAAAGCAATGGGTTTACTCACTTAAGTAAAGTCAACTAATCGCTTTAAAAGTAACAGGTTTACTCACTTATTCAAGTAAAGTCAACTAATCGCTTTTAAAGCAATGGGTTTACTCACTTAAGTAAAGTCAACTAATCGCTTTAAAAGCAATGGGTTTACTCACTTAAGTAAAGTCAACTAATCGCTATAAAAGCAATGGGTTTACTCACTTAAGTAAAGTCAACTAATCGCTATAAAAGCAATGGGTTTACTCACTTAAGTAAAGTCAACTAATCGCTTTAAAAGTAACAGGTTTACTCACTTATTCAAGTAAAGTCAACTAATCGCTTTTAAAGCAATGGGTTTACTCACTTAAGTAAAGTCAACTAATCGCTTTAAAATCAATGTGTTTACTCACTTAAGTAAAGTCAACTAATCGCTTTAAAAGCAATGGGTTTACTCACTTAAGTAAAGTCAACTAATCTCTATAAAAGTAACAGGTTTACTCACTTATTCAAGTAAAGTCAACTAATCGCTTTTAAAATCAATGGGTTTACTCACTTAAGTAAAGTCAACTAATCGCTTTAAAAGTAACAGGTTTACTCACTTATTCAAGTAAAGTCAACTAATCGCTTTTAAAAGCAATGGGTTAACTCACTTCATTCATTTGTTCATTTACTTTTCAGCTTAGTCCCTTTATTAATCTGGGGTCGCCACAGCGGAATGAACTGCCAACTTATCCAGCATATGTTTTATGCAGCAGATGCCCTTCTAGCTGCAACCCATCACTGGGAAACATTCATACACACTCATTCACACACATACCTACCCAATTCACCTTTAGCGCATGTCTTTGGACTGGTGGGGGAAACCGGAGCACCCGGAGGAAACCCACACGAACACGGGGAGAACATGCAAACTCCACATTGAAACGGCAACTGACCCAGCCCAGGCTTGAACCAGCGATATTCTTGCTGTGAGGCGACCGTGCTACCCACTGCGCAATCGTGCAGCCTGGGCTTACTTACTTATTCAAGTCAACTAATTGCTTTAAAAGCAATGGCTTTACCCTTTTTTAAGTAATGTCAACAACAAAGATACACTTCAAATTTTGACTGCGTTCTATTATTAAAAGTAAAAAATTCTAAGTAAATTCTAAGTAAAATGCGTTACAAGTAAAATAAGCAAAGGAGAAAAGTCTAACTGAGGTAAGAATAATAGATAGTTTAGATAAATTTTAAGTGGAGTATAATTTAAAACGCAGATGTATCCATCAACATAGGCTCATTATGAAAACGTAGCCCTGTACACATTTCTGGAGAACCTGAATTATGTAGCCAGGGGTACGTATGGCTGCATTTCATCTTTAAAAAGAACACTAGGGGGCGGTTTCTTCTTAGGGGGTTTCTTTTCATGATTATCAGCTTACCGCTTATCTCCGTATGGACTTTTTTTCACTGTTACCAGTTTGTACATATGTCTGCAGACTTGTGACGGGGAGCAGAGTTGACCTGGCGAAGAACAGTTCCAGAAAGCGGGTAAAAAATAAGCCAAAAAATAAACAAGCAAATAACAGAGTAAGAATGTGGTAAAATCTGAAAATGTGGTAAAAATCAGGTGAGGGCTTTTCTTTTTCTGGATTGCTATTGAAAACACTGTCGGTTGGGTTTAGGGAAGTGGGTGTGCGCTGGTCAGTCGGTGCTTTTGAAAACACCATCGGTTGGGTTTAGGGAAGGAGGATCGGTCAGTCAGTCAGTCAGTCAGTCAGTAAGTCAGTCAGTCAGTCAGTCAGTCAGTCAGTCAGTCAGTCGACAGCGGCCTCTGGTGGATTTATGTGAGAACAGCAGGCTCGAATGGCACTCGCGAGAGTAATTTGAGATCTGAAAAAGCATACAGAGCGGCCTCTGGTGTATTCACAAAAACAAAAACTGCAAAATAATGTACCTCCTGGGATGTGTTTGCTGCTCTACAGAAATGTATATAGGGGTACGTATTCAGAATGAGCCTGGGTTGGTATCTGCAGATCACTCTGGCAGGCCTACATACATGAGGTTTTCCACGTGGAATGATAAATGAACGTAAAGCTCATTCTCTTACTCAACACAGGCAGTTTTTCTAACATTTGCTCAGCGCTGTGAAAGGTGTGTTGTGTAAGAGCAGATCAGACGTTGCCAAACACACTTGTCACAGCCTGTACGTCACCATGACTCCCGGATAAACAATAAATACCTGCAACTCTTGCAACCCAGTGAAGCTTTCTAAACACAAGGTGGATCTGCTCACACTTTAGACTCGGTATAAAGCTAAACTGCAAGTTGAGTACATGGCTGAATGATTCTAGAACACACTCGGTAATAAATGTACAGTAGCTATCATTGGGGAATTAACTTTTTGACAGATTATAGAACTATATTGAACATATTCTGAGGTACATATTCAACCCAGGAAATACATTGGAAATGTGTGCCTCAGCCTACATTTTTGCAAAAGATTGAATACGTTGCTCTGCATACTTTTGGATGCCCATTTAAAATGACAAATCCACTAGAGGGCGCTGTCTACATTCTTCGTTTTGATACACAGTTGAAGTCAAAATTATTCGCCCTCCTGTGATTTTTTTTTTTTCTTTTCAAATATTTTCCAAATGATGTTTAACAGAGCAAGGAATTTTTCACAGTATTTCCTATAATATTTTTTCTTCTGGAAAACGTCTTAATTGTTTTATTTCGGCTAGAATAAAAGCAGTTTTTAATTTTTAAAAACCATTTTTAGGTCAATATTATTAGCCCCCTTAAGCAATATATTTTTTGATCATCTACAGAACAAACCACTGCTATACAATGACTTGCTTAATTACCCTAACTTGCCTAATGAACCTAGTTAAGCCTTTAAATGTCATTTTAAGCTGAATAATATCTACAAGAACAAGAAAACTCCACACAGAAATGCCAGCTGACCCAGCAGAGGCTCGAACCAGCGACCTTCTTGCTGTGAGGCGATCGTGCTACCCACTGCACCACTGTGACACCCTACATTTGTTAAGTGTACAGTTTATTCAGATTTTTTAAAATTAATTTTATTTAATTATTTATACATTTTTATTTATAAAATTTTTATTGATAACTAAAAAAAAAAAAAAAATTCTGTGTGGAGTTTGCATGTTCTCCCTGCATTCGCGTGGGTTTCCTCCGGGTGCTCCGGTTTCCCCCACAGTCCAAAGACATGCAGTACAGGTGAATTGGGTAGGCTAAATTGTCCATAGTGTATGAGTGTGAATGAGTGTGTGTATGTTCCCAGAGATGGGTTGCGGCTGGAAGGGCATCCGCTGCGTAAAATCGTGCTGGATAAGTTGGCGGTTCATTCTGCTGTGGCGACCCCGGATTAATAAAGGGACTAAGCCGACAAGAAAATGAATTAATGAATAACTAAAAAACATTATTATTATTATTATTTTTATTATTATCATGTTTAATAGCAGATTTTTTTTCAGCTTTCTTTGGTTAATATTATCTGTAATAAAAAACTTTTGCAACATTATAAATGTCTTTATCATCCTTTTTGGTCAATTTATACACTATAAAACATGCAGGGTTTCACACAACTCATTCATGTTGTTCCAACACAAAAGCTGGGTCAGTTGGCGTTTCTGTGTGGAGTTTGCATGTTCTCCCTGCGTTCGCGTGGGTTTCCTCAGGGTGCTCCGGTTTTCCCCACAGTCCAAAGACATGCGGTACAGGTGAATTGGGTAGGCTAAATTGTCCATAGTGTATGAGTGTGAATGGACGTTTCCCAGAGATGGATTGCAGCTGGAAGGGCATCCGCTGCGTAAAACATATGCTGTGATAAGTTGGCGGTTCATTCCGCTGTGGCGACCCCAGATTAATAAAGGGACTAAGCCGGAAAGAAAATTAATGAATGAATAAATGAATTCAACCCATAAAAATAGTTTGCAACAATTTTGGAGACATCATTTTTTTCCCAGTGAAATCACTGGAATAAATTGGATTTTAAAATATATGTAAATGGAAAACAGTTATTTTAAATCATTTTTAATCATTTCGCTGGACTTTGGATCAAATAAATTGTACCCCTAAAACTCTCTCTTATTTATAATTTTTTTGAAATGCCATAAATTATATTATCAAGCCTGGAAATATAACTGAAATCATCAATAATTCAAATAATTTTTCATTTTTGAACACATTTTCAGCTCAAATAGCAAAAAACATGTGATATATTGTATCTCAGTACAAATATAATTGTTTCTCACCTGATGTCAACTTTCTTGTAATCTAAAGTACTGGATTGAGCAAATGATTACACTAGACTTAGTTAGAAATTATCCAGAATGCATTATATCAGATGGGTTTAAAAAATAAAACATTAGACAACAACAAAAAAACTGCTGGTTTGAAATAGGTCTTGACTCATACACACAGCTTTGACAGCCTGTAATACTTATTGTGCAGTTAATAATTAACAGTTATTAACCATTGTAATCAATAGATGTAAAGATGATAATAATAACAATCTGTAAATGTGTGCAACCAGGGTTATTATAGGTGCTCATGAGAAATACTACAGTAATTTATACAACCCCAAATCAGAAAAACTTCGGGACAGAATTGAAAGCGCAAATAAATTTTTTTTTACTTTGAGTTGTTTTTCATTGCATTATTTAATGTGTTTCTCATGATTATTATTATTATTCTAATAAACATGTATTCAAATTTTGGTTCTTGCAACTCGTTTAAAAAAAGTTGGAACAGTAAAGCATTTACCACTTTGTGATGTTGCCATTCCTTTTCACAACACTTAGTGAAGTTTATTCATAAACTAATTTCGAGAGGATCACGTGCTTATGATTTACCACAGCTGGTCTCGCATTAAACTAATCATGATCTCCCAATCATATGATTCCCTATTTACTATAAATAACCACAGTTTCAGTACACAGTTATCTTCGTATGGAAGAAACCCTCCCTTTCCTCCCCCTTCTCCTCCTTTTCATAGATCGGGCGGCACGGCGGCCCAGTGGTTAGCACTGTTGCCCCACAGCAAGAACACTACCAGCTCTGGTCCTCGCCAGGATGGTGGGCGTTTCTGTGCGGAGTTTGTATATTCTCCCCGTGTCCGCGTGGGTTTCCCCCGGGTCCTCCGGTTTCCTCCCACCCGCAAAGATATACTTAATTTACAACAGACTTAAGCAATGGATACAACTGTCTAACTCCCTTCCTCCTCAAGTGTTTCCTTAGCTACCGCAGCAGGGGAGTTTGAGATCTACCTAAGCTTAAGCTCCCCTCTCGCTCTACGAACGGAAGGGAGCCCTGGGCTCGAGGATCCCTTAAGCTCAGGGCTCTCTCCCGGGACAGCATGCCAAACAAGCTTATATTTAATCATCAGCTAAGTGTGAACTCTTGAAAAAGACGTTTAGTGACTGAAGACACCAAGTGATGAAGTGTTTCTTGTGTATTATTGTCCCATTCTTCCTGCAAACAAGTCTTAAGGTGAGCAACAGTACAGAGTTTTCATTGTCACATTAGCGCTTTAAAATGTACCACACATTCTCTATTGGATACAGGTCGGGACTGTAGGCAGGCCAGTCAAGTACTTGTATCCTCTTGCTCTGCAGGACTTTGTAATGTGTACAGAATGTTGTGTTACGTGTTGAGGTTGTTATATTAGATGAGACGTAACATTAAGTGAGTTTCTACTGGTGCAGGGTAAAATCACAACAAATGGATATGTGAAACAAAAATAACTATTTAATAAACGATGATATTAAACAATGAATATATAAATTTGGAATGTAACTTAAATGACCGAATCAAACCAAAAACAGGAGTGTTTCCCAAAACAAAGAAACAAACATAACAAAACGATTCAACTAGAGCCCTGCATTTAAACCTGAACCTGATGGGGCCCGACTTTTTTATGCCTCTATGGCCGGGCTTCGGGTCAATTTTAACGTCATAGCTAGCACGCATATCGGGCTTCGGGCCTGCATTAGAAAAAACTCAATCTCAAGAAACACTGGTGCTTGCTGTCAAAGGCTACATTATTTAAGGGCATTCGTTACGACATAATTCATTCCTTTTTAATATAAAAATATTTTCTTTGAAATCTAAATGTAATAAAAGCACATCAGCACCAAGGAAAAATCAGACTCTCAAGACACTCATCTTTAAAATTATGACACATTAAAACATTTGCAGATTCCCAGTGATGGGTTGCGGCTGGAAGGGCATCCGCTGCGTAAAAACGTGCTGGAGAAGTTGGCGGTTCA
Source organism: Danio kyathit (assembly GCA_903798195.1). Lineage (NCBI taxonomy): Eukaryota > Metazoa > Chordata > Actinopteri > Cypriniformes > Danionidae > Danio > Danio kyathit. The sequence goes on along the minus strand of LR812520.1, from coordinate 5,038,084 downwards.
TTCCGCTGTGGCGAGACCGGATTAATAAAGGGACTAAGCCGAAAAGAAAGCATTAATTAAATTCTTACTTTCCTCTGACCGAAACAAATCTTCCACCTGTACAGTTGAGTAGTGGACGGGCTCAAACAAAAATATAATTTGTATATTTTTCTTGAAAAAAATACATATTTAAAACGAATTTCGTATAGTTTGTCTACTAGAGGGCGACACAGTGGCACAGTAGGTAGTGCTGTCGCCTCACAGCAAGAAGGTCGCTGGTTCGAGCCTCGGCTGGGTCAGTTGGCGTTTCTGTGTGGAGTTTGCGTGTTCTCCCTGCGTTCGCGTGGGTTTCCTCCGGGTGCTCCGGTTTCCCCCACAGTCCAAAGACATGCGGTACAGGTGAATTGGGTAGGCTAAATTGTCAGAGATGGTTTCCCAGAGATGGGTTGCGGCTGGAAGGGCATCCGCTGCGTGAAAACGTGCTGGATAAGTTGGCGGTTCATTTCGCTGTGGCGACCCCAGATTAATAAAGGGACTAAGCTGAAAAATAAAATGAATGAATGAATGAATGAGTTATCTACTAGATAAAATAGAAGAACAAATAACATTTGAGGTGAAGTGATTCAAGTCCGCTATATGCTTCAACAATGCCAAAACATGAACTGGATTGTCAAATAAAATAATATTCATTCATTCATTTTCTTGTCGGCTTTGTCCCTTGCGGGGTCGCCACAGCGGAATGAACCGCCAACTTATCCAGCACGATTTTACGCAGCGGATGCCCTTCCAGCCGCAACCCATCTCTGGGAACTTCCACACACACACTCATTCACACTCATACACTATGGACAATTTAGCCTACCCAATTCACCTGTACTGCATGTCTTTGGACTGTGGGGGAAACCGGAGCACCCGGAGGAAATCCACGCGAACGCAGGGAGAACATGCAAACTCCACACAGAAACGCCAACTGACCCAGCCTAGCTGAGGTTCGAACCTGCGACCCAGCGACGTTCTTGCTGTGAGGCAACAGCACTACCTACTGCGCCACTGCGTTGCCAATAAAATAATAATCTAGCCTAAATAAAATTAAAATTGTATAAAACACCTTGAATGGATCTGGATCTGAATTGTCTGATGAGCCGGGTCTGGAGTTTCCCCGGCTCAGGTGCTGATGAGACTGCGGTCTCCACCCCATATGAGGGATCAATATTTGTCTCATTTTAGGTTTTTTGGCAAATGTCTCAATTTAGTTTATCTGTTTTAAAGAGCGTTTACTCATTTTGAACCTTGTTTTAAACAACAGCTATCTGAATTGTAAGATTTAGTGTGTGGAAAAACCGCCAGCAAAACTAAAGCCAATAGATTTCTTTACCCATCTCTCCCACCATGCAAGTACATACACACTTTAAAACACACAAACGCACACCTTTATTTATTCTCAATCTTTCTTGCTTTGTCAATATATTGTAGTGTATACTGTTTAATAATCAATTTAAATTATGTAAAAAAATAAATAGGCGACGCAGTGGCGCAATAGGTAGTGCTGTCGCCTCACAGCAAGAAGGTCGCTGGTTCGAGCCTCGGCTGGGTCAGTTGGCGTTTCTGTGTGAAGTTTGCATGTTCTCCCTGCGTTTGCGTGGGTTTCCTCCGGGTGCTCCGGTTTCCCCCACAGTCCAAAGACATGCGGTACAGGTGAATTGGGTAGAGTGTGAATAAGTGTGTGTGGATGTTTCCCAGAGATGGGTTGCGGCTGGAAGGGCATCCGCTGCGTAAAAACATGCTGGATAAGTTGGCGGTTCATTCCGCTGTGGCGACCCCGGATTAATAAAGGGACTAAGCCGAAAAGCAAATGAATGAATGAATGAAAAAAATAAAAAAGCGGCTTTAATTCGCGCCCTCTCATGGTAGGTACGCGCAGTGTGTACAGCCGTATGGCTGCAGGCACCACTGGGTTAAACTGAGTAAACTCACTGTAGACCACATACCGCTTGAATATCCATATCACTTAAACTAAATCCTACATTTAAAAAAACAAACAAAAAAACTCCAAACAATTCTCTAAATTATTCTGATAAAAAAAAAAAGAGACGAAAAAACAAACTTTCTATTAAATACAAATCTGGTGTATTTTAATGGCTGTAACAGTATGAGCTGTTTGGCTTCGGTTCGGACTCGGGCCAAAAATTTTGATGAACTGTTGGACAAGGGCCAGGCTACAGCCTGTGCGTCTCGGAGCAGGGCTGGGCCAGGGCTTAGATTTAAGACCCATGCAGGGCTCAAGATCTACCTAAACCCCAACCCACTAAACTTAAGGCCCGTGCACACCGAGACGTTTTTTGTTCGTGTTTTCCGTCGACGTTTAACGCCTCGTGACTGAATAAAGAGCGTCAATGTGATCGTCCACACCAATGCGCAAAATGGCAGGCGCAAAAGCATCATTTTAAAAAAAACGCTTCATGCTCGTTTTTTGTTTTGACGCGCTGCGGTAAAACCTTCTCCACCAATCAGATTGGCACTTTTGTTCACGTGCACAAAGCTGGTGAAGTTACAGTAAACAGCATTTGGAGGCGCTCAAGCGCAAAACTGTCAATGCGAGCGCACATTGAAGAAGATGCCCAGAGGCGATATTGCACTGGTGAACAATAATCATTTCATCATCGCTAGAGTTGGAGCTGATACTTGAACCATCCATAACAACAAGCGTGTCAACTTTGTCTTCTTCTACTGTGTTACAAGCGGGTGTTAGAAGCTTAAAGTTGTGTAGCGCCATCTAACGTCAAGGAGTGATTTTGCATACTCTTCTGCTCGACGCCTGTGAAAATCGCTTGGGTTTGAATCCAGAAAAACGTCTTGAAAAACGCTGACGATAAACGCAAACGAAAAGCGTCCCGGTGTGTACGAGCCTTTACTAACCAAAGAATAATGCAGAAACAAAACTGTAATCTCCAGCGTATGCGACGCTTGAACTACTTAACTATTCAAAACATAAATACAGGTGTGGCAACTCCTCCATAAAGTAACTAGCACAAAAAAACGATTCTACTCAGAATGACTAAAGTTCTTGTAAAGTACACATCGTTAGCAATTAGCAAAACAAAAGCCTGATCTGATAATCCAATTCTCATAAAGATCGTTCGACTTCCTAATAATCTGATAAATTGAGCTGCAAAAACTTATCTAAACAATAAAGCACTTAAGCAAAGACAAACTAAACAACAACAAAAATAATACGAACACAAATAAACAGGCTGATTGACAAGTGAGGGGTTTGGTGGTGGCTTTTAAACGCAGCGACCAGCTTCTGATTAATGCGCCAAGTGGCGTCATAATGATAACTGATGGCCCTCTCGATCAATGGTTGCACACCTGGATCAGGACATAAAACACAACAGGAAAGAGAAGAGAAAGAGTAAACGAAAACAATCACAAAACACCACCAAACATACGTGAAACGTAACAGCTGGAATACGCATGAGCGTTCGTGGAAAAGAAGGCACCATATTGTGCTCCATAATTTCTATGCACTTTTCAGCATTATTGGTGCCATCGCAGAAGTGCAAGTTACCTTTGCCAAGAGCACTGACACAACACCATACCATGACAGACCCTGGCTTGTTACTGATAACAGTCTGGATGATCCTTTTCTTCTTTGGTTCGGAGCCCACATCGTCCATTTCTCCCAAAAAATACCTGAAAGACTGATTCATCTGACCTAGATGATCCAATTCTAGATGCCTCCGAGCCCAAAGAAGTCGACGAGGCTTCTGGACACTGTTAACATAGGGCTTCCATTTGGCACAGTACAATTTTAACTGGCATTTGTCTATGTAACTATGTATTGTGGTACTTGACAAAGGTTTGCCAAAGTAGTCCTGAGCCCATGTAATGATATCGCTTATAGATGAATGAGGATTCTTGATGCAGTGATGCCTGAATGGTGTGTGAGTGAGGCAGAGGTAAGTATCATCATGGCGGCTTTGTTTCTGGATCAGCTGATCAACGTAAATTACAGCGTTCATCGCTGGCACAACCTCCGTGTGAAAATGAAAACCTTGAGCTTATTTTTAATTGAGTGCTATTAATACCCGTGAAAGCAGAGGCCACTGCAGATGCCTCTTTATCTGTAATGTGTGAAGCAGATGAATTCATTCTCCCATGACTGAGCTTTCCGAGACCATCCTGCTATTATCGCTCTGCTGCTGTCATTTGTCTTGCAGTTATACCGCATAAATACTCAACGTTTCCCAAATATGCTGAAATGACTTTTCCTTAGGGTTACTATTCTGTTCCTTGTAGAAATCGATGTGGCTTTTAAAGGGATAGTCGCACAGAAATGAAAATGACCTCACCATTTATTCTCTTTTATGTGACTTTTAATTGTGAGAAAATGTTTTGTTTGGCGCTCTTAATTGCAAAAAAGAGCATTTACATGAAATAAAAATGTATTTTCTTAATCTTCTTATTTTATTAACAAAATTTTATATAAATAAATGTCAATTTACAAACCAAAAACTTTTTTATATATATTTTGCTTACTGAAATGCAGTATTACTATGAAACTACATCTATCCAGTATTACAAAAAAGCCTTTAAAAACAACTGAAATGTGTAAATTATATAATCTTTTTATTAATGTGAGATGATGTTTACACCTCCTCTGTATACAGTATATATTTATTTACATGTAGTTTTATTTTTACTGTGTACAGTACTGTGACTGTATAATTTCTAATGGTGGGCCATTATCGGCGTTAACGTGCTGCGTTAACGCAAGACTCTTATCGGGCGATAAAAAAATATCACCGTTAATTTATTCTCAAAGTTGGGTTGGGAGCTGGGTCTATTTTACGGAAGCTATGATGACTTTCACCTTGATATTTTAGCGCGAATGTATACCTGACCGGTGAGCCGTCTGACAAAAAAGTGCCCTTCTGAATTAAATCAGCAGGATGCCTGACTCTAAGGCCCCGTTTACACTAATGCGTTTTCGTTTTAAAACGCTTAAGTTTTGCTACGGTTACGCCATCCGTCCACACTACGCCGGAGTTTTCGAGCCCCGAAAACGGAGCGTTTTGAAAACGCTGGAGAGGTCGTTTTCATTCTAAAACGCTGCTGCTCCGTCTCTGTGTGGATGGGGGAAAACGGAGACATCTGAAAACGGAGGCGTGGCTGCTGAGATTCGCTACCTGATTGGGGCTTTTGGGTCATTGCGTATCCTTCCCTTATTTGTCAAGCCCCTATCACATGACTATAACGCTACCGGAAGACGGCAGACCAGCCTTCACTGTAAACAACAACATGGACACAGAAATGGGAGTGTTGTTTGCACTATTGTCCGTTTTAGGCGCCATTGTGCAGTTAAACTCTGCCTTTTTTACTACAGCAGCTGCATATATTCGCAAGAGGCAAGCTATTGTTCGAGCACTCGCTAATCGCTCGCGTTCATCGTTCAACCAGCGTTTGTTGACTAACAATAACCAAATGCCGAGCGAGACACATGCTTCCTGTTTATACTTGAACGCGCATGCCCAGAGTGCGCGATTGGTCACGTGATATACGTTTTTGGTGGAGTAGTGTGGACGGAGATATGTTTAGAAACGCTAGATGAAACGCTAGTATGGACACGAAACGTTTTTGATCTAAAACGCCGTTTCAAAACGAAAACGCACTAGTGCAAATGGGGCCTAACTGCAGTTCGGCAGTTTCACTTTAACACATGAACATTCATTCATGAACATTCATTCATGCCCCCGTGACAAACTGAGGTATTAGATGCAAATAAGGAGTAAGGACTGGTGAGAGTGTTATGGAATTTAATAACGCACGCCAAATGGTAAGAAAAAACTACTGCATTTCGCGATGTGTGTGTGTTTATGTGTGTGCGCGGTCCTTTACTGACAGCCGGGTGTGGATCTTGTTGGAAAATATGGCCAAAGGTCCTAAAGACTGCGGTGTTTACTTCAATAATGCCACTAATATCTGCATACTCCACGTCTTAATTCCATTTCTGTTTAGTTCAGTTATGACTTTAGTCAGATTAAGGTCAACAAAAATCGCTGTTTGGAGTTTATGTAGGCCTACAGTTCAACATTGATGTTTAACTGAATAAACAGTGAGTAAACACAAGTACATCTTATTGAACATCATTTATTTTCATCACCAATTATCAGAGTAGAACAGTTTCTCAAGCAGTTTGTGATGCATTTTTAGAAACAAGAGATGAGCCCCTGGTCTAATGCGCCACCTGGCTTGAGAAACCCGTTCTCAAATACTTATTATTTGGGTAGCGCACATATTCTAAATGCCTTCGGCAAAATTCAGCTAAGCCATTTTAATCTAGATTAATCTAGATTAAATAATTTTATCTATGCCCACCTATAATAATGTTGCATTATTTATAATGAAAAAAACTATTTTGATTTTTTTTTCTTCTGTTGGAAACAAAATAAGATATTTTGAAAAATGCTAGTTGTTGGCATCTATTGACTTTGATTGTAGGAAAAAAATGACTATGGAAGTCAATGCGTGCCAGCAACCAGCATTCTTTAGAGTATCTTCTTTTCAACTCAAATAGGTCTTGAACAAGTTAAGGGTGAGTAAATGATCTATCCCTTTAATTTTAATAGTAATAAATAAAATAAAATTATAATTATGTAACCATTTCAGTAAATTATGGAGTTTAGGTCGATTGTTCTAAACCAGGGGTGTCCGAACTCGGCCCTGGAGGGCCGGTGTCCTGGAGAATTTAGCTCCAGCCCTTTTCAAACACACCTGAACCAGCTAATCATGCTCTAACTAGGTATACTAGAAACTTCCAGGCAGGTGTGTTGAAGCAAGTTGGAGCTAAAGTCAGCAGGACACCGGCCCTCCAGGATTGAGTTTGGACACCCCACTAGAAACATCCTGGCAGGTGTGTTGAGGCAAGTTGGAGCTAAACTCAGCAGGACACCGGCTCTCCAGGACCGAGTTTGGACACCCCTGTTCTAAACATTTTTCCAATGATGGGTTGCAGCTAGAAGGGCATCCGCTGTGTAAAACATATGCTGGATAAGTTGGCGGTTCATTCTTCAGTGGCGACCCCAGATTAATAAAGGGACTAAGCTGAAAAGAAAATGAATGAATGAATGAATGTTCTAAACCAGGGATGTCAAACTCAATTCTTGGAGGGCCGCAGCCCTGCACAGTTTAGTTCCAACCCTGCTTCAACACACTTAAGCTGCGGTCACACTAGAGTTTGAGCTTGCGAAATTCTGTCGTGTGGCGCTGCGAAAAGGGGCGGGATTAAACAAGATGATTAGACATTAAAAAAGCGAGCGATTGCTCCATGTTTTGAATTTCTGTACAGAGAGGTCATGTTTTGATCCTCGATTGGTCTCATGCAGTCAAGTGATGCGATTTCGCAGGTCAGAGTTCACCAAGCTTAAACTTTGCACCGCAGCAACCTGCGAAACTTGACGCATGACCTTGTGTTTCCGGTCTGACGCATTCGCGTGCATATGAATGGAAGTCTAAGGGGAGAAAAGTCCAGTGTGACCGCAGCTTTACTGGTAAGTTTGAAACAAGCCTGAAGGACTCAATTAGTTTGATCAGGTGTGTTTAATTAGGGTTGGAACTAAACTGTGTAGGGCTGCGGCCCTCCAGGAATTGAGTTTGACATCCCTGTTCTAAACATACAGATAATTTTTCACCTTTATAACAGTTTTAGCACCACCTTGTGGCCGATTTTGGTACCATTTTCCATGATAGTTCACCCAAGAAGGAAAATTAGCCTCAGTATTTACTATCGCGCTCTCTCTCTCTCTCTCTCTCTCTCTCTCTCTCTCTCTCTCTCTCTCTCAGGTGGTTTCAAACCAAAAATTTCTTTCTTCTGTTGAACACAAACACAAAAAAGATATTTTAAAGAAAGCTGAAAACCGGCAACCATTGACATCCATATTGTAGGGAAAACAAATAGTTACAGGTTTTCATCTTTTTACAAATGTTTGAGACAATTAAAGGGTAAATAAATAAAGAGAGAATTTGGTATTTGGTTGTTCTAAATTACTTAGGAAGTATAGGCTTTTTGATGTATGTGGCAAAGCCCATTTTGTAAATGACACTGTTAAATCTAACAGTTACAACAGGGTTTCAGCACCAATAAATAAATAAATAAATAAATGAAAAATCTGTCAACATATACAAGTAGTAACCACAAGGGGGGGGGGGGAAGCTCCAACATGGTTCAAAATATCTTCTCTGTGTTCAAAAGAAAAAAAAGTCAGTGTAACTCATTATTTATTAATAAATTATGACCAAATAGTCCTTTTTGAGTGAACTGTTCCTTTAAATGGCTTATTTGGAACTTTTCAGCTATCAGACTTTCAGAAATTCAGAACTCAGATATATATGGAAATTTACATTCATGACATACTGTACAAGTTCAATTTTAGATTTCACATATATAAAATATGTCATGTATGAAACGACTGCTTTCATAACAGTGCTATGCAGTTTTATATTATGTTTTCTCTTAATAATAAAAACCTTCATTTCAAAACTACATGATTGTGTGTTGACTTGTGTTATTTCTGACTAATATTTACATTTATTTGATGAACTGAAACATTAAATTTTAAAACTTTAAATTAAAGTTATATTTTACTATAATTTTAGATATTTAAGAGAATCATTGCGCACTGGGGTTGCTATACAGCAGGGACTTTAGGAAAATATTATTCAGTTATTTTCTTTTTACCTTTGTGATCCTTGAATCCAAAGTATGCATTTTGTTCAGCACAGCAAAAATTCCAGTGTTAAATATACCGTGTGATTTTTTTTGGTGTTGTTCAGTGTTAAAACCGGAGTACATTTTAATCCACGAGTGTGAAAGAGCGTATATGTAAGAGTTTTTTTTTTTCAGTGTTAAACTTTTAACCCAATATGCAGTGTATTTCCCACTAGTGATGGGAAGTCCAGTTTTTTTTACTCGAACCGATTCTTTTAGACAAACAGTGATCAAACCAGTATGTTTTACTTGAAACATGTCTTGTTGCATTTTAAAATGCAAAGAGTTGAATGTATTGAAATTACTCCTAAAAAGATTAATGAACATTTAATAAATTAAAACTATTTTCAACATATTTGATCATTATGTCACACCAATTGATAATATAGTGAAAAAAGGTAATATATTAACACTTTGAAGGGTAACACACACTCCTGTTCGATGTAAGAATAAACTCTTAGGCTACTGTGTTAAAATTAACTCTGAGAGTAATGTACAAATTTCACACTTTAGAAAGTGTTATTTTAACTCCAAAGTGGAGGGAGTCATATGTACATCCAAGGAGTGTCAAGTTAAACTCAAATTGAGTTAAATGTATACTGATTTTTTTGCTGTGTGAGCCAAAGGTTTGCAAGATATGACACACGTGAGTTGTTGCAGATGTGGAGGGTAAGCATCTCCCTGTTTGTCCTGTTGTACTGTAGATGTCTGATATGTCCAAAATTTTGCATGATACTGTATACCCAGGACAGCAACTATCTCGACATTTGTTAGCACTTGTTAGCTAACTTAAAAAAAATTTACATTACATTTTCTAAGCTGGAAAATGTTAAGCTATAAAGCATATACATGCATTTTGGTATCATCACTATACTAAAGGCATAGAAGCAGACTTGTGTAAGTTTGTAATAATAAAAATAGAACTATGTGTGTCATTATAGCCTATCAAAGAAAGATGGTAGCCTACATATATAATGGCTACCTCAGTCATTTTGACTGACGAGCGCTTTATAAAGTGTAATTCTTTAAATAGTGAACCACCCCCATCTTGTGGTGCATGAAATGTCTGCTGTCTCACAGATGTCCATGTTCAATTTCACATTTTTCATTGTTTTATTTACATTTATTTTTTTACCCGCCGTTTTTACAAAAAGAAAATGGCCGACGCAATCGGTCGACAATCAATTTAGCCTAATATTTTATTCAAATGTCCGCGAAATTTCAATATTTGTGAATATTATTACATATCCGACCCATTATATTTGTATTTTAAGCTTGTAAAATATTAAATTGGATTGTATTAAAGAACAAAAATGACATAGGGATTGTATCCAAACTTAGAAGAGATTATTCCTATATGATTAATTATTAATAGCCCCTTCCGCCCCTCCTCAAACATCAACCGTCTAATGTTTTTGCTAATATCTCATTAAACAAACGGATATTTGAGTTCAAGAAAACCGTCAGAGTAGGTGTCCCGCCCACCCAAGACCCCCATTTTACACGTTCATTGATCTGTGATTGACAAGCGAGAAAGAAGAATGAAGGAAGAATGAATGGTGCCTACTAGTCAACAAGCATCACTGCCCAGCGAGTCAGAGCGCATGCGCAGTGCTTACGCTCTGGATGCTGCTCAATACTGAAAAAAAGCAAACCTGCCAGTTCTCCAAGGTAGCGTTCCAAAGCAGGAGAAATGTCTCGAAATAGTGCCTCGGATATTAAAGATGGATTGCGGATTGCCAGACAAATGACACAATGTGCGGACGCCGATGCTTCTCCGCGCTGCGATCGTTTCATCTTCGGTCCAAAATGCCACTTGCTTAACTGACATACGAGGATATAGAGACACAAATAGTCGCCTAAAACGGACTATCAAGCGAATTTACAAATATGAACGTTACGCTGCTTAAAAGGCGAAGGCTGGACTGTGTGTATGCGCTACTGCTCTGGCTCCATAACGCAATGTGGATGTGCCGTTCAGCGGCCGAAGAGCATCAATTCAGCGTTGAGGTAAGACTGGCCCAACATCAGCATCAGCATCTTCTGCTTGAGTCATGAACACACACACACATGCAAGCGTATGGTCGGTATAAGCAGAATAACAGCATACTAGAACATTATTTATAACGCAGGTCATAAATAACTGAGGAATACACTGAATTACATTGAAATCACACGTCTGAATCTGGGCTATTTACAGCTATTCTGTTATTGTGAAGAGAGGAATGACACTCTGGTTGGTTGTTTGGTATATCTGCTGAACAGAAATGCTTCGTTTCCGTATGCTTTAGCCGTTTCAGTGTAGAAAGCAAATGTAATTTGTTATAATATAATATAATTTTTCCATAAACATGTAAACAATTAATCTTAAGAGATTAAAATTACAGACTTGCATCGCATAAACAGAATGGCATTTGTGTTTACGTTGCGTTTCACAAAAACATGTCATGTCTGTTTACCTTTGAATTGTGTTTCTTATTCTGTTCTATTCTAAAATTACAGACATTCGAATGAAACAGAGCAGCATTTGTGTTTACACTGCATTTCACAACAACATCATCATGTCTGTTTACCTTGAATTCATGTTTACTGCACCAATTAAAGAGAATAAAATAAAGCAGATTAGGCTAAAATAGAACTGACAATAATGCTTCTATTGTCTAATACAAAGTGCGCTGAAATGTCATTGTTTTTCATTATATCCTACTCTGTTCTGTGATTTAGGGTTTGGAAAGATTTGTAGTCTCTTATAAACTCATGTGCTACTCTATTCAATTGTAGTATAGACTTTTTTGGTGATTTGTCCGATTCTATTCCATCCTATTCTGAAAAAGAAATGAATTGCTAATCTATTCCATTCTAGTTTAGCCTTTACTGTGTTTTGGTGTACATATATATATATATATATATATATATATATATATATATATATATATATATATATATATATATATATATATATATATATATATATATATATATATATATATTTCTATTCTATTCTATTCTATTCTAGCCCTTTTGTGGTTTATACTGAATACAATTGTACAGTATTATGTTCTACTCTATTCTATTCTCTTCTATTCTGTTCTGTTCTATTCTATTCTATTCTGTTCTATTCTATTCTGTTCTGTTCTGTTCTGTTCTATTCTATTCTATTCTATTCTATTCTATTCTATTCTATTCTATTCTATTCTATTCTATTCTTTTTGGGATTCAGTGTACCGAATACAATTATACAGTATTATGTTCTGCTATATACTGTTCTATTCTATTCTATTCTATTCTATTCTATTCTGTTCTGTTCTGTTCTGTTCTGTTCTATTCTATTCTATTCTGTTCTGTTCTATTCTATTCTATTCTATTCTTTTTGGGATTCAGTGTACCGAATACAATTATACAGTATTATGTTCTGCTATATACTGTTCTATTCTATTCTATTCTATTCTATTCTGTTCTGTTCTGTTCTCTTCTGTTCTGTTCTATTCTATTCTATTCTATTCTATTCTGTTCTGTTCTATTCTATTCTATTCTATTCTTTTTGGGATTCAGTGTACCGAATACAATTATACAGTATTATGTTCTGCTATATACTGTTCTATTCTATTCTATTCTATTCTATTCTATTCTATTCTATTCTATTCTATTCTATTCTATTCTATTCTATTCTATTCTAGCCCGTTTGTGGTTTATACTGAATACAATTGTACAGTATTATGTTCTACTCTATTCTATTCTCTTCTATTCTGTTCTGTTCTGTTCTATTCTATTCTATTCTATTCTATTCTATTCTATTCTATTCTATTCTATTCTATTCTATTCCATTCTAGACTTTTTGTGATGCAGTGTACTGAATACAATTATACAGTATTCTATTCTATTCTATTTCACTAGTTTACTCTGTTCTGGTTAAAAAAAAATCTACTCAATTCTCTAATAGAATTAGGTCAATTGAAACGCCGCTATTCCAACAAATATAACAGAGTAAAATTAAAGAAATGAAACCATACTAAAGTAGAATGTGCTGTTCTATAATAAAGACATAATAAGAAATGCTATTACTTTATATTATGTTAAAACTTCCTTAAAATAAATAGAGAATAAATCTACTCTACTCTACTCTACTTTATTCAAGCCTAGTCTAGCCAAGCCTTTTTTTGATTAAAGTAAACGGAAATGTTGTTAATGTTATTTTAAGTTAAGCTATATTTAATAATAAGTAGACAGGAATTCTATTCTATTCTATTCTATTCTATTCTATTCTATTCTATTCTATTCTATTCTATTCTATTCTAATCTATTCTATTCTATTTAGCAAAAACAAAACAAAATGATATCCCTAAACAAGAACTCTTCTAATACAGAAATAATTAGATAACCTGAAATGCTGTTCTGTAGTGAAGTTTACTCTGTTCTGGTGTGTTCTGTGATTCAGCTTACAAAACTCAAATCTACTCTATTCTGTAATACAGAAACAATTAACTTAACTGAAATGCTGTTCTATTTCATCAAAGTATAATGTGCTATTCTATCAAATAAAGTAAGAGGAATAACAACTATACTGTTGTTAATAATAAGTAGACAGCAATTCAATTCTATTCAATTCTATTCTATTCTATTCTATTTTATTCTGTTCTATTTCATTCCAGTTTACTCTGTTCTGGTGTGTTTTGGGATTCAGTGTACAGAACAAAATTCTACTCTATTCTGTAATACAGAGAGAATTAAGTAAACTGAAATGCTGTTCTATTCCATTCTAGACTACACTAAAGTAGAATGTGCTATTCTATAAAATAAAGTAGGCAGGAATGTTGTTTGCTTTATATCATGCTATGCCAATCTTGATAATTAGACATACATTTCTATTCTATTTAATTCTATTCTATTCTAGCCTTATTGTGATTTGATGTACTGACTATAGTTCTATTCTGTTCTGTTCTAGTATATTCTGTGTTAATTCATTTCAGTTTGCTCTGTTCTGGTGTGTTCTGTGATTTAGCATACAGAACAGAATTCAGTAAACTGAATGGAATTCTATTCTGTTTTATTCTACTCTATTCTATTCTGCTCTATTCTATTCTGCTATATTCTATTCTACTTTGTTCTATTCTACTCTATTCTATGCTATTGCATTCATATTATGCTTTGCCATTCTTAATAGTTAGACACAACATTTATCCTATTCTATTCTACTCTATTCTACTCTATTCTATTCTATGCTAGTCTACTCTATTCTATTCTACTCTACTCTATTCTATTATGTTCTACTCTATTCTATTCTGTTCTATTCTATGCTAGTCTACTCTATTCTGTTCTATTCTACTCTATTCTATTCTATGCTTTTGCATTAATATTATGCTTTGCCATTCTTAATAGTTAGACACAACATTTATCCTATTCTATGCTACCCTATTCTATTCTATTGTACTCTACTCTCCTCTACTCTATTCTATTCTACTCTACTCTATTATATTTTACTCTATTCTAATCTGTTCTATTCTACTCTATTCTGTTCTCTCTATTCTATTCTACCCTATTCTATTCTACTCTATTCTATTTTTCTCTGTTTTGTTCTACTCTATTCTATTCTATGCTATTGCATTTATATTATGCTTTGCCATTCTTAATAGTTAGACACAACATTTATCCTATTCTATTCTACTCTATTCTATTCTATGCTTGTCTACTCTATTCTATTCTACTCTACTCTACTCTATTATATTATACTCTATTCTAATCTGTTCTATTCTACTTTATTCTACTCTGTTCTTTTCTACTCTATTCTGTTCTATTCTACTCTATTCGATTCTATGCTTTTGCATTAATATTATGCTTTGCCATTCTTAATAGTTAGACACAACATTTATCCTAATCTATGCTGCCTTATTCTATTCTATTGTACTCTACTTTATTCTATTCTACTCTATTATATTTTACTCTATTCTAATCGGTTCTATTCTACTCCATTCCATTCTACTCTATTCTGTTCTCTCTATTCTATTCTACCCTATTCTATTCTACGCTATTTTATTCTACTCTATTCTATTCTTCTCTGTTCTGATCTATTCTACTCTATTCTATGCTATGCTATTGCATTCATATTATGCTTTGCCATTCTTAAGTTAGACACAACATTTATCCTATTCTATTCTATTCTACTCTATTCTATTCTACTCTATTCTGTTCTATTCTACTTTATTCTATTCTATACTTTTGCATTAATATTATGCTTTGCCATTCTTAATAGTTAGACACAACATTTATCCTGTTCTATGCTACCCTATTCTATTCTATTGTACTCTACTCTATTCTATTGTATTCTATTATATTTTACTCTATTTTAATCTGTTCTATTCTACTCTATTCTATTCTACTCTATTCTGTTCTCTCTATTCTATTCTACCCTATTCTATTCTACACTATTCTATTCTATTCTTCTCTATTCTATTCTTCTCTGTTCTGATCTATTCTACTCTATTCTATGCTATTGCATTCATATTATGCTTTGCCATTCTAAATAGTTAGACACAACATTTATTCTATTATATTCTACTCTATTCTATTATATTCTATTTTATTCTACTTTATTCTATGCTATTCTACTCTACTATATTCTATGCTATTCTACTCTATTCTATTCCAATCTACTCTATTCTATTCTATTCTATTCTATTCTATTCTATTCTATTCTATTCTAGTCTAGTCTAGTCTAGTCTTACAAAAGTTTCACACCTAATCTTACACTGTTATACATTTGAATGCGCAAGCTCCAAACATAGAGAGCTAAAGCATGAGTGTAAGAGCTTAGGAGCAATCAGAGCGATCGCTCCTTCCACTAGTCCAGATCCATTCACTCAGAGATGACAATCACATGCCTCCCTCAGCGATCAATGGACTGATGAAGAAGCAGATTTACCTTGATTTACTCACTGCTACTCAGCCTCAGACTCTCGTGATAATGGGAAGCACATAAAGATTATGTAAGTTGCTTAGCAGCTCTCCCCCCAAAACTCCTTTGGGCTGGAACGGGCGCAAATGTGATGTTTAGTGCTGCTGGCAGCGCTGGTTGACATTGAGAGAATTTGTCACCCGCATGGCTCTGTTTGGCTAGGAGGCGAGAGTGGTAGAGGGCGCTGTGCCAGTGGATCAGATCACAGGATTGTCATGATAATGGAGCCTTTTCACATTTCCGGGTTTCTCAGTAGTGGAAGTCAACGTAGTTGGTAAACTTAGAGCACAGTGAATGGGAGAGTAGAACAAATTATTTTTTTACAATCCTATTTGCTGAAATAATAAAAGAAAAACTTCATGATGGTGTTATCAAGACTTTCAGAACAAAGAGAAAAATTGTGTGAGACTATTAACTGGTCAAAGCACCAGTTGTTTCAGAAGCGTTTCGAGACCTGGCGAATCTGCGTTTGACTGATAGGGTCGAAAAAAAAAAACTCTGTCTCATGTAGCCTAGCGGACCATACGTGTGCCCAGAGCAACTGTGCTGCAAATGAGTTCAAATCCCAACTTGTACAAATACTCTGAAATTATAACTTGATGTATTTTACTTAAAGCCTTAACTATATAGTGTGGGGTTTACACAGTTTGCTTAACTGTTTCTTTGCTGAAGCTGTTCCAGAGCAATACATAAAAAATGACCACTAGGTGTCACTGTAGAGACGGGTTTCGGAATGTTTTGAAGCTCTGACATATTTGCTTCAACTGTTTCAGTGTTTCATGAAGCCTCGCTTTGCACACCACTACAATAAAGGCAGCAAAGAATAAACATAAACGATAAAATAAGGCAAACACAGAAACACAGAAAGACTTAGACAAAGAAACCCAGACTAACAAGACTCAGCAAGGTGTGTGTGTGTGTGTGTGTGTGTTTTTGTGACATATCAGGACACAAATCTGTATAATGAAATAGGTATGACACAGGTATTACAAAAAGGAGGTGAAATATTAGGACATTGGGGACGTCCTCACTTCTCAAAAAAATTATAAATCACACAGGATGAGTTTTTTTAGGGAGTAAAGCTGTACACTGTCTCCTGTGATGGTTGGGTTTAGGGGTAGGGTGGGTGAGGGCAATGTAATATACGGTTTGATCTGTATAAAATGAATGGAAGCCTATGTAATGTACCCACTTTTCACAAAAACAAACGTGTGTGTGTGTGTGTGTGTGTGTGTGTGTGTGTGTGTGTGTGTGTGTGTGTGTGTGTGTGTGTGTGTGTGTGTGTGTGTGTGTCTGAGAGGTGAAGATAAAGTCCAGGTAATCAGTCCATGAGGAGTTACCCGCTCTGTAATCAGGGGTAATCAGGAACTAGTGTGTGTGTGAGGTGCATGACGGTATTTGTAGTCCAGTTTAGTGACAGATGTATAATTCTCCAGCAATTTGAAGGGGCTAATAATAATGACCTTAAAAAAGTTTTACAAAAATTAAGAACTGCTTTCATTCTAGACAAAATAAAACAAATAAGTCTTTCTCCAGAAGAAAAAATATTATAGGAAATATTGTGAAAAATTTCTGAATCTGTTAATCATAGTTGGGAACTATTTACAGTAAAAAAAGAAATCAAAATTCACAAGGAGGGCTAATTATTGTGACTTCAACTGAACATATGTAAATATTAAAAACATTCAAGGATTTAGGATGCCGTTAAACACGTCTTGTGAAAATATATTAATGAAACTGACCCGAAATTACAACAAAACCCACAGGACAGAGCCATCAGAATGAACAGTCTTCACTCCTTTCTCTATAACTACACCCTCTTTCTTCTGCTCAGCTCTCTGCCACCCGTGTAGCTCCTGTGTGGGCTTTTTTTCTAACTTCTTGTTTGGCTGGCAGGGCTGCAGTGGTTGGCAGCAGTTGTGAGTTGAGTGCACAGGTCAGTGGTCTTTGGGGAACAGAGAGATTGTGCGTGTGTGAGAGATGAGTAATGGCTGCTCGGGGGACGGACCCCTGATCCTGAACTAGGAATAGACTGGAGAGCGCAAGGGTTCAAGGATGCAGTTATGAAATCCAGACTGCGCCTCCAGGGCTTTAATTACCGACGTCTTTAGCATTGAGGTGCAATTGTGCTTAGCTTAGTGCTAAGTCGGTAAAGACATTTGCTGTTGCTCCGGCTCTGTGTGTGATTAATAGGGAGTCAGGGGTTGTTGCTGCGTGCTGTTGACCACTGAGAAATAGTCTTGCATCTTATTTATGGGTCTGATATAGGGGGTGGCGATTTTGGGAATGATTGAAGTAACAGGCAGGCCTTGATGATTATTAGCGCTCTTTGCTAAGTATATGTTTATATGGACATGAAAGATAAATCATTGGCTTGTTGAAGAAAGAGGTATGCTATTATCGATTTTTCTGAAAATGAATCTCTGATCTGTATGTTCTACTGAAGGTGAAGGGATTGTTTACTAAAAATTAAATACAAATCCATCTAAATTGTTTGAAGTAGGCCTACTTATCCCATGGTCTGTTCTTGAAATTCTTGATTCTGAATGGCGGGAGGGTGTGCATAGAGTAGTTCCAGTCAGTTTTCAGCATATTGTTTTAGATTATGGTTTAGTCCAAGTCTAATTTAGCATGTTCTCCTCGTGTTGGCGTGGGTTTCCTCCAGGTGCTCCGGTTTCCCCCATAGTCCAAACACATGCGCTATAGGTGAAATATAGGTGAATTCATTCTGCCGTGGCTACCCCTGATTAATAAAGGGAATAATCCAAAGGAGAATGAATGAATGAATGCTTATGAGTTCAATAAAGTGTCTGGCTGCAGACTTGCACATGCACATTTAGACACATGCACTCAAAAGAGCAAGTGACATCACAGTGAGGCGGAGTGGGCTAGGATTAAGGGTGGGGCTATGAGTAGATGTTTCTGAGCTTGCATGTCTGACACTGCATCTGCACTCGGTCTGCAGCCAGACCTCTTTTGTGGACTCTGCACACCCCTCTATATCAGAGGTGGGCAAACTACGGCCCGCGGGCCATATGCGGCCGGCTGAACACTTTCATCCGGCCCGCGAGGGAGATTTTAAAATGCTGCTTCTGAGTAATGGTTTGGTTTCAGAACTAGTAAATTAATGATGCAATACAAGTGAACGCCATTTGGTGGCAGTATTGCACGCGGTACAGTTAGCACAACCAGTAGGATTAGAACACACTCTCGGATATTAAAATGCACTTTCACGCAAAATGCGCTTTTTTTTTTTTTTTGGCGAGAGCGTTTCTTAAACTGAACAGCGCATCATCGATGACGTAAGCGTGCTCAGGCCCGAATGTAATGTGTGTGCGGGTCATCGGGGGAGACGGGAGGGGGAACAAGCGTGCTTCGGCCCGGTTTAATGCAGCTGTACATAGTGTGAGTACGCCCTCGGATTCTTCTTCCTTTTATCTCAGAGTTTTATGATTGATATGAGCATTTTAATACAAGCTCAAATGAGATTGTTGTGAATTTGACTCAAATTGTATAATAATTGCTGGTTAAATGTGTTAATTTTTGTCATAGAATATATTTTCCATGCATACATCCACTTTAAAAAGTTCTTTTATCCAAGATTTGTGGTTTCATCAAGTTTTATGATGATTAATTTGTATATTCTAAAAGCAGTGCAAAGTAGATTAATGTACATTTGACTGAATAGTAAACTTTAAGAATTATTTTTAATGTGTTAATACGAGATTTTTTCTATCAGACAATATCTTTTCTATTCTCCACTGTAAAAATGATTACATTATTATTATTATTATTGATAGTATTGTTATACTTTATTGTTTTATGATGATTAATAAGTAAATATAAATAGCAGTGCAAATTAATTTGACTTGTAAATTTGACTCAATTATAACTATTAAAATAATCTGTTTTGTATTAATGTGACATGATTCTGTCCGATATTACATATTATTCCATGCGTACTGCCACTATAAATAAAAGTTATTTTTTGAAGGATTTGACATGTGGCCCTTCACTTGGTTTGCAAAACTTGATGTGGCCCTCGGGTCTAAAAAGTTTGCCCACCACTGCTCTATATACACTTTTTCCAATGCAGTATTTGCTTACAATTTTGAATATGAATAACCCAATCGCACAGCCATTCAGAACTTGTTGATTTATTGGCTAATTCATATGAATTTGTACGATCTCATTCATACATTTAACTATGATTTGCGTATCACTCATTGATGGTTGGATTTAGGGGTGGGGTTTGGGGGCATGCTTACTTTAAAAAAAAAAAAACTGAAATCATGTGAATTCATTCAGAATTATCCACGTTTCTGAAAATACATAAAATAGTTACCTTGCTAGTTGGGTCTGGAAGAATCCTGATCAACTTCTTAATTTTAAATGTAAACAAATGATTAAAAACTCTCAATTTAACCATTCCCAATTGGCTGAAAATGTAAATAATTATTTTACTGAGAACACACCCCTAATAGCAATGTAAAAATTGTAAAAAAAAAAAAAAATAAAATATATATATATATATATATATATATATATATATATATATATATATATATATATATATATATATATATATATATATATATATATATATATATATATATATATATAAATAACAATAATAATAAAATCACTACCATTTTGTAAAAAGGCGACACAGTGGTGCAGTAGGTAGTGCTGTCGCCTCACAGCAAGCAGGTCGCTGGTTCGAGCCTCGGCTGGGTCAGTTGGTGTTTCTGTGTGGAGTTCGCATGTTCTCCCTGCATTCGCGTGGGTTTCCTCCGGGTGCTCCGGTTTCCCCCACAGTCCAAAGACATGTGGTACAGGTGAATTGGGTAGGCTAAATTGTCCGTAGTGTATGAGTGTGAATGAGTGTGTGTGGATATTTCCCAGAGATGGGTTGTGGCTGGAAGGGCATCCGCTGCGTAAAAACATGCTGGATAAGTTGGCGGTTCATTCCGCTGTGGCGACCCCGGATTAATAAAGGGACTAAGCCGAAAAGAAAATGAATGAATGATTTTGTAAAAACATTCGTGACTTACTACAAATAGGATAAACCAATGTGTCAGGGGAAATTGACGAACCAACTGCTTCCTGTTTAGAGTCAGTGTTGTTGTCGGAGATCTGAGAGGTGAGTTTTTTGTTTATTTTAACATGCTGGTCATACGGTTGCTTGCTGTTTGTATATTTGTAACCATAATAATCTGACGAATTATATAATTAACGTTAAATGACCTGCTGACTCTAAACAGGAAGCAGCCGGTGCATCCCCCAACCCATTTCGGTTGTTGTCAACGCCATTTGCAGTTTGTACTGTTGTGAACATTTGCTCTATTTGTTGGTGTTTTTTTTTATTTGCATGCGTTTTCTTAACTGGAAGAACATTTGAGCTCTCTCGGCCACCGTAAAATAGTTTAACAATACGCAATACTCACTGTTTTATTAGCACGGACAAACAATATCCATTTAAATTTGCATAAAGTAGACCACTTAGCAACTACATAGCAACAATAACATATAATAATGTGTTTAAAAGTTGTGATTAGAGAATGCAAATAAACCAATTTTCACAATAGTGTGTGAGCCGGAGAGCTGTTTTAATCTGACGAATTGCGCAATTATCGTTAAATGACTTGCTGACTCTAAACAGGAAGCAGCTGGTGCATCACTTTTAACGGTCTCCAACCCATTTCGGTTGTTGTCCATGCTATTTGCAGTGCGTTTCTGTATTTTCATATGTTGTGACAATTTGCATGTGCGTATGTTGTCGAACTGATGGAGATGTTTTCTCATTTTGTTGGTGTTTTTCTATTTGCATGTGTTTACTTAACTTGCAGTACGTTTGAGCTCTCTCAGCCATCGTAGAATCTGCTTGTTAAGTGTGACGTCATGCGAAGTGGCCTCCGGGTCCAAGCACTATATCAAACTGTATGGTGAGACTCAACAAATGGTAATAATAAACGTTTACAAAGCACTGTAATACTTTCGAAAATCACGATCACAGTATATATATCCATGCCTAATATCCGATGGCCAGAAAGAGATACATTTTTTATAAATTGTTAAAATTTTGGTATTTGTGATGCGGCAAGTCCAGAGACTGTTGTGTGCACCATAATTTTATATAAAATTAACTTAATGTGTGATATGACTAAAAAGTGGTCATAAACGAATATTTTCTTAATTCAAATTAGTAGTGGCTTGGACCCGGAAACAGTATTCCATACGTCACTGATACGTCACGACTTAGGCCCAATCCCAATTCTACCCCTTAGCCTTTTCCCTTACCCGTGAAGGGGTAGGGGTGTAACAATTCTCTTAATCTTGAAGGCGTAGAGCTAAGGGGAAGGGCTAGATACCCCTTGAAACTGAGATTTTTCAGGACCACACTTCATGACCTTTTTAACAACACAGGCTCATTCTGAAAACGTAGTCGTTCCTTTTCACTTTAACCAGCTGACCGCTTACCTCCATGTGGACGGCTTTCCCGCTGCAACCAGTTCGTCCCGTTAGCTCGTCATGTACGTCGGTGGACTTGAGACGCAGAAAGGGAGTTGACCACGACGACGAGGTTCGAGTCTGCGGAAGAGCGGTTCCAAAAATCAGGTATGACAAAAAAAGAATCCAAAAAAATAAAATAAACAAGTGAATATCAGGGTGAGAATGTGGTAAAATCCGAAAATGTGGTAAAAATCAGACGAGGGCTTTTCTTTTTCTTGACTGCTTTTGTAAACCGTTTGTTAGGTTTAGGGAAGGAGGAGGGTGGGTCAGTTGATTGGTCGGCCGGCCAGTCAGTCATTCAGTCAGTCAGACAGACAGTCAGACGACAGCGTCCTCTCGTGGGTTTACGCGAGAACAGCGGGCACGAACGGTACTCGCGAGAGAAATTCGAGATATGAAAATGCGCACACAGTGGCCTCTCGCAGATTCGCGAAAACAATACTGCAAAAATACGTACCTCCCGAGACATATTTCGCGGTTTCCAGAAACGTCCACAGGACTACGTTTTCAGAATGAGCCTGGGATGCTTTTTACAGTGTCTGCTATAATGTTAATGTTGTTTTCGTGTGTTTCACAGATGAATATGGCCACGGTGTAAATACACAGTACAGTTACGATCTTATTGCCACATTATATTGTCATGATAACATGATATCGTTGTCTTCAGTGATTTCCTGAAGATAAATATCAAGAAATGACGCAACTGGAATAACTACAGCAGTTGTGATCGTCTGATCTCATATGAAGCAAGAGATCGCGATGACATATGATGACATATATGGTGTTGTAGTGCTGTCCTATTACTTAGGGGTACAATTTGAAGCCCTTCCTCTTCACACTCAACTGTTTTAAGGGCCAAGGGGAAAAGGGAAGGGGTAAGGGTACAAAAATAGAATAGGGATTGAGCCCTAACAAGCCCGGTTTAACAATACGCAATACTCACAGTTTCATTAGCACAGACACAAACAATACCCATTTTAATTTACATAGAGTAGACTACTTAGCAACTACATAGCAACAATACACATATAACTAGACCCAAACGAAACCTGTACGCGCAGATTTTCCGCAGATTTTTTGAGTCTATGTGTAATCCCGCCGGTCCTATGCCACCCAACCTGCTCTGAGCTGGTATCGAACCGGTGACCTTTCGCATGGGAGTCGGTTGCTCTACCAAGGAGGCTAAAGACCATGGCCTCTAGCGTCTGTCGCTAGAGCACCTTTAGAGGTCAGAGGAGTGAGGTTTACCTGCACAGCACTTCACTAGCTGGCCTCCATTACATATGTATTTACCTGTGTAAATGTGTGTAAATTTATATTTTTTCAGTTTTTTTTAATTAATTACACTAATATTATTGTGATATAACAATAGTAATATTAAAATGTTCATATGATTTATTTACAATACACTTTGTAAAGTCATATTTTATTTTATATTGTCATATATTCATATTGTCTTTTAGTAGATATGTTATATGAGAGACTTGCTTTGTTTACCAAATAAGTGGATCTAACTGGATTTGCATTGTACACATTAAATAAAAGTTAAAAATGTATTATTTTTTATTTCATATGTTAAGTTTTTAGTTAGGATACTCCTAAAATCATTCCGAATAAATCCGCAGATTTTCTTTTACACAAATTCACTGCAGAAATAGCGAAAAATGTCCGCAGATTCTGTCTGGCCCTGCGTATAACACAAGCTGTGATTAGAGAATGCAAATAAACCAACTTTCACAATAGTGTGTGAGCCTGAGAGCTGTTTTGGTTCCTAGCATACACCATACACGCACAAAAACACGCAGTCATGTGCGTACAAGCTGATTAAAGACATAGAAAGCGGATAAAGGGGGCTGGTTGGCTCAGCAGGAAGTTGCGAAAGATAAAGGGAAGAAGGGGAGATGGAAGAAAGCGGAGATTAGTGTTCTTGGCTGCAGGTTAGTGCGCAGGCTATGGAGCGGTGCCTCTCTGCCATTGGTTAGTCCTGGCTCTGACCCCTAGGAAACTGATGGCGTGGCACTCAGGGGAAAAATATGATGGCTTATTTGCACACAGGGTTGTTTGCCTGGAAACAGTAGCACATGTTTGGACGCAAGTGCATTTCAACATACTGACTCCTGTAATTGACTTCATTGATTGGCTTTTGCTGCAAGATGCAAATGAGAGATATGTGTGTGTGAGAGAGAAAAAGAGAGAGAGTCAGAAACAGAAAACTAGTCAGAAGCATTATTAAAACCATCTGAATGCAAGTTGTGTATTGTATTTTATTTGGTTATATTTTAAAGGGGAGCTATTATGCAAAGATCACTTTCATAAGGGGTTTAAACACAGTTGTGTGGCAGCAGTGTATGAATATAGCCAGCCTCTAATGGTAAAAAATAATCAGTTCTATTTGATATAATCACACTTGATATAAACAGTCTGCAGAAACACTTTGATTGACATTCTCCCTTTGTACGTGTCATCAGAGGTGGAAAGCCCCGCCCATTTGTGAGGATCTCACTGGCTGTTTCTCATTTCCAAGAACGCAGAGAATGGACTTGCATTCTTGTGGAGACCGGTCTTGCCAGGTGTCCTCGGTAGAACGAACTCGGGAGACCACGAGAACAGAGAACGCGTCCTGTGAGAAATGAGATGCTGCGTTCTTCCCTGGTTCTTCCTGATGGTCACGTGACCTTCACGCCTTTTAAATGGAAAATTGTTTAAACATTACAGCAGTCATACAACGATTTATTGTTTTTCCCCTTTTCAAAATATATACTATGCATAAAAACATTATATATAATATATGTTGCACAATAAAAATAAATACAAATTTGAGCAAACAAACACTCTTAATGTGTTTATTCCTTTATTAAGGTGTCTATGGTAATGTTTATATTCACCGTTTCATTTAGGGAAACTCCTGAGGTAAATAAGTGATATCTCTGAACTTCAATAATAAATCTAAATAAAATGTTGCACTTTCCACCTCCAATCGCAATGACTTCTGGGACTTCTAGAGCGAGATCAAGTATGCATCGGTGCATCCTCTATATCAAGAACACATCCGGGAAGTTTCACGCATCCTCTGTACTTGCGGTCTTAAGTATTGGAACTGAATTTTGGCAGCTGATGATGAGGTTACACGAGAACACGAGTGTCACGATCACCAGCGATCTTCTCCCCTTAGATCGCTGGTTTACATGCACAAACACAACGGACTACAAATCTACCATCTAATGGACTACATCTCCACACATGCACTCCGCTCACACACACATGTTCCTCATCTCCACTGATTGCACACACACACCACCGGAGGATTGTCAAAGACTGATTACACACAGTATATAAACAGCAAACACACACTCTCCAGTTGCTCTTTAATAAATCCTGCATTTGGATCCGCATCCTGTTGTCAGCGTATATCCCTGGTTACAGAGAGGATGCAAGACCGCTGAGGAACGTATATTGAGAAACAGCCACTGAGTCATGGATGTTTGTAGCTCCACCCTCTGACTGGGAGCACAATCTCATTTGAATTTAAAGCGACAGTCAACAAATTGGAATCAAAGCCTACAAGGGTCAGTTTCAAAGAGTTATAAAACATTATTTTTTGTGGTATTTCGAGCTGAATATTTACATACACACTCTAGGGACATCAGAGACTTATTTTACCGATTGTAAAATTGGGCATAATAGGACTCCTTTAAAAATAATATTTTTTATTTTTCATTATCTTGTTAGGATAGAAGTCGGCAGCTAGCTCTCTGCAACTCTCACATGGTTGCCCATTGAAGCTAAGCAGGGCTCTGGATGGGAGCCAACATGGAAAAGTAAGGTTGCTGTCGGAAGTGGTGTTCGTGAGACCAGCAGGGGGTGCTCAACTTGTGGTCTGTGTGGGTCCCGCCCTCCCTCGTGAAGCCAATATGGAAGTATCTGAAACTGCAATTCATTGAAATTCCGCTAGTCCTGGCTCCATATGGAGCAGATTTCTATTGAGCCCACTGTTAAAATGGCCGACTTTACAGCAGAAAAAAAGTGTTTACAGCCTGGTCCAAAGAACAATTTGGTTCATATAGCTAATATTACCCTTCATGACAACTGTGAGGGGGGTGAATTTGAAGCACATGTGGACAGAATACAAACGAGTCGCAGGTAATGATGTATTAATCAGGCTAGCAGGCATCTGTAGCTCCACTCATGCTCCGCCTCTGCCCTTATTTAGTTAGTGGAGCGATGACACGCAGCAAAATGGTGCTGGTTGGCCACGCCCACTTGCAGCTTCATTTGCGCACTTCAGAAACCTATGGGTGACGTCACGGATACTACGTCCATATCATTTACAGTTTATGGTCCTATAACACCCTAATATATTGATGGGGACTCTATACTGCTTAATGAGCGCCGTCTAAACTGAGGTCCTGTTAAAAAACAATCCAAGGATGTCCTTTGAAAAAGAGTAGGGGTTTAATCCTGGCCAAATTTGCCCACTGGTCTTTGTCCATCATGGCTTCCGTAACCATCCCCATATCATAATTGGCTTCATCACTCTGTCTCCTCTTCACCAATCAGCTGGTGTGTGGTGTGCGGTCTGGCGCAATATGGCTGCCGTCGCGTCATCCAGGTGGATGCTGCACACTGGTGGTGGATGAGGAGATTCCCCCCAATGAGTAAAGTGCTTTGAGTGTCCAGAAAAGCCCTATATAAATGTAAGGAATTATTATTATTATTATTATTATTATTATTATTATTGTTATTATTATTAATAATCCTCATATTAATCTTTTATTTCTTTCTTATTTGTGTATTATTGTTTTTTTTTTATCATTATTACTATGTCATTTGTTTGCATATGTTCTATTTACAGTTTTTCTCTGTGGCTTTGGTGCATTTCTCACAACACAATTTACATTTGCACAACAGTTAATGCATTTCTCTAAACAATGAGTCGTTTGTGCACATCATAGTAGCAGTTTCTAATTCCTTCCAACAAATTGTGAATGCTTTTGGACATGCATCAATTGCTTTCATACAATTCTCTGCTGTTTGTAACATTATCATTTGCTTATGTCATGTCAGTCAAAATGAACTAAACTTGTGGATGCTGAATAGTCATTTACAGTTTTTCTCAGTGGCTTTGGTGCATTTCTCACAACACTATTTACATTTGCACAACAGTTAATGCATTTCTCAAAACAATTAGTGCAAACTGCAAAACCTAGTGGATAACCTGCAAAAGCGCGTCACTTGCTCAAAATGGATAGCTCATTCCTCAAAAGCAAGTATTCATGTCAATGAGAGTGTCAGTGTCATCAAGATGAAAAGTCCGGCCTCCATTGTTTATAAACAAGATAGTCAAATGGCTTTGTCCTGTTTTCATTATGACACTTTACTCTGTACATTTTTTCCAATGCAAAAAAGTCAGATTTTGGTGACACTTTCTGAAAATGCTCAAGACAGCACTATATACTATTAGCACAGCCATTTGAAAACTACAGTAAAGTTAGACATCACTGCATTTAGTGAGGTATCTGAGTACAAGACACTGAATATGTATGTTTCACATTTTTACTGCATTTGCTCTTTGCAATTCTAATTTATTCACAGCATTGTGCAAAAGAATAAATACACCTTTATTTACAACAAACATAAACCTCCTTTGGGTAGAGCTGTGCACAACTGTAGACAATACTGCAGTACATATTGGAACTGAACCTACAACATACACAGGTCTGTAAATCATTCATCAAATTGTTCAATTTAGAAGACATTTTCAGAAAAAAAAAAGATTTAACATTTTTTAAATAAAATTAGCTTGACAGATTTTGACAACTAGTTCAACATTTTTGTATGTAATGACTCAAGTAATGAAATGAGGACTATTAGTTTTATATGGAATGACTATTCAGCATCCACAAGTTCAGTTAATTTTGACTGACATGACGTAAGCAAATGATAATGTTACAAACAGCAGAGAGTTGTATGAAAGCAATTGATGCATGTCTAAAAGCATTTGCAATTTGTTGAAAGGAATGAGAAACTGCTACTATGATGTGCACAAATGACTCATTGTTTTGAGAAATGCATTAACTGTTGTGCAAATGTAAATAGTGTTGTGAAAAATGCACCAAAGCGACTGAGAAAAACTGTAATATAAAACTAATAGTCTTCATTTCATTACTTGAGTCATTACAAAAATGTTGAACTAGTTGTCAAAATCTGTCAAGCAAATTTTATTTAAAAAAAATTTAATCTTTTTTTTTCTGCAAATGTCTCCTAAATTGAACAATTTGATGAATGATTTACAGACCTGTGTATGTTGTAGGTTCAGTTTTAATATGTACTGCAATATTGTTTACATTTGTGCACAGCTCTACCCAAAGGGAGTTTATGTTTGTTGTAAATAAGGGTGTGTTTATTCTTTTGCACAATGCTGTGAATAAATTAGAATTGTAAAGAGAATATGCAGAAAACATGTGAAACATACATATTCAGTGTCTTGTACTCAGATACCTCACTAAATACAGTGATGTCTAACTTTACTGTAGTTTTCAAATGGCTGTGCTAATAGTATATAGTGCTGTCTTGAGCATTTTCAGAAAGCGTCACCAAAATCTGACTTTTTTGCATTGGAAAACATGTCCAGAGTAAACTGTCATAATGAAAACATGACAAAGCCATTTGACTATCTTGTTCATAAACAATGGTGTCAGGACTTTTCATCTTGATGACACTGACACTTTCATTGACATCAATACTTGTTTTTGGGGAATGAGCTCTCCATTTTGAGCAAGTGACACGCTTTTGCAGGTTATCCACTAGGTTTTGCAGTTTGCACTAATTGTTTAGAGAAATGCATTAACTGTTGAGCAAATGTAAATAGTGTTGTGAGAAATGCACCAAAGCCACTGAGAAAAACTGTAATGTAAACATCACAAATTCTTTGGCAATACATCGTCACCTTGGAATTATAAGGTTCTTTCTGCGTTCTGAATGATTTTGAGATAATGAGCTTTAAAGTTTTTGCATTTCATAGCAAACAGTATGTGTGTAACATTTGTTTTTTGAATAAAAAGTCTTAAAATGTAAACAACTTATAAAAAAAAAACATCCCAAAATGTAAATATGTTGTCATATGTCAATATGTCAATAACTCAATTTTGACAAAAATGTCAGACAGAACCTTATCATTCTAAGGTGACGACATATATACAGTAACATGTGTCATGGCAATAAGGCAAGTTAAAATTGAAATGGATGGATGGATGGATGGATGGATGGATGGATGGATGGATGGATGGATGGATGGATGGATGGATGGATGGATGGATAGATAGATAGATAGATAGATAGATAGATAGATAGATAGATAGATAGATAGATAGATAGATAGATAGATAGATAGATAGATAGATAGATAGATAGATAGATAGATAGATAGATAGATAGATAGATAGATAGATAGATAGACAAACAAATAGACAAACAAACAAATAGATAGATAGATAGATAGATAGATAGATAGATAGATAGATAGATAGATAGATAGATAGATAGATAGATAGATAGATAGATAGATAAACACATAGACAAACACATAGATAGATAGATAGATAGATAGATAGATAGATAGATAGATAGATAGATAGATAGATAGATAGATAGATAGATAGATAGATAGATAGATAGATAGATAGATAGATAGATAGATAGATAGATAGATAGATAGATAGATAGATAGATAAACACGTAGACAAACACATAGACAAACAAATAGACAAACAAATAGATAGATAGATAGATAGATAGATAGATAGATAGATAGATAGATAGATAGATAGATAGATAGATAGATAGATAGATAGATAGATAGATAGATAGATAGATAGATAGATAGATAGATAGATAGATAGATAGATAGATAGATAGATAGATAAATAGATAGATAGATAAACACATAGACAAACAGATAGATAGATAGATAGATAGATAGATAGATAGATAGATAGATAGATAGATAGATAGATAGATAGATAGATAGATAGATAGATAGATAGATAGATAGATAGATAGATAGATAGACAAATAGACAAACAAATAGATAGATAGATAGATAGATAGATAGATAGATAGATAGATAGATAGATAGATAGATAGATAGATAGATAGATAGATAGATAGATAGATAGATAGATAGATAGATAGATAGATAGATAGATAGACAAACATTTTCATCTATGCAGTTAATTTGGCTTGACTCAAAATAAAATTCAGTAATTGACATTTAAAACGTTTCATCTTTATACATTTAGGCCCTAATACAACAGTTTGATCCAAAAGATTTCATTGAAACAAGTAAAAATACTTCTTAATACAACAAATAAGACTGAGAGAGAACATATTCAGTCTTTTTTGTTTTTTATTTGTGTATGTAATTATCAAAATTCAAATTGTGTGTTTTTGTATGTGTGTGTATGTATACAGTATATGTATTATACAATCACCACAATCTTATTGATTGTTTATGTAATCTGCAGTGCTTTGGCAATACTTGGCAAGTCATCCCACATGGCAAAATTTCTCTGGCCCAGATCTGGCCCACACAATCAGCTTTTGCTTGGCCCACACTGCAGTGAATTACGGTACATGATTGGACCAAGTCTGGCTTCCATACAAGGGCCAAACATGGACCATATCTGGGCCAAGTCTCAGCCATGCTAATAACCCATAACTGGGTCTGATCTTGGCCAGATATGTTGGTGTGTCACGACTGCAATTAATTTGATAAACCCATGAAGCATTTTGCTTTATGGCCGCACTTACTCTCGAAGCGACCCGATGGGTAGAATTTTTTCTTTACTCAAAAATAATAATTGGGTCAAGATAGGCCAAACTTATGTGGCCCACATATACATTTTTAACATTTGGTCCAAATACTACATTTGACCCAAGTCTTGAGAGCCGCCTATAAGATAAGAGGTGCCACCTCTGCCAAACCCGGGCCATGTTTGGCCCACATGCTGTATGCCATTGCATGATGAATACAGTGCCAGCTTTATGCCATATCTGGGCCAGAATACTTTGCTACCTGGGATGTCAATAAAGCTCTTTTGAACTGAATTGAGAGAGAGAGAGAGAGAGAGAGAGAGAGAGAGAGAGAGAGAGAGAGAGAGAGAGAGAGAGAGAGAGAGAGAGAGAGAGAGAGAGAGAGAGAGAGAACAAGTGAATAAATTCTGCTGCGGATAAAGAAAGACATGCTCCCTTGAGCAGAAACAGATGAAGTTGTACCCTGAGCAGTTCGTGTTCATGCAAAGCTAGCACAGAACACATTTTTTGAGCTTATTTTAATGGGAAATTAATTGAAAAGTGCTACAGTTGGAAAACCTGTCCTACTATATATATATATATATATATATATATTTATATCAGTGGTGTAGTCCTTGCTATACGCACATATACTCAGTATGCTTACTTTTTTCCATGAGCTGTTTGGGTATTACTACTTCTGAGGATCAATAATTGCATATACCCTCTGTATACTTACTTGTTTTTCTGATTAAACTTCCCTAATTTATGTGTATTTGCCTCCCCTTTAACTACAGCATGGGCGTCGCTTTAGCCCTTCTATATTTCTATTCAGCCCCCTTAAAGGTTTTGCGATTAGCTCATGAACTGTACACTACTAAATGATCGCCTCAGTCCCCTTTAATTTTGATATGAAAACGGTGGCAGACTTCCGCCACTCTGTTTTCAGCTCGTTTTTTATTTAATCAGCAAACCACATCTGTTCAGGGTGAGAGAAATCCTAAAATCGCCCCTGCAAAACAGTATTTCACATGTCTTAATCGTGTCTACCGCTACAGGGAACGACACTATATATAAAACACTAAAAGCGATGAGGCAAAGAATACTCATAAAGCGCGTAACAACATGCGATTTAAAAGGGTAACTACTAGTATATAATAGCGACAACAGAAGACAGACTCCTAATAGTTTGGTTTAAAACAAGCATGCACGAATGTGACAATCAAAAATAAAGGCTGATTGATGTTTAAAGAACCTATTAAATGTAAAGTAATAAGCCAGTAAAGAATGTAAGTTAAAAAGCTGTCTTTCTATGGCAACTAAATTGTTGCAACTATCTTGATTGACTATTTTTTTAGTATTAAAATGATTAAATAAGCTACATACTGTATAAAAACAGCCAATCTCCGAGTCTGCTGGGGGGGAGCACTATTAGCTAAACATAAATCATTCAATAGGATTAGACTATTAGCATCTCCCTTTAAAACAAACAAATTTGTTTGAATTTTTTTATTTTTAAATGGATAATTTACGCAAAAAATGAAAACTGTCATCATTTACTCAACCTTGTTCCAAACTGGTTTGTCTTTTTTTACATATATATAGCAAAATATATAAAGCTTTTTTTTTTATACATATATATAGCAAATGAATCAAAGAAGCATTGACTTTCGTTGTTTCTTTGGCTACATTCGTTTAAAATTTGGGTCGGGTGTAATAGTACACCACCTTTCGCTAGGACTACACCACTGATTATTATATATATTATTATTAAAAGATCTTTGCTACTTGTTCAAACTACTTTTTTAAAATGAGCAAAACAACACAATTCTTGAGATTTATTTTGTGCCAACTTAATTTTTTCATATATAATCAACTTAAAGATAGGTTGATATAACTCAAATAAGGTTGATATAAATGATTGATGCGTCCGTGCATAGTGTTTGCAAATAAAGCTAAATAAAGTGATCAGGTTGATAAATGCGCACAACTTCAAATCATATAGTTTATCTTTCTTACTTTTACAAGATGTACATACTAGCAGTCACCCTTCTACTTAGTTTTAAATACTGTATCACACTTAATATCAGGAGAAGATGGGCATATATGCTTTGTGACGCACTGCCTTTATTTACAATGCAGTAAAAATGCCCTGTCTTGCAAACAGAGCAAGGTGTCTGTGAATTAAAGTCCAAGGCAATATTGTCCTCTGCTAATTCACTCACAGCAGGAGACGTTTGAAATGACAGTGTTATTTTAATCATTAACATCTCGTTGGATGAGTCACCCATCATCATGCCAGTTCTACATCACTGCACATGTGCGCTGCTTTCCAGCTTTCAGTCCCATTAGATGTTTCTACACCATCCCATCAAAGATCAGTTTGAGCTTAGTTGGATTCCTGTTCTGTTCAGTACCTATTCTGTAATGGTGAACAGAATAGACAAAAATTCAGTTCAATTCAATTTATTTTTTATTTATTTATTTATCAGGATCCCCATTAGCCACTACCAATGTAGTGGCTATTCTTCCTGGGGTCCATCTGTTCTATTCTATTCTATTCTATTCTATTCTATTCTATTCTATTCTATTCTATTCTATTCTATTCTATTCTATTCTATTATGTTATCTATTATATTTTATTATTATTTTATTAATTATATTTATTATTATTATATTCTATTTAGTGCTGGGCCGTTATCGGCGTTAACGTGCTGCGTTAACGCGAGACTCTTATCGCGCGATAAAAAAAATATCGCCGTTAATCTATTCTCAAAGTTGGGTGAAAACGGGGTACTTTCTACGCAAGCTATGATAACTTTCACCTTGATTGTTTAGCGCGGATGTATACCTGACCGGTGAGCCGTCTGGGAAAGAAGTGCCCTTCTGAATCAAATCAGCAGGATGCCTGACTCTAACTGCAGTTAAGCAGTGCCTTCGTGACAAACTGGGGTATTAGACGCAAATAAATGAGTAAGGACAGGTGAGAGTGTTATGGAATTTAATAACGCACGCCAAATGAGAAGATAAAAAACTTCCGCATTTCGCGATGTGTGTGTGTGTGTGTGTGTGTGTGTTTGTGTGTGCGTCTGTGTGTCTGTGCAGTCCTTTACTGACAGCCGCCTGTGTGGATCTTGTCGGAAAATATGCTCCACGTCTCAATTCCATTTCTGTTTAGTTCAGTTATGACTTTAGTCGCATTAAGTAATCAAAAATCGCTGTTTACATGGTAGACTCTTAATCAGAGTATTGTTTTAATCATATTAAAATCGTATTAAAGTATTGTTGCCCATGTAAACATACTCAATGTTTGACACCGTCAGGGCTCCGTGAACTTGCCTTTGCGAAGCAGCATTTTCTGTATGTGCGTACATCAAAAATGAGTATGAAATCACTGTTTGGAGCTTATGTAGGCCTACAGTTCAACATTCATGTTTACCTGAATAAACAGTTAGTAAACACAAGTACATCTTATTGAACATCATTTATTTTCATCACCAATTATCATAGTAGAACAGTTTCTCAAGCAGTTTGTGATGCATTTTTGAAACAGGAGATGAGCCCCTGGTCTAATGCGTCACCTGGCTTGAGAAACCCGTTCTCAAAGACTTATTATTTGGGTAGCACACATATTCTGAATGCCTTTGGCAGAATTCAAATGAGCCATTTTAATCTAGATTAATCTAAATTAAAAAAAATTAATCTATGCCCACCTATAATTCTATTCTATTCTATTCTATTCTATTCTATTCTATTCTATTCTATTCTATTCTATTCTATTCTATTCTATTCTAATTTAACCTCTTTTGTAATTGTGAACAGGGTAAATGGAAATTCTATTCTATTCTACTTTATTCTATTCTTATCTATTCTATTTTTGTCTTATAGAACCTTGTCCATAATTGTGAACAGGATAGACAGGAATTTTATCCTATTCTATTTTATTATTTTCTATTTTATTCTTTTCTATGTTTATATATTCTAGTCTATTCTAATATAACCTCTTTCATAATTGTTAACAGGGCAAACAGAAATTTTATTCTATTCTATTCTATTCTATTCTATTCTATTCTATTCTATTCTATTCTATTCTATTCTATTCTATTCTAACCCCTTCCGTAATTGTGAACAGGGTAGATGGAAATTCTATTCTATTCTACTTTATTCTATTCTTATCTATTCTATTTTTGTCTTATAGAACCTTATCCATAATTGTGAACAGGATAGACAGGAATTCTATTCTATACTAATCTGTTCTATTTTACTCTTATCTATTATATTTTACTCTAATATAATCTATTCCTTATTTGTGAACAAGGTGGACAGAAATTTTATCCTATTCTATTTTATTATGTTTTATTCTATTCTATTCTATTTTATTCTAATATATCCTCTCCTATAATTGTGAACAGGACAGACAGAAATTCTATTATATTCAATTATATTCCTATTTATTATATTTTATTCTAATTTAACCTATTCTGTAATTGTGAACAGGGAAAAAAGAAATTCCATTCCATTCTATTCTACTTTACTCTTATCTATACTTTTCTTTTTTATTCTAATATAATCTTTCCCATATTTACATATTTACAAGGTAGACAGAAATTTTATCCTATTCTATTTTATTATTTTCTATTTTATTCTTTTCCATGTTTATATATTCTAGTCTATTCTAATATAACCTCTTTCATAATTGTTAACAGGGCAAACAGAAATTTTATTCTATTCTATTCTATTCTATTCTATTCTATTCTATTCTATTCTATTCTATTCTATTCTATTCTATTCTAACCCCTTCCATAATTGTGAGCAGGGTAGACAGAAATTCTATCCTATTATTTTAATCTATTCTATCCTTGTTTATTATATTTTATTCTAAAAGAACCTCTTTCATAATTGTAAACAGAGTAGACAGAAATTCTATTCTATTCTATTTCATTCAAATTTAACCTCTTCTATACAGTAATTGTGAACACGGTAGACAGAAATTCAATTCTATTCTATTTCAGACAGCAAACAGGAATGGTATTTTCTGTTCAATTCTATTCTTTATTTATGAACTAAGAATGCTATTCTATTCTTTTCTATTGAACTTTAACCTATTCTGTAATTATGTATGTATTATATCTATTCTAGTTTATGCAATTGAAAACTGAGTTGACAGACATGCAATTTTATTCTGATCTTGTTTACTTTAAACTGTTCTGTAATTCTGAAGTTAACTCTTCTGTTTTTTTATTTTATTCTGTTCTGTTTTTTCTATTCTGTTCTGTTCTGTTCTATTCTTATTTGTTCTGTTCTGTTTTGTTATATTCTATTCATATTCTATATTCTAATTATATTCTAGTTCAGCTTATGCTATTTTACACTGAGCAGGACGGAATGGCGTTCTGTTCTTTTCTATTGTATTATGTTTTGTAATTTTGAACTCAGAATGATATTCTACTGTTATTTTTAATTATGAACTGAAATGACAAGAATTGTAATCTATATTATTCTATTTTAGCTCATCCTGTTATGTAATTGTACACTATGAATGCAGAATGCATTTCTATTCTATTAAAAACAGACTTAATAAAAATCCTTCTATTCAATTTCAGCCTACTATGTAATTTTACAATGAGCAGACAGGAATGGCATTCTATTCTAATTCTATTTATTTTATTGGACTCTAGTCTACATTTATGACAAGATACGAATTCTATACGAGAATACGAGACAGAAATTCTATTCTAATTTAACCTAAGAAACTGTATCGTAATTGTAACTGTAATTGGACTTATTTTGGTTTTTACTTAGAAACAAAATAGAAATTAAAACCATATCACTGGGAATATAGAATATACACTCACTGGCCACTTTATTAGGTACACCTTACTAATACATAGACACCCTTTTGCCTTCAGAACTGCCTTAATCCTTCATGGCATAGATTCAACAAGGTACTAATTGGAAATATTCCTGAGATTTTGGTCCATATTGACTTGATAGCATCACGCAGTTGCTGCACATCCATGTGAGTTGCCGCCATGTGATTGGCTGATTAGAAATTTGCGTTAACGAGTAGTTGGAAAGGTGTACCTAATAAAGTGGCCGGTGAGTGTACATTACAGTCAACACAATTTTCACTAAAAGGTTCAGGTTTTCTACCATAAACTATAGTATTTACTGTTGCAGCACTGCAGATATCAATGACTAGACATTTTGGCTGCGCTTATAGAATATGTAAAAGCAGCACACGGTCTGCCTCTCCTCAAATGTCTTACTCTCATCCAAGACATCATGTATTTCTGCTGGATCTTCATCTGAGCGGATCCACTCAAGGGTCTCCATAAGGTACAATGTTGTTCCAGCGTCCGCCAGAAGGATGTTTTTCATCATCATCTCGTCATGCCCATTTTCTGTCAGTCTCCACCATCTGTTATAAAAGTGGCAGCAGCTTCTGGGTACTGATCGTTTTCATGTTGTCATGCCAGGGTGAGAGCGTGACGGGATGCACACCATCATCTAATGACTAAGCACTTTCAGCGTCAACAAAACCTGCCTCCAGCAGCTTGCTTTTCAAACCAAACCTTATTTTATATCAAGATTTGCTTAGAAGGAGGTAAAGCAAGTTAATATTAATTTAAAGCATAAATATTAATTTGCTTACCCCATTGGCAGATTCTTTTACTTCTTGATTTAAGAATTTCATATTTTTGGACCAGAAACAAGACAAAAATCTTTAAGTAAGATTTGTTTGCAGTGTAATCATTTAAGTAAGGAAGCGTGTATTGGCAAGGCAAGTTTATTTATATAGCACATTTACACATTTACACAGTGGCCATTCAAAGTGCTTTACATAAACAGGAATAAAAGAGACAAGAAAATATAAATGATTTAAAATGATTAAAACGGATAAAAACAGATTGAAATTTATTAAAACAGGTTATAAAATAATGAAAAGAAAGACACAATAGTGCGATCTGTCGGATGTGCAGTGCATGCGGAAAGTATTGATAGCGCTTCACTTTTTCCACATTTGTTTGTGTTACAGCCTTATTCCAAAATGGATTAAATTCATTTATTTCCTCAACATTCTACACACAATCCCCCATAATGACAATGTGAAAGAAGAGTTTTTAAAATTGTTGCAAATTTATTAAAAATAAAAACCTGAAAATCACATGTTCATCAGTATTCACAGACTTTGCTCAATACTTTGTTGATGCACCTTTGGCAGCGATTACAGCCTCAAGTCTTTTTGAATATGATGCCACAAGCTTGGCACACCTGTCTTTGGAAACCTCTTAAGCTCTATCAGGTTGGATGGGAAGCGACGGTGTACAGCCATTTTCAGATCTCTCCACAGATGTTTAATAGGATTTAGGTCTGGGCTCTGGCTGGGCCACTCAAAGACATTCACTAAGTTGTTGTGAAGCCACTCTATTGATTATTTTGGCGGTGTGCTTTGGGTCATTGTCCTGCTGGAAGATGAACCGTGGCCCCAGTCTGAGGTCAAGAGCACTCTGAAGCAGGTTTTCATTTAGGATGTCTCTGTCATTGCTGCATTCATCTTTCCCTCTATCCTGACTAGTCTTCCAGTTCCTGCTGCTGAAAAACATCCCCACAGCATGATGCTGCCACCACCATGCTTCACTGTAGGGATGGTATTAACCTGGTGATGAGCGGTGCCTGGTTTTCTCCAAACGTAACTCCTGGCATTCACTTCAAAGAGTTCAATTTTAGTCTCATCAGACCAGAGAATTTAGTTTCTTATGGTCTGAGAGTCCTTCAGATGCCTTTTGGCAAATTCCAGGTGGGGAGTGGCTTCCGTCTGGCCACTCCACCATACAGGCCTGATTGGTGGATTGCTGCACAGATGGTTGTCCTTCTGTAAGGTTCTCCTCTCTCAGAAGAACGCTGGAGCTCAGACAGAGTGACCATTGGGTTATTGATCACCTCCCTGACTAAGGCCCTTCTCCCCCGATCACTCAGCTTAGATGGCCGGCCAGCTCTAGGAAGAGTCCTGTTAGTTCCAAACATCTTTCACTTACAGATGATACAGGCCGATGTGCTCATTGGAACTTTCAGAGCAGCAGATATTTTTCTGTAACCTTCCCCAGCCTCATGTCTCGAGACAATCCTGACTCTGAGGTCTACAGACAATTCCTTTGTCTTCATGCTTGGTTTGTGCTTTGACATGCACTGTCAACCCTGGGACCTTATATAGACAGGTGTATGACTTTTCAAATCATGTCCAATGCAGTGTTGGGGGTAATGGATTACTAATAACGCAGATTACATAATAATACTACTTTTCTAATTACAGAGTAAAGTAATGCATTTCTTTTAAAAAATAAGTAACAATATTTAAGTTATTTTTTTAAAAACTGTAATGCGAGTTACTTTAAAAAAAAAAATAAATTGCTGAATTAGAATTAAAGTAGTCACAATAAATCACGCAGGCAATGAGAGACTGTGTTCATTATTTTGAACGCATCGAAGAAAAGAGGATTCTCTCAATGAACTGTGATTTTACTTAAGACAAATAGTTAAAATGTAATAATATATATATATTTC
The DNA here is from genome assembly GCA_903798195.1 of Danio kyathit. Lineage (NCBI taxonomy): Eukaryota > Metazoa > Chordata > Actinopteri > Cypriniformes > Danionidae > Danio > Danio kyathit. The sequence goes on along the minus strand of LR812520.1, from coordinate 4,998,521 downwards.
ACACGCACATTTAAAAAAACGAAACTAAATTAAAAACATGAAACACACTAAAACTGGGCAAAAAACATAACAGTAATTTAATGTCTGTTGTTATGGACCCCTTTAGCTCACGTGCTCTGGCTGCTACAGTATATCCGTTCAGTGTGCTCACTATGTTACATAACTGCCCCCTGCTGGCCATGTACTGCTTGTGTTAGACTATGTTGCGTATTGCCGCGTATTACTGCGGACATGCACGAGATTTGTTTAAATCACTCGCGCATTCTCAGTAGCCATATCTGTACACACACAGTTGAAGTCAGAATTATTAGCCCCCCTGAATTATTAGCCCCCCTGTTTATTTTTTCCCCCAATTTCTGTTTAACAGAGAGAAATTTTTTTTAACACATTTCTAATCATAATAGTTTTAATAATTCATTTATAATAACTGATTTATTTTATCTTTGCCATGATGACAGTAAATAATATTTGACTAGATATTTTTCAAGACACTTCTATACAGCTTAAAGTGCGGACTATGTAAAGACATACTGTAAAAATGTTCTTGCTCTGTAAACATAATTTGGGAAATATTTAAAAAAGAAAAAAAATTCAAAGGGGGGGTTAATAATTCTGACTTTAACTGTATATATATATATATATATATATATATATATATATATATATATATATATATATATATATATATATATATATATATATATATATATACATATATATATATATACACACACACACACACACACACACACACACACACACACACACACACACACACACACACACACACACACACACACACACACACACACACACACACTATTATTCAAACATTTTCATCAGTAAATCCTAAAAATATATTTGAAATAAATACTTTTTAATATAAATAGTTTTAAACATTAATAATAATAAAATATATTTTGATCAGCAGATCAGCATATTTAAAGGATTTCTTAACGATCATGTGACATTGAAGACCAGACGATATTAAAAAGGTTGATTAGCATCAGGAATACATGTTTAAATAAATTAAAATAGAAATAATATAATATTTTACGAATAGGGTGGCATGGTGGCTCAGTGGTTAGCACTGTTGCCTCACAGCAAGAAGGTAGCTGGTTCGAATTCCGACTGGGCCAGTTGGCATTTCTGTGTGGAGTTTGCATGTTCTCCCCATGTTGGCGTGGGTTTCTTTCGGGTGCTCCGGTTTCCCCCACAGTCCAAACACATTAGGTAAATTGAATAAACTAAATTGGCCGTAGTGTATGAGTGTTTGTGTGTGAATGAGTGTGTATGGTTGTTTCCTAGTTATGGGTTGCGGCTGGAAGGGCATCCACTGTGCAAAACATATGCTGGAATTGTTGGTGGTTCATTCCACTGTGGCAATCCCTGAAATAGAGACTAGCCGAAGGAAAATGAACGAATGAATAAATGAATTTTACAAATATTACACATTTTTTTTAATTAAATGTATTTTATTATTATTGAAAATGAATAATTGATTTATGTTAATTATATTGGATTTAATTATGTATTTTGGTTTAATTAGGTAATTGTTGTAGTAGTTGTCGCTGTAGTAGTAATGATTAGTTGTAGTTGTGGTTGTTGTAGTAGTGGTAGTCGTTCTAGTGATAATAGGTGTAGTAAAACATATGCTGGAATAGTTGCTGGTTCATTCCGCTGTGGCGACCCCTGATAAATAAGAGACTAAGCCGAAGGAAAATTAAATGAATGTTTGCTCGGCAGAATTAATAATAGATTACACTTGTGCAAAAAAGCCCTAATATCAAATACATAAGCAAATCCTGTAGACATTTGGTTTTTGGTGCCGCAAAGAAGACGTTAATTATACAATCATGTTTGCGAGACGCTTCATTTTTCACCTATCAAGCCTGTTTTTTCATTACATCCTTTCATTCATGAATAAACATGAGGATCAGAGCGCCCGTGTGTTTACCCGCAGAGCAAATTCTGCTTTTATTTGACACACATTGAGTATATTAACGATGCAGATATTTCTCTCTCTCTCTCTCTCCATTCATTGAAGTCTTTGCTTTTGACTGAGCTCTGTATTTATAGCTGCACAAGAGAGCGATTACAGCACCCGCAGGATGACAAAGTTGCTTCTATCTACGACTCTTTATCACCATGGTTATAGCAAACCCCTGCGGCTCTATGGCACATCTGTGTTTTCTTCATATAAATTAGTAATCAGCCCTTGTGTTCGTTAGAGACGCGGCTTTGATTAGTGCTGGAGAATCAATCTGCCTCTCCACCGCTTTTGCTTTCTCATCAAGACATGCAGGCTGACGTAGATGTACTACAGTATTTATGGTTTATTAAATGCAACATTGAAGTTAAAAGGGACCTATTATGAAAAATATCACTTTTATAAGAGGTTTAAACACCGTTATGTAATAGCAGTCTGTGAATATAACCAGCTTCTAATGGTAATAATTGTATCACACTTGATTAAAACAGTCTCCCTATGTACGTGTCATCAGAGGGGAAAAGCCCCGCCCATTAGTGACCATCACTGCCTCATTAGCATATGACGTTAGTCTTGTTTTTGAATCTGCCACTATGCTGACACGTAGGCATTTGTAGCTCCGCCCTCTTTTGAAAAGAGCACAATCTCATTTCTCATCACAATCTCACCTATCAAATGTTCAGGTCATATTTGCAGCAAATTAGCATATTGCATGATTTGCGAAGGATCATGTGACACTTAAGATGATGCTGAAAATTCAGCTTTTAAGCACAAGAATAATTTATATTTTAATTAGTGCTTGGCAAAAATGAATCGTGATTAATCACATCCAAAATAAAAGTTTGTTTTGACAGTTGTGTGTGTACTGTGTATATATTTATATTGCATATATAAATACACACATGCATGCATATATTTAGAGAAAAGGTTTATTTATATTTAGATAGAAATTATGTATGTACAGTTGAAGTCAGAATTAGTAGCCCCCCTGAATTATTAGCCCCCTTGTTTATTTATTTCCCGAAGAGAAGATTTTTTAACACATTTCTAAACATAATAGTTTTAATAACTCATCTCTAATAACTGATTTATTTTATCTTTGCCATTATGACAGTAAATAATATTTTCTAGATATTTTTCAAGATACTTCTATACAGCTTAAAGTGACATTTAAAGGCTTAACTAGGTTAATTAGGTTATTGTATAACAATGGTTTGTTCTGTAGACCATCAGAAAAATATGTAGCTTAAAGGGGCTAATAATTTTGACCTTAAAATGGTTTTTTAAAAATTTAATACTGCTTTTATTCTAGCCGAAATAAAACAAATCAGACTTTCTCCAGAAGAAAAAATATTATCAGACATACTGTGAAAATTTCCTTGCTCTGTTAAACATCATTTAAGAAATATTTAAAAAAGAAAATAAATTTAAAGGGGGGCTAATAATTCTGACTTCAACTCTATATGATACAAATTATGTATATTTAAATACATATGTAACAAAATAGTTTTGTGTAGTTTTGTTTCTATGTATATGTGTGTATATCATATATATATATAATGCACACATCTTAAGTTGAAATAAAGAATCTCTCTAAGTTGAGTTGACTTACATTTTCAAGCCAGCTGATGAACAGTGTAGTTGTCTCCGAATATGAATACATTTGCATCTCCATATAGACAATTTTTTTGGTGTGATTATTTTGCTCGGTAGCTCCCTTTGTAGTACAGTGTTAATGCAGAGTGCTCGGGTTGACCAAAGTGATAAGAGCAGTGTAAAGGCAAACTTATGTTCACTTTTCTCTTACATCTGCTTTTGAAAACACTATTGGTTAGGTTTAAGTCAGTGGTTCACTAGGAGATCTATACGACAAGCTCTGCCTTTTTTCAGGACGTGAATCTGAATGTAGAACAAAACATATGTCACCTGACATAAGTCTTATCATCAATCCCAGTTGTAAGAGCAACAAATTATAACTTGACTTCTAGTTGATCCTTTGGAAACGTGTCAGAAGGTCGATTTTTCAGATGAATCATCTGTTGAACTGCATCCCCATCATCACAAATACTGACAGAAGACCTATTAGATGTACACGGACCCAAGATTCTCACAGAAATAAGTCAAGTTTGGTTAAGGAAAAATCATGGTTTGGGGTTACATTCAGTATGGGGGCGTGCGAGAGATCTGCAGAGTTCTTCAGCAGGATAGCGCTCCTTCTCATACTTCAAGCTCCACATCAAAGTTCCTGAAAGCAAAGAAGGTCAAGGTGCTCCAGGATTGGCCAGCCCAGTCACCAGACATGAACATTATTGAGCATGTCTTGGGTAAGATGAAGGAGGAGGCATTGAAAATGAAAATCTTGATGAACTCTGGGAGTCCTGCATGAACGCTTTGCTATTCCAGATGACTTTATTAATAAGTGATTTGAGTCACTGCAGAGATGTATGGATGCAGTCCTCCAAGCTCATGATGGAGTCAGACACAATATCCATTCTGTTTCCACTGCAGCATGACTTTATATTCTATACTGTACATTATTTCTGTTAAGTGATAAGACTTTTGTCAAAGACCTTACTGTCCTAATTAAATCATTAAAAATCAAGGCATGATCATATTTTATTGTGGTCAAATAAGCGTAATCTAGAGGCCTTTGACTTTCATATAAGCCACTTCTGATACCAAATGATCAACTAGAAGTCAAGTTATTATTTGCTGTTCCTAAAACTTGGATAGGTGACAAGAGTTCTGTCAGGTGTTGTATAATAGCATTGCAATAGTCCAGCCAGAACAGAACAAGAGTTCAGGCCAGCATTTGCATTTACTTCATATAAATAATGCATTGAAGCTGTAGATAAAAATAATAAACAATACCAGGCGCAGCTCTAATGTTTAAAGTTTACGATGCCCAATGCGGCACTAGATGAACGTCGTTATTTCATACTGCAGAAATAATAGCGTGTATGCAGTTGTGAATTCAGCACAACCAGAGAGCGATAACGCTAAAGTGTGAGCAAAAGAACGTTTTATTAACTCTCTTTGTTGCGTCGATGAACTGTAATGGCATCCTATGAGAGCGGTGATTGGAGAAGAGTGGTTTTCTGAAGGTGCATCTTAAGATCATTTCATTGCAGACAACATTATGCTGGAAAGAGCTTTTAAGATAATGTACTTGAGGTCAAACATGCTTTACAACAATCCATACACAAAAAGGCAAAGCAAACGCTTTAGTGCTCTGCTGAAATCAATAATTCAATATGAATGTCTGTACACGTACACATATGATATGTAAATATATGCGTGTGTTATAGAATTAAATGGTAGCTGGGTTGTAATTGATTGATTATGGATTAGGACAACGCAGTGGCGCAGTAGGTAGTGCTGTTGCCTCACAGCAAGAACGTCGCTGGGTCGCAGGTTCGAACCTCGGCTGGGCTGGGTCAGTTGGCGTTTCTGTGTGGAGTTTGCATGTTCTCCCTGCGTTCGCGTGGGTTTCCTCCGGGTGCTCCGGTTTCCCCCACAGTCCAAAGACATGCAGTACAGGTGAATTGGGTAAGCTAAATTTGTCCGTAGTGTATGAGTGTGAATGTGTGTGTGTGGAAATTTCCAGAGATGGGTTGCGGCTGGAAGGGCATCCGCTGTGTAAAATCGTGCTGGATAAGTTGGTGGTTCATTCCACTCTGGCGACCCTGCAAGGGACAAAGCCGACAAGAAAATGAATGAATGAATGAATGATTATGGATTACGTAGTTACAAGAAATCACGGTAACACTTTATTTTGATGGTCCAGTTGAGCATTAGTAGACTGTCTGCTTAATATCTGCTGATACTGCTCCTTCAACAGACATTTAACTGACTATAAGAAACTTTGCAAGTACATGTCAACTTACACTAACCCTAACCCCAACCACAACCTAATAGTCTACTTATAATCTAATGTGAATTAGTTGGCATGTAGATGCAGTGTAACTTAAATTCAACAAACGGACCATCAAAACAAAGTGTGAGCAAAATCATTTGTAATTAGAAGACAAACCACTTTTTATTCGTTTGTTTTTCTTCGACTTTGTCCCTTATTTATCAGGGCTTCCCACAGTGGAATGAACCACCAACTATTTCAGCATATTATGCATCGGATGCCCTTCCAGCTGCGACCCAGTACTGGGAAACACCCATACACACTCATTCACACACATACAGCCAATTTAGCTTATTCAATCTTGCGACATACCCTTTAGACTTTGCGCTACGATCTTTAAAATAGAGCCCATTGTGTGTATTCTGATGAAAACCAGAATAAATTGCTGTCAGAGTTTCTGAAACCCCTATCAGGCTTGTGATGTTTGTTCTGTGTTTTGCAGGTGTGGTTGCAGAAGTATGGCTACCTTCACCCTACACCACCCAACATGGCCGCCCAGCGATCAGCCCAAACCATGCATTCTGCTATTGCTGCCATGCAGCACAAGTATGGACTAAACATCACCGGGATTCTAAACAAGTATACTATAGAGTGAGTACTTTTAAGCATATACAGTACATACAGTAAAGTCACAAAAAATTCATAAACATATAATTCTATATATGAACTAATGTCAAATTATATACATATATATATATATACAGTTAAAAACAGAATTATTAGCTCCCTTTTGAATTTTTTTTCTTTTTTAAATATTTTCCAAATGATGTTTAACAGAGCAAGGAAATTTTCACAGTATGTCTGATAATATTTTTTCTTCCAGAGAAAGTCTTATTTGTTTTATTTTGGCTAGAATATAAGCAGTTTTTAATTTTTAAAAGCCATTTTAAGGTCAAAATTAGTAGCTCCTTTAAGCAATTTTTTTTTCTATGGTCTACAGAACAAACCATCGTTATACAATAACTTGCCTAATTACCCTAACCTGCCTAGTTAACCTAATTAATCTAGTTAAGCCTTTAAATGTCACTTTAAGCTGTATAGAAGTGTCTTGAAAAATATCTAGTAAAATATTATTTACTGTCATCATGGCAAAGATAAAATAAATGAGTTATTAGAAATGAGTTAATAAAACTATTATGTTTAGAAATGTGTTGAGAAAATCTGCTCTTTGTTTAAAAGAAATTGGGGGGAAAAATAAACAGGGGGGCTGTTTATTCTGACTTCAACTGTATATATATATAGTTCAGATGCAAAACCCTCTAAATCCATCAGACCTCTTTTCTTGTAAATGAGCATTTTCTATCAGGCTCCTCTGATTAGGTTCAGAAGTTTCATTTTATAGGTAATGATAAAGTCATTAGCTAGTAAATAAAATACTTTTTTTTCAAAAATGTCACTTTAGAGAATTCTCTGGTTTTTAACAAGGTAAATTTTGTGTCAAAACCAGCGAAATCGTGTGCTTTTTTTGCAAAACCCTCTAAATCCACATATCGGGACAAGACATTTAGTATTTAGTTTGAAAAATCACTAAAGATGCGATTAGAAATAATTTGACCAAACATAAAACACATTACACAAACCACCTAAAATACATAAATCTGTCAAGTAAGTGGCGGTTCATTCCGCTGTGATAAACCAGGGAAAAAGCAGAAGGAAAATGAATGAATGAAATCTGTCAAGTAGGTGTATTAAAGGTGCAGTATGTAAGTTTGACACCCAGTGGTTAAACTAGGTGTTGCACTCCTGGATCAAAACAAACGTGAGCGTGGGTTGCCAGTTTGAATACAAGGAGCGAGTGATTTAAACTGTGTTCTAAATAAAAGCAACGACACGCGATAGAGGGAATATTTTCCATATTAAAGGGAGTTTTTGTCCTAACCAACACCTCGAATTGAATGATTAGAAAACGCTTCTATTTCTCACAGCTGAACTTGTGAAACCTATGACAGTGATCACCTCAGGTAAATCTCGTGTGCTTTATTCAGAGCTAAATGCTAACAATATGAGTTTGAATGCCATTTTACATTTAATGATGTTAAAGAGGGTTAACATGTATTAAACAGATTCTAAACCTTACCGTTTCATGAGTGAGTGCATATTCTGTGCTTCTGAAAGGCTGTATTCAAATTTCTGTCGTGTTTCGTCTGGTACAAACAGCCAAATAGCTGATCACTGCCTCTCTCGTCACAGCATGTTGTTAGGACACGCGGTTACAATGTAACCTGCTCACCTAATGTTTACATTCGTAATATTTATGTAATTTGCTAATTAATAACCTCATGTGGAACTGAATCTTGTCTCCCATACTGTCCTTTTCGGTCACGGACGCACGCTTTCAGAGCCTTTCTGAATGAATGAATGAAATGCGCTGTTTTCCAACAAGGCAACCCGGGGTGCTGAATTATAATTGGCTAAACTGGCATCGTGCATGTGAAAATTACCTAAACAAAGACAGCGTTCCGGCACGGAAAAACCATTTTCAAAGCAGAATATCTGACTTCAGCATTGTTTTTCAGTTAAACAAGTATGTTCACTTGAGATGTTTCTTAAATATCTGCACACATATTATGGTATTTTAATGCTTTAGAAGAGTAAAAAAACTTACATACAGCACCTTTAATCAATAACATTAAAACTGACATTAATTAAATCTTAACAATCTGTTGTCATTTCTGATATTTGGGATTTAGATGTAATGTAAGTAGAGCAATGTAAACATTGTAAACTAAGCTTGGTACATTCAAATATTGTAGTGTAAAATATTATGAAACTTCAGTATCTGTGCATTGTCCATTAATATGAAAAGCTTAATATAAAAAAGCTTATCAGGCGTATAGGTAATATGAAGTCATATAAATAATGTATAGTTTTATACATTATATTTATCTTTTAAAAAATAGCTTAAATTAGCAAATAAAACACAAGGTAGGCCTACTGGGCAAAAAGGGGATGCCTCTCAGACAATTTTAGAAGCTGTCATTCATTCTCTCTCACTAAACTCCTGGTCTCTTTTTCATCTATTGTTTATCCTCATAGCATCCACGTGGGATAAAAGAATGGCATCTTAACTCTGTCTTTCATGAAACGCAGTTGCCGTTTAACGTATAGTAAATCAGACTCATTCACAGTAGCGTCGCTGCGCAAAAAAACATTATGAATGCATGCTACACTTCCGACTGTACATTGTGTTTTCGTTTTCTTATAATGCACAGAGTTTTGAGGTAAGGGACGTTTTCATTTGCCATTCACTGACAGTCGGACAGCCTCATCCAGTTCATCAAACTCCGTCTTTTAAAATCGAAATCAGAAGCGGAATGAAATGCTCTCCTCATAAAGCTGGCGTATCAGCTTCAGTTCTATTCGATTCTCGTCTTCTGATTGGTTCTCGGGATATAGTGGCTTTTGCTGTCAAAGGCAAGTGGCGTTTAGCGGCTTTTGCCAACAAACTGTTATTTCTGAATGTGCTGGCGCTGCGATTTGGATGATTTGAAGCAAATCTATTTGTTGATGGTGTACTACGTGCCTAAAGCATTCACTCAATGTCATTATCTCATTTTTGGCGGAAGTGGCGTTTAGCGGCTTTTCTGAACTCTTCATATATATATATATAAATGTATATATTTTATTTGAATGGTTATTTTTTGTTTTGTTTCTAGTCCAAATATCCCGAAAAAAGTAGCTTTAGACAATCAAAATATATTGTCTTGTTTTAAGAAATAACATGCTAAAATTTTGAATAATAATATATTTTGCTTAGCCCATTGGCAGATTATTTTGCTTATTTAAAGGAAACACTCTCTTAATTTTGGCATATTATTTCTTAAAACAAGACAACATGTTTTGCTGGCCTAGAAAGTGCTTCTTGATTTAGAAATCTTTAGATATTTATACTAGAAACAGGACAAAAAAAAAAGTCAGAAAAGATGTGTAATTACTGTAGTCAGGTGGTGTTCTGGCACCTGCTCAGCTGTAATGATGATGAATTTCCTAAAAATATCAAACATTAACTCACACAATATGACACAATATCTATTTTCCATGGTAATTATATCTGTGCTAATTCACGTGGACACAAATGACAGACTTTCCTGGAAGTGAGTCATTTATTAAATCAGTGTTTCAGCGATGGTCTCTTATGTTTAGCCTGGACTCCGCGTCCCATTTTCCAGTCATTGTAACTGTGTTATGAGCATCAGTTCTGTTTATACTCTTTCTGTTCTGGTATATTGAGGCCTTGTTTTTGATATTCAGCTATATAAATAAATCTTTTATCTTTCTGTTATCTAGGGTTGTAAAAACTAATCAACGTTGTCCAACTTCATTTATCATCATGAGTCTTTTTTTTTTATTTGCCAACAGTATAAATATTACAGAGATAAACATTAGCTGACCACCTTGCAGTGTACTGTTCAATCATCAAACATGCTCATTTGTGTAAGTTTTGTCAATCTGGCAACCTGCAAGTGCATTTGGGTTGAAATAACCCCAGCATTTTTTAACATTTAGTAAAAAAAATAATATAAATATTAGGTGACAGTGAATTTTAACGACACATTTTCATGATGCTAGGGCTATTGTTACTTTTGATTATTAAATATGGTGTTTAATGTCTGGGATATGGGCATATTTTTGTGTTGATTGCTTATGTATTTCGAACACTATAACTTTGACTCCAACTACTACACACATATGCTTGTTTTGGTGATTTATGAGGGCTCCCCAATGACATAATGTTTTTAATCCTCTATAAACCACTTATTATATCACTTTACCATAACCCTGCCCTTAAACACAACGCTCACAGGAAACCTGTGGCAAATAATAAATTTGAAAAAACCCATTAAGTTTAATTTCGAACAGTTTTGAATTACGAGGACACAGGCTCATAAACCACCTCAGCATTGAAAACCCACGTCATAATACAAATTATTCATAATACATACATAATACAATTCAGTCTGATGGTTGGTTGGTTATTTGATTTGGTTGGTTGGTTGGTTGGTTGGTTGGTTGGTTATTTGAATTGGTTGGTTGGTTATTTGATTGGTTGGTTGGTTATTTAATTTGGTTGGTTGTTTGATTGGTTGGTTGGTTGGTTGGTTGGTTGGTTGGTTGGTTATTTGATTGGTTGGTTGTTGGTTGTTGGTTGGTTGGTTGGTTGGTTGATTGGTTGGTTATTTGATTGGTTGGTTGGTTGGTTGGTTGGTTATTTGAATTGGTTGGTTGGTTATTTGATTGGTTGGTTGGTTATTTAATTTGGTTGGTTGTTTGATTGGTTGGTTGGTTGGTTGGTTGGTTGGTTGGTTGGTTATTTGATTGGTTGCTTGTTGGTTGTTGGTTGGTTGGTTGGTTGGTTGATTGGTTGGTTATTTGATTGGTTGGTTGGTTATTTGATTGGTTGGTTGGTTGGTTATTTGATTTGGTTGGTTATTTGATTGGTTGGTTGTTGGTTGGTTGGTTGGTTGGTTGGTTGGTTATTTGATTGGTTGGTTGGTTATTTAATTGGTTGGTTGGTTGGTTGGTTATTTGATTTGGTTGGTTATTTGATTGGTTGGTTGGTTGGTTATTTCATTGGTTGGTTGTTGGTTGGTTGGTTGGTTATTTGATTTGGTTGGTTATTTGATTGGTTGGTTGGTTGTTTGATTGGTTGGTTGATTGGTTATTTGATTGATTGGTTGGTTGGTTGGTTATTTGATTGGTTGGTTGATTGGTTATTTGATTGGTTGGTTATTTGATTGGTTGGCTGGTTGGTTATTTTATTGGTTGGTTGGTTATTTGATTGGTTGGTTGATTGGTTATTTGATTGGTTGGTTGGTTGGTTATTTGATTGGTTGGTTGATTGGTAATTTGATTGGTTGGTTGGTTATTTGATTGGTTGGTTGGTTGGGTATTTGATTGGTTGGTTGATTGGTTATTTGATTGGTTGGTTATTTGATTGGTTGGTTTGTTATTTGATTGGTTGGTTGGTTATTTGATTGGTTGGCTGGTTGGTTATTTGATTGGTTGGTTGGTTATTTGATTGGTTGGTTGATTGGTTATTTGATTGGTTGGTTATTTGATTGGTTGGCTGGTTGGTTATTTTATTGGTTGGTTGGTTATTTGATTGGTTGGCTGGTTGGTTATTTTATTGGTTGGTTGGTTGGTTGGTTATTTGATTAGTTGGTTGATTGGCTAGTTAGTTAGTTAGTTAGGTAGTTAGTTAGTTAGTTAGTTAGTTAGTTAGTTAGTTAGTTAGTTAGTTAGTTAGTTAGTTAGTAACAAATTTCTTTTTTTTTAAGTACAATTACATAGTTGAGTACAAGTACACAAAAGTGACTTTTAAAGTCAGAAGTATCTGCAAGAGAATGTTTTGTTTAAAAGAGTATCCTTTTAAGATTCAACGCATAATTAATGTACATTCTTAATGCATTTAACATGAAGATTTAACAAGAGGAGATAGTCTATTGTTTAACTATAATTATATGTAAACAAATTATTTCAGACTGATTATAGAACCCCTTTGCTCTTTTACATTAACAGTACCTTAAATCTTCAGCTAACCTCATTTTGTGGTGTGCCAAATTGTCTTTCTCCTGCAGCTGGATGAAGAAGCCCAGATGTGGAGTACCGGACCAGCTGAAGGCCGGATCCGCGTCGCGCAGGAAGAAGCGATATGCACTCACCGGACAGAAGTGGCAGCGTGAACACATCTCATACAGGTTAGAGACAAACGTCATGTCTCCTTGAGTGTTAATGATTTAACAATCAGCTTTATTAATATCACACAGGCATTAAAAGATAAAGGTGTGAGATAAAGAAGAGCTCTACATTTATAACAGAAATCTAAATAAGCTGATTTAAACATGCACACTAGAAAACAGCCCTTAAACAACCCTCCTATGATTTTTTCTTTTCTTTCTTTTTTCCCAAATTATGTTTAACAGAGCAATACATTTTTTACAGTATTTCCTATAATATATTTTCTTATGGATAAAGTCTTATTTGTTTTATTTTGGCTAGAATAAAAGCAGTTTTGAATTTTTAAAAACCATTTTAAGGTCAGTGTTATAAGCCCCCTTAAGCAATATTTGTTTTGAAACCACTGCACTAAATGGACATGTATGACTGTTAAGTTTAAGCACAGGAGTTCATGAGTAGTAACAATGAGTTAATGATAATGTACCCCTCCAAGTAAAGTCATGACATAAAGATATATTAATAATGAAAAATGATTCATTGGATTTACTACGTTTTTTTAAGGTAAGTGGTTGCAAACAATTTATATGGGCTGAATTTAAATAAACACATTAAATTTAGTAATGTTCATCTTCATTTGTTTGTTTAAATTCAGCCCATATAAATTGTTTGTGGGCGACGCAGTGGCGCAGTAGGTAGTGCTGTCGCCTCACAGCTAGAAGGTTCGAGCCTCGGCTGGGTCAGTTGGCGTTTCTGTGTGGAGTTTTCATGTTCCCACTGCGTTCGTGTGAGTTTGCTCCGGGTGCTCTAGTTTCCCCCACAGTCCAAAGACATGCGGTATAGGTGAATTGGGTAGGCTAAATTGTCCGTAGTGTATGAGTGTGTGAATGTTTCCCAGAGATGGGTTGCGGCTGGAAGGGCATCCGCTGTGTAAAACACATGCTGTATAAGTTGGCGGTTCATTCCGCTGTGGCGACCCCGGATTAATAAAGGGACTAAGCCGAAAAGAAAATGAATGAATAAATTGTTTGCAACCGCTTACTTTAAAAAAAAACATAGTAAATCTAATGAATCATTTTTCAGTGTTAATATATCTAAAATATATCTATATATCTAAATCAAATGAATTTATTAAATGTAAACACACACTAGACGGACGTGCATGACTGTTAAGTTTAAACACCAGAGTTCATGAGTAGTTAACAATGAGTTAATGATAATGTACCCCTACAAGTAAAGTCATGACATAAAGATGCATTAACAGTGAAAAATTATTCATTGGACTTTACTATTGGGTTTTTTTTATGGTGAGTGGTTGCAGACAATTTGTATGGGCTGAATGTAAACAAACAAATTAAGTTGAACATTACTTAATTACTAAATTTAGCCCATATAAATTTTGCAACCACTTATCTAAAAAATGTAGTAAATTTAATACATTTACTAAATGTAAACACACACTAGATGGACATGCATGACTTAAGTTTAAATACAGGGGTTCATGAGTAGTAACAATGAGTTAATGACAATATTCCCTTCCAAGTAAAGTCAAGACATAAAGATATATTAACAGTGAAAAATGATTCATTGGATTTACTACGTTTTTTTTAAGGTAAGTGGTTGCAAACAATTTATATGGGCTGAATTCAAACAAACAAATTAAGTTGAACATTACTAAATTACTAATTAAATTTAGTAATGTTTAACTTTAATGTTTAATTTCAGCCCATATAAATTGTTTGCAATCACTTACCTTAAAAAAAAAACGCGTAGTAAATCCAATGAATTTATTAAATGTAAACACACACTAGACGGATGTGCATGACTGTTAAGTTTAAACACAGGAGTTCATAAGTAGTTAACAATGAGTTAATGATAATGTGCCCCTACAAGTAAAGTCATGACATAAAGATACATTAACAGGAGTGGTGTAGTCCTAAAAGAAAAGGTGGTGTACTATTACCCACCCAACCCAAATTTTAAATGAATGTTGGCAAAGAAACAATGAAAGTCAATGTTTATTTGATTTAGCCTATTATATTCACATACATATACTTTGGAAGTCAATGGTTACAGGTTTCCTGCTTTCTTCAAAATATCTTCTTTTGTGTTCAACAGAAGAAAAAAAGCAAAACTTTTAGGGGGGCTGAATAGAAATATAAAGGGGCTAAAGCGACTCCCTTGCTGTTTTATAATTTAACTGAATGTTTCAGTGAGACATCACTCAGTTGACTTGTCGTGATCTTCGAAAAACTCATGTAATTTTTTTTCTCACAGCTGCTGTGGTTGTCAGGGGTGGGAATGGCGCAAGTTATACAAAAAGGCTCCAATTGCAACATTAAGATGCGAGTTAAAAAAAAACAAACATTTGGTATACAGTTAAAGTGGACATGAACATATACATGTACATTAGGGTAGTCTATTCAGCTATACCGAGGGTAGGCTATATGCAATTATTGGTCATCAGAAGTGGTAATACCCAAGCAGCTCGTGGAAAAAAGTAGGCATACTGAGTATACGTGCGTATAGCCCCGACTACACCACTGACCCTGCTGAAAAATCCAGCTTAAACCAGCCTAAGCTGGTTGGCTGGTTTTAGCTGGTTGACCAGCCTGGTTTTAGAGGGGTTTTGGCCATTTCCAGGCTGGTTTCCAGCCTGGTCTTAGCTGGTCAGGCTGGGAGTTGACCAGCCAAAACCAGCTTGACCAGCCAAAACCAGCTATGTCCAGCTTAAACCAGGCTGGTCAAGCTGGTTTTAGCTGGTTTAAGTTGGTCATTTTCCAGCCTGACCAGCTAAGACCAGGCTGGAAATGGCTGGAAACCAGCCTGGAAATGGCCAAAACCCCTCTAAAACCAGGCTGGTCAACCAGCTAAAACCAGCCAACTAGCTTAGGCTGGTTTAAGCTGGTTTTTTCAGCAGGGGAAAATGATTCATTGGACTTTACTAATCTTTTTTACGGTAAGTGGTTGCAAACAATTTATATGGACTGAATGTAAACAAACAAATTAAGTTGAACATTACTAAATTACTAAATTCAGCCCATATAAACTGTTTTCAACCGATTACCTTAAAAAAATCATTAGTGAATCCAACGAATCATTTATTTCAGTGTAGCTACTGTAGAAAGTCCCTCAAGTCATCGTGTCTCTGCCATCCTACATTGCCGTATACACAATAAAGACACAGCCAAGCATTTAATAACCTCCAGCATTCCCTCCGTAACCTTCAAGAAATATATTTGAATCCCTGGAGATTTACCTTTTAAAGGGCTCCGAGGAAATGAAGTGTTCTCTCACCTCAATTTAGACTTTCCCGGTTACAGCGGCCGATAACGGAAATGATTTATTCAAATCCTAGCTATTTCTTTTTTTTAATTGATGGGCCACCTATGCAAATGGAATGTAAATGAAGACCGGCTTGGCAGTGAGTGACTGGCCTCTATAGAGGAAAGTCAGCTGAGATTTTCAGGGCCTCTCGGTCTGTTAGAGGAAGATAAAGACTTCAATGTGGGGAATTCAGCAGATCTGCCCGTCTGAGAGCACTCGCCGGAGTTCACCTCGCTAAAATCAAAATGCTTTTTCGGAGAGATTAAGAAATTGTACTGTAATGGTGGGAGTTTTTCACTATGATTCGACAGGCGTTCAAGGTTTCAGTGTTCATATCTGATTAAAATAATAGTGATGATCATCAAAAAGGTCTACCTTTACAGTAGGAGTGGGCCAATATGCAAATCGTTCTTTCATTCATTCATTTTCCTTCGGCTTAGTCTCTATATCAGAGGTCGCCACAGCTGAATGAACCACCAACTATTCCAGCATATGCTTTACGAAGCGGATGTCCTTCCAGCCACAACCCGTATTGGGAAACACCCATACACTCATTCACACACACACATACACTACAGCCAATTTAGTTTATCTAATTCATCTTTGAAAGATGTAATGTACACTAGTGTGTTTTCATTTTAAACTACTAAACTGTTTATTATGATAAACAGAACACTTTTCTGTTGTTTTTCAATGTAAACATGCACTAGATAGAGGTGCATGACTTAAGTTTAAACACAGGAGTTCATGAGTAGATATATGAGTTAATGATAACGTGCCCCTACAAGTAAAGTCATGGGATAAAGAAACATTAACATGTCATTTTAGTTACATTTAGCTAAAATAAAGTAAAATTTAGCTACAATAAAGTAAAATTTAATTTGCATATGGCAGCACGGAGGCTCAGTTGTTAGCATCATCACCTCATAGCAAGAAGGTCGCTGGTTCGAGCCTCAGCTGGGTCAGTTGGCATTTCTGTGCGGAGTTTGCATGTTCTCCCCGTGTTGGCGTGGGTTTCCTCTGGGTGCAGGCACGTGCAGAGGTGGGGGCTTTGGGTGCTTGAGCCCCTGCCCTTTTTTCTCCTGGAAAGAAAGTGCCCTTTTTTCTGGGGATAATATATATTTTTTTAAATACTAGGCTACTAATAATATAATATATGTATGTTTTTTACATAAAGTATTAAAGTATATCTTGCTTTTAGTCTTGCCGCTCCAATCGAGCCTCGAACCGACGATTTGGAAAGCAAAACCACATGCGAGGCGAATGCACAAACGAAGACTCTATTTACATTGTTACTCTCCCCTCGAAAGTAAGGTGTCAACAGTGGAGCAACGTCTATCAGCGCCTATGCCAACTCCTGCATCTGCATTCCACACGGACTGCATCTGCGCCATAGCGGTCCAGAATATACACTGACCCATAGCTTTACAGTCTGACCCATACACACACTGCAGACGAAGTGTGTGTAAAACATACATTACTAGCTGATCTCCGTTACGGCAGCGCGATATGATCGACAGAACCGCCAATGTAAATTCATCAGTCATACATCTTCATTGTGTGGAGGTGAGTAACGGTTAACAAAAGAACACCTGAGGCTCAAATTTAACGTCAGCTAATTATCCAAAAGTTCAAAAGCAAATAGGCTATTGTGTCTTGCTAACATCCTCCTGATTAACAGCCATGTAATAAGTTAGCTAAAGTTTAGCCAGGGCAATATCATAGGCATACGGGCTAATGTAATGGAGAAACAACAGCTGGATAGTGAAACTATTGCCCTCTCGTTTTTGCAGTCACACAGAATATATAATGTCAATTGAAGCTATAAAACAGGTACATATAGGATAGCTATGGAAGTCAGTGGCTATTAGTGTGTCCTATATTCTTCTAAATATTTTATTTTGTTCAACAGAAAAAAAAAACTCAAACAAAAATAATAGATTGAAAAGGGATAGTTCACCCAAACATTTACATTTACTCACTCTCAATTGGTTCCATTTCTTTGTCTCTTTATTTTGTTGAACACTAACGGATAAAAGATTAAAAAAGATATTTTAAAGAAAGCTATAAACTTGAAATCATTGACTTCCAGAGTAGGAGAAACAAATACCATGACAATCAATGGTTACAGGTTTCCTGCTTTCTTCAAAACATTACTTTGTGTGTTCAACAGAAGAAAAAAAAAGTCAAATGGGTTTGGAACAAGTAAAAGGTGAGTAAATGGTGACAGAATTTTCTGTTTTGAATTAACTCTCCTTTTAAGAGTGAGTATATGGTGAATTTAGGGTGAAATCTCCTTAATAATCTCCTTATAATTTATTTTATTTATTAAAGTACAATTATTACTATTATTTTATAAAAAGTGCCCTTTTTGCCATTTGAGCCCCTGCCCCTTAAAAGGTCTCTGCACGTCCCTGTCTGGGTGCTCCGGTTTCCCCCACAGTCCAAAGACATGCGCTAGGGGAATTGAATAAACTGAATTGGCCATAGTGTATGAGTGTGTGTGAATGTGAGTGTGTATGGGTGTTTCCTAGTACAGGGTTGCAACTGGAAGGGCATCCGCTGCGTAAAACATATGATGAATAAGTTGGTGGTTCATGTTGGCAACCCCTGATAATTAAAGGGACTAAGCTGAAGGAATACCATTGCAAATACCATTTCCAGACTATGAATACTAATGTAGTATATAATTTTTGTGTATTTCTTTGTTTTTAATTTATTCAAACTAATGTGAAGGTAGCTAATAGTTGTTAAGTGTTACTGATCTATGATTAAACATGTATGCTGGAGAAATGTACAGCCGTGGTCACACTGCACTTTTTACACCATAGACCTCCATTCATATGCATGCGAATGCGACAAACCGGAAGCGCAAGCTTGTGTGACAAGTTTCGCAATTCGCTGCAATGCAAAGTTTAAGCTTGGTGAACCATGACCTGCAAAATCACATCACGTGACTGCGTGAGACCAATCGAAAATGTAGAAATATGAACCAATCGCTTTTTTAAATGTCTAGTCATCTTGTTTAATCCCGCCCTATTCACAGCACGTGACTGCGGCATAAGGCGTTTGAAAACTTTTTTTTTGTTTGCAATTTTTTTTTACGAACTAATCCTTCAATAAACAATTAACAAATATTTACGTTTTTGGTATATATAGTTGAAGACAGAATTATTAGCCCTCCTGTGAAATTTAATTTCTTTTCGTTTATATTTTATTAGCTATTTTATTTTATTTATATTATACTAGCATTGTATTGAACATGCTATTTAAAGGCTTCAAGGTTAACCAGGCAAGTTAGGTTAATTTGGCAATAGGAAAAATAGGGCTAAAATGTTAATATTGACCCTATTTGTATATATATATATATATATTCAATTCAATTTAATTCAATTCATCTTTATTTGTATAGCGCTTATACAATGTAGATTGTGTCAAAGCAGCTTCACATGGAAGATTATAATGAATTGAAACAGTGTCAGTTCTCAGTGTCAGCCTCATCACAGTACAGAAACCGCATTAGTAAAAATAACCAACGATTTACTCTTAGCTGCTGACCAAGGGTGCATCTCACTATTAGTTCTACTTGATCTTAGCGCCGCATTTGACACCATTGACCACAATATTCTCATAGACCGCTTAAATTCTACAAGTGTCCAAAAACAGGCTCTTGAATGGTTTAGGTCATACTTAGCAAACCGTTACCAGTTTGTGAATATTAATGGACAGCTTTCACAAGTCAGGCCAGTAAAGTACGGGGTCCCTCAAGGATCAGTTTTAGGCCCCTTGCTGTTTACAATATACATGCTTCCCCTGGGGGACATTATTAGAAAACATATGATCAGCTTTCATTGCTATGCAGACGATACTCAATTATACATTTCAACTAAACCTAATGAGATGTCTGAACTGTCTAAGCTAACCGAGTGTATCAAAGATGTTAAATACTGGATATATATATATATATATATATATATATATATATATATATATATATATATATATATATATATATATATATATATATATATATATATATATATATATATATAGTTGAAGTCAATTATTACCCCCCCTTTGAATTTTTTTTCTTTCTTAAATATTTCACAAATGATGTTCCACAGAGCAAGGAAATTTTCACAGTATGTCTGATAATATTTTTTCTTCTGGAAAAAGTCTTATTCGTTTTATTTCGGCTAGAATAAAAGCAGTTTTTAATTTTTTAAAAGCCTTTTTTAAAAATTAATTAGCCCCTTTAAGCTATATATTTTTCTATAGTCAATTACCCTAACCTGCCTAGTTAACCTAATTAATTACTAATTACCAAATACCAATTTTTTACCCAAATTAACTTTAAATGTCACTTTAAGCTGTATAGAAGTGTCTTGAAAAATATCTAGTTAAATATTATTTACTGTCATCATGGCAAAGATAAAATAAATCAGTTATTAGAGATGAGTTATTAAAACTATTTTGATTAGAAATGTGTTAAAAAATCTTCTCTCTGTTACAGGAATTGGGGAAAAAAATAAACAGCGGGGCTAATAAATCTGACTTCATCTGTGTATATATACTATATATATGTCTTTCAGCCACACTAAAAGAAAAATCTACTGTGAAAAAATCCTTGCTATGTTAAACATCACTTAGGAAATATTAGAAAAAGTATTTTGTCTTCAACTGTAGTCTTTTTTTCCATAAGACAAAACTCCACAGCTAAATATTGTTTTGTTTTTTCATCTGTTTATTTTTGTATGTTTCAGCATTAAAAACGTCACTCCGAAAGTGGGAAATCAAGAAACCCACGACGCGATCCGGCGGGCGTTTGACGTGTGGCAGGGAGTGACGCCGCTGCGCTTCGAGGCCGTGCCCTTCCGTGACCTGGACAGCGGCAAACGGGATGTGGACATCACCATCATCTTCGCCTCGGGTTTCCACGGCGACAGCTCTCCTTTTGACGGAGAGGGAGGATTCCTGGCTCATGCCTATTTCCCAGGGCCGGGCATCGGGGGCGACACACACTTCGACTCGGATGAACCCTGGACGCTGGGCAACCCAAACCATGATGGTGAGAGAACGGCAGGTTAGGCCACATTTTCAATCTCCACAATTAACAAATGAATGAAGTTGCGGTTTTGTGGCAGAGCAGAGCCAAATGATTCATGACATCTGGGTAGGGAGGCACAAGCTGTTCATGAGTTCTTGCTTAAACTGGAATGTAGGGTCCACACTTAGAGGCTTAGTAACTACTAGTTAGTTTGTAACTAAATTTGTTCTTAATTCGGGTGCACCACGTGTTCTTAAGGCAAAACGTAATTAGTAGACCATAAGCTCTCCGTAATGTAATGGATAATCTCATTGAATGACGTAATTTCCAATGAGAAGCATGTTAATCTTAAAACTGCTTTATAATTTTAAAAACGTTTAGGCAAGGCAAGTTTATTTATATATTGTATACACAGACGACGGAGTGGCGCAGTAGGTAGTGCTGTCGCCTCACAGCAAGAAGGTCGCTGGTTCGAGCCTCGGCTGGGTCAGTTGTGCATTACATTAGCAGAGTGTTTGGGATCATTATCATGCTGAAAAATAAAACTATTACAAATCAGGTACTTTTTAGTTGGAATTACATGACCGACTGTACTTTTGATGGTTCAAAAAGGTACTGTATGATTGATGGTTCCTCACAGAAACTTTCGATTGCACAAAAGATTCTTTTAAAAATGTTCTTTAGAGTATTAAAATGTTCATCAAAAGGTTCTTTATGGAAATTACAATGATTCTGCTATTGCGTCACTACAAAAACACCCAGTTGGAACCATGAACCAGAAGCTGCGACCATTTTTGTTTTCTTCGTACTGTGACGTAGTTCCTAGAGAAACATTGGTAAAACTTTATAATAACTACACACTATGAACCATTTATTAATCATTAGCATATAGTGAATTCATTATCTGTTAATCATTAACTCTACATTAATAGACGTTAGTAAGCAGTTTATAACTGCAGCTACAAATGCTCTATTATTGACTTACAACCACATTTATAATGTGCTTAATTTATGTACTTTCATACTTTGTTAATGATTTATTTTTCATTACTAAATTAAGAATTGCATTATGTACAAACCAGTTATTTAAGCATAGTTGGTGTTTTTTTTAAAGATCATTCAGAATGAGTTAGTAAATTATTAATAAACTATTAAAATTAACATTTTTAAATCTTATTATTCAGGCATATACTAATAGTTAATTTGTATGTTAATAAATGCTTTATTAAGTCAACTTCATGCAGTTTTGTGACCTAATCTAAAGTAAGGACTATTTATGCTTTATAAATCCCTTATAAATGACAATTAAAGGCTCAGTTACATTCTAAACAGGAAAAAAGAACATAAACGACATTATTCATTTCTATTCATTTGACGATACACAAATAAAGCTGTATTTCAAATAAAAAAAAAATTCTTTGCAACCTTATCTAAAATAAAATCACTGTACAGTTTAAACATTGCATCTTATTATATTGTTAAATTATTATATTGTTGTTGTTTTATCCAATTTTATGTCGTATTTTAACACTCCTGTTATTCAGCAATGTTTAAACTTTACAGTCATTTTTACTTTTTAGATAAGATTGCATTTTGGTAACACTTTATAATAACTACACACTATGAACCATTTATTAATGTTTAGCATCTAGTGAATTCATTATCTGTTAATCATTAACTCTACATTAACAGACGTTAGTAAGCAGTTTATAACTGAAGCTACAAATGCTGTATTCCTGACTTACAACCACATTTATAATTTGCTTAATACTTATACTTTCATACTTTGTTAATGATTTACTTTTCATCACTAAATTAAGCATTGCATTATTAACAAACCAGTTATTTAAGCACAGTTGGTGTTTTTTTATATCATTCAGAATGAGTTAGTAAATGATTATTAAACTATTAAAATGAGCATTTTTAAATCTTATTAATCAGGCATTTATTATTAGTTAACTTGTATGTTAATAAATGCTTTATTAACTCAATTTCATCCAGTTTTGTGACCTAATCTAAAGTGAGGACTATTTATGCTTTATAAATCCCTTATAAATGACAATTAAAGGCTCAGTTAAATTCTAAACAGGAAAAAAAGAACACAAACGACATT
Organism: Danio kyathit; assembly: GCA_903798195.1. Classification (NCBI taxonomy): domain Eukaryota; kingdom Metazoa; phylum Chordata; class Actinopteri; order Cypriniformes; family Danionidae; genus Danio; species Danio kyathit. The sequence continues at coordinate 4,975,453 of LR812520.1, read as the reverse complement.
ATTCATTTCTATTCATTTTAAGAAACACAAATAAAACTGTATTTAAAAATATATATATTCTTTGCAACCTTATTTAAAATAAAATTAATGTACAGTTTAAGCATTGCATCTTATTATATTGTTATATTGTTGTTGTTTTATCCAATTTTATGTCGTATTTTGACACTCTTGTTATTCAGCAATGTTTAAACTTTACAGTCATTTTACTTTTTAGATCAGATTGCAATGATTATTGTTCATACTGAGACTTTAATTGTCATTTATAAGGGATTTATAAAGCATAAACAGTCCTCACTTTAGATTAGGTCACAAAACTGGATGAAGTTGAGTTAATAAAGCATTTATTAACATACAAATTAACTATTAATATATGCCTGAATAATAAGATATATAAACGTTGATTTCAATAGTTTATTAATGATTTACTAACTCATTCCTAATTATCTTAAAAACCATCGACTACTCTTAAATACAACTGGTTTGTTAATAATGCAATACTTAATTTAGTAATGAAAAGTAAATCATTAACAAAGTATGAAAGTACAACTATTAAGCACATTATAAATGTGGTTGTAAGTCAAGAATAGATGATTTGTAGCTGCAGTTATAAACTGCTTACTAACGCTTATTAATGTAGAGTTAATGATTAACAGATAAAGAATTCACTAGATGCTAATGCTTAGTAAATGATTGATAGCGTGTATTTATTATAAAGTGTTACCTGCATTTTTTGTTCATTTGATACTGAGCCTTTAATTGTCATTTATAAGGGATTTATAAAGCATAAATAGTCCTTACTTTAGATTAGGTCACAAAACTGCATGAAGTTGAGTTAATAAAGCATTTATTAACATACACATTAACTATTACTATATGCCTGAATAATAAGATATATAAACGTTGATTTCAATAGTTTATTAATCATTTACTAACTCATTCCTAATTATCTTAAAAACCATTGACTACTCTTAAATACAACTGGTTTGTTCATAATGCAATACTTCATTTAATAATGAAAAATAAATCATTAACAAAGTATGAAAGTACATTTATTAAGCACATTATAAATGTGGTTGTAAGTCAAGAATACAGCATTTGTAGCTGCAGTTATAAACTGCTTACTAACGTTTATTAATGTGGAGTTAATGATTAACAGATAAGGAATTCACTAGATGCTAATGCTTAGTAAATGATTCATAGTGTGTAGTTATTATAAAGTGTTACCGAAACGGGATATTAAATGAGAAAACAGTGAGTATGTCTTGTTTTCTTCTGTGAGCTGATTGGATGTAAAGTAGGCATTTCATTCAGAAAGATGGGGGAAAGGGTTTGAGGAGAGTTATTACAGCCTAGCAGACGCCTCCTCCTCATCATTTCTGTGTGTTGACTGACAATTGGAGGGGCGTGGTTAAGTATGTTAGCCCCGCCCAGTACCTCAAACAGACGTAATCTAAGAATTTAACTGAAAACAAACTGGATATGCATTTTCAGATTTTCAGGAAGGGCGTTTTTTAAATTTTTTAATAAACAGATGCATTGTTTACCTCAAAACCAGCAATGTGAGCTAACTAAATCACATGGTTAGTTTTGATTTCATTTTTTCTATCATAATAAAGTGTAAGCTCGGGTGCTAAAACAGCGTGAATAAACAGCACTATCATTGGCCGCAGTTGATCTTCTTCGCCGTCTGTGTGTGCATGTTGGCGTGCATGTCAGGTGTCAGCTCTGTTTGATATGTAGTATTTGCGTTATGGTTGCACCCATTAAATGAGAGGTAATCAGATCCGTCTCTCCGCTGCGAGCCGCACTTAGAGGCACTCAGCTTTAATTACCTGGGCCGACTGGATGCAGAGAGCTTTTAAGATGCTCATCTCCTTTCACCAAATGTCTCGCTGAGACAGTAATGAATGGCTGGGACTACATTCGCCACTGGCGTTTTTTTACTGCCGCCTACACTCAGGACCCCTCAGCGGTTTGGTTTTTTGCTGATGTTACACGTGCCTGGCATAATCACTGACCAAAGTTTCAGGCTTTATTTAGAGACATCGCAAGACTTTTGGTGTGCTTTTCCATATGTGAGGTCTGTTAACGGCAGCACGGTGGCGCAGTGGGTAGCACAATCGCCTCACAGCAAGAAGGTCGCTGGTTCCAGCCTCAGCTGGGTCAGTTGGCGTTTCTGTGTGGAGTTTGCATGTTCTCTCCGTGTTCGCGTGGGTTTCCTCCGGGTGCTCCGGTTTCCCCCACAAGTCCAAAGACATGTGGTACAGGTGAATTGGGTAAGCTAAAATTGTTTGTAACGTATGATTGTGATTGTGTGTGTGGATGTTTCCCAGTGATGGGTTGCAGCTTTAAGGGCATCCGCTTCGTAAAACATACTGGATAATGTGGTGGTTCATACCGCTGTAGCGACCCCAGATTAATAAAAGAAAATGAATGAATGAATGAATGAATTAACGTTATTCTTCAGGCGTAGAACAAAATGACAACGAGAAGAGACAGCACAAATAATTTTTAGCATCGCTTTTAAGTGCTAATGATGATGTTAAAGACATAATTTAATAGCACATTTATCAAAAATAGGCCATTACAGATTAATAAACGTCAACTACTTATATGAAATATATTTTTTCCGGGTTTTACAGACGTGGTTTTTATACTTAGTTTAAAACGCTTTTTTTACTGAAATGCAATAGTACTGAAGTGTCTTTCACTGACATATTTTGCACACTGGTAATATTTTTCCTGAGACATGTTTATAAAAGTTATGTCCTAATTGAATTAATCATAGTTTAATATAAGCTCTCTCAAAAATCTAATTCTATAAGACACTAATTCTTATATATAAAGAAACTCAATGTAAGGAATGGGGAAGGAGACTGAACCAAAGAGCACAGAATCACCAAGAGGCGACACTCTGTTGTTGTTTGGGAAACAGCCACTAGATGCCGCTAGTGTCACGCGGCGGCCATTTTGGAATGAAAATACAATAGAACAACAGTACTGAAAAAAACAGCTTAAACCAGCCTAGGCTGGTTGGCTGGTTTTAGCTGGTTGATCAGCCTGGTTTTAGAGGGGTTTTTGGTCACTTCCAGGCTGGTTTCCAGCCATTTCCAGTCTGGTCTTAGCTGGTCAGGCTGGGAGATGACCAGCTAAAACCAGCTTGACCAGCCTAGCCAGGCTGGGAGTCTAGCCAAAACCAGCTATTTCCAGCTTAAACCAGGCTGGTCAAGCTGGTTTTAGTTGGTTTTAGCTGGTCATTTTCCAGCCTGACCAGCTAAGACCAGGCTGGAAATGGCTGGAAACCAGCCTGGAAGTGACCAAAAACCCCTCTAAAACCAGGCTGGTCAACCAGCTAAAACCAGTCAACCAGGCTAGGCTGGTTTAAGCTGTTTTTTCAGTAGGTATAAGTCTGTAAAATAAACTATTAGAAGTGCTGATGATTGTCATAGTAAGTGTTGTATTGTCGTCTTTCAGGTTGTATCTCAGCTTTAATGCGCTTTTTAAAAAAATTAATAAAAGACAAAGCAGCTGCTTGCCATCGTGACCATACCTGCCAACACTCCCGTTTTTCCCGGGAGTCTCCCGTATTTCAGACCCATCTCCCGTATTGTTCTGTCTCCCGAAAAACTCCCGCATCTTCAATCTGTTTGCTAAATTAATAGAATATGTTTTAAACACTTCAGAAGGACGCAATATAGGAATCACTGGTCCCTTTATTAAAGGGGTGGTCCACTACGATATCATATTTAGTTGATGTGTAATGTTGCTGTGTGGACATAAACAACATCTCTGAATGTAAGATGCTCAAACTTCAATGCAAAGGGAGACATTGGCTTTTACAGAGTTAGCTTAGCAAATCGTACAGCGAACGAATTTGGGGAGTACAAAAAAATACATCCGGGCTAATGAGAACGTTCCAGGTTACGCGCATTCACTGTGCACACACCTCGCACGGCAAAGGGGCGTGGCCACAGACGCATTAGTAGAGAAAGGAAAATGCAGTCCAAACGCTGCTTTTCCATGCATCTTGTTCTGCTTCACTATTTGGCTTTGCAAGGGACGTGACACAAACAGAGAATTGCTTACAGTTTCATTTTAATTATGTTCCAGAATATTATAAAAAAGATATAGCTCTCTGTGCAAAGCATTTTACAAAGGACAGCTTCCACAATTGGTCGCAGTTAAGTGCTGGATTCAGCCTACGATAAAAGAAGAAGCTGTGGATTGTGAGCCACAACCTGTAAATACTTGCGAAGAGATGGATGGCTGCCAGTGGGTGTACTCGGGTGTACCATGTTTTCGGCCGGCGGCGATCAGATGCTATACCAAAATTGATGACCTGGCGTGGGGATGAAATTACGGAAGTTTTCCGGGAGAAATAACTTAACGGGAGGGTGGCAGAAGATGGGTGTGAAATACGAGAGACTCTCAGGAAAAACAGGAGTTTGACAGGTATGATTTAGCTACAAACATATGTATCCGTTTTCCCCCTTTAAACATCCACGATCGTCACCAGCGACTGCACTGTATGCGTCAGCTTTCTGTGAGTTTTACATTTGAAATAATGGAGTATATTATGTACAGACATCCCAAGTCTCCCTGAGCCGCCACCACCGCTCAACGAACAAAAACAAAACAAAACATACGATTCAGAAACATCTCGCAAGAGTCGCGTTTGCATGGGTTCTGCTGTGTCCTATTTTATTTTCTGTGTCTGCCTCAGGCTCAAACTGATACGGCCTCACTGACATTATTTACAGTCTATGGAAAGCCATTTTAGCATTTAAACCTTTGTTTTGACTGTCTATATCAGGGGTGCTCAACCCTATTCCTGGAGATCGACCTTCCTGCAGTTTTCAGTTGCAGCCCATATCAAACACACCTGCCTGTAATTATGAAGTGCTCCTCAGGTTCTAATTAATTGGTTCAGGTGTGTTTGATTTGGGTAGGAGCTGAAATCTGCAGGAAGGTTGATCTCCAGGAACAGGGGTTGTTGCTAGATCGGATACGTTTGCGGCTGGAGGTTAACGAGAATTATTTGTTATTTATGAAATTTCTGATTTATTGTATTTTATTAACGTCTACCTCCAACCCAACCCTAAACCCAACCATCACAGAAGCGTAAAAACAGAAGTTGTACCGAGTATTATTTATCTTATCTATTAAATTACCCAATAAATTGTATTTTTTAGCCCTTACCCCCACCCCAACCCTAAACCCAACCGTCACAGTACTGTAAAAATTTTAATTATTGTTATACAGTGTCATTAAAAAATGCCGCTAGATTAATGTGAATATCGCACTTCCGGCCGGCCGCGTATCCAATCTAGACTTTACCAGGAACCCAGGGTTGGTCACCCATGATCTATATAGTACGGCGAAGGGTATTTAATGCTAAACGGCTTGCCATAACAGTCTGACAGACAGCATGCAAGAGGGGCATGACGCTTCCTGGTGACATGAAGCCAATCCGCCAATCACAACACATTAGGTTAGCTGACTAATCAGAGCCCTTTGAGAACGGGCCTTATAGGAGGAACCAGGAAATATGATGGTCGTTTCCATGTTAGCTCAGTAGCTGTCTAAAATGAAGGTAAGATATGTGAACAAATAACGTGATTTTCTACAAATGAATCATGAACACACATTGTTTTGCACCCCATTAACACAACCAAACCTTAAAAAACCATTGTGGACCACCCCTTTAATGATTGTTTATTCCTTCATTTTTAAAGCTGTTAGTTGTCCAATGTCGAAATCAATCAGACAGTTATTTAGTAGAAGAAATCAGGCTTTACTTTTCTGTTTCATTGATTGTATTTATTAAGCAATAAAATCATGGTGTGCCAGTTTGTAATGGCAGTACTCCACTATTTAGAGGAAGGCAGAGCCTAAAAATTATTCTGCCTAGGGCCCCCAAATGTACAAGTCCAGCCCTGGCTGCCGTACATACACACAAAAAGCAAAGCTTTGCCTAAGTGGCAATAAACGTTGGCAGAATTGTCAACTATTCTACATAATTAACTTATTAAAATCCTAATTAAATATGCTTTTCTGCAGAGACTGGCAGGACTAAAGGACACAACGATAATGCAAAACTACTAATTAACTTTAAATGAGTACATGCTGTGTGAGTAGCCTTCAGCTATTGCTACGAACTATAGCCTATCTTGCATAACGTTTTCATTCACCAGTGTTGTGTAATATAAAGCAACGTGGGATCTGATTTGCATTGTGTTTCCAAAGCCCACACACTATACACATGTGTGTTACCACATTCAGATGGATCTCGGGTCAAGCACTCGAGTCATGATTCATAAAGTCTTTTTTTTTCATGAGTTAAATGATGAAATCAACATGAAATAAAGCCAATCCTGTGTTGCTTTGTTTTCCTCAGGTAATGACCTGTTCCTCGTGGCGGTTCATGAGCTCGGTCATGCTTTAGGACTGGAACATTCCAGTGACCCGACGGCTATAATGGCTCCATTTTATCAGTATATGGACACAGAGAGCTTCAAACTGCCTCATGATGATCTTCAGGGCATCCAGAAAATATATGGTGAGTTTAAACCTCCATGAACACCACAGGTAGCAAAGAATTCTGGCTCAGATTTGACATAAAGCTGGCACAGCAGGCATTCGTCCAGCAATGGCATACAGCATGTGGGCCAAACATGGCCCAGGTTTGGCAGAGGTGGCACAGTCCTTAAGGCGGCACACAAGACTTGGGCCAGATATCAAATATAGTATTTGGACCAGATGCTAAAAATGTATATGTGGGCCATGTAAGTTTGGCCTATCTTGACCCACTTTTAAAATACATTTAAATTATTTTTGAGTAAAAAAGAAATCTACCAATCAAGTCGCTTCGAGAAAAAGCACGGCCATAGTGCGCCTAAAGCGAAATGCCTTATGGGTTTATCAAATTCGTTGCAGTCATGAAACACCACCATATCCGGCCCAGTTATGGGGAATTACCTTGGTTGAGACTTGGCCCAGATATGGTCCATGTTTGGCCCTTGTATGGAAGCCAGACTTGGTCCAATCATGTACCATAATTCACTGTGGCTTGTGGGTCAAGCAAAAGCTAATTGTGTCCGCCAGATCTGAGCCAGAAAAATTTTGCCATGTAAGTTTGGCCTATCTTGACCCACTTTTAAAATACATTTCAATTATTTTTGAATAAAGAAGAAATCTACCAATCAGGTCGCTTTGAGAAAAAGCACGGCCATAGTGTGCTTAAAGTGAAATGCTTCATGGGTTTATCAAATTCGTTGCAGTCATGACATACTAAAATATCTGGCCCAGTTCAGGCCCAGTTATGGGATATTACCTTGGTTGAGACTTGGCCCAGATATGGTCCATGTTTGGCCCTTGTATGGAAACCAGACTTGGTCCAATCATGTACTGTAATTCACTGCGGCATGTGGGTCAAGCAAAAACTGATTGTGTGGGCCAAATATGAGCCAGAAAAATTTTGCCATGTAAGTTTGGCCTATCTTGACTTACTTTTAAAATACATTTAAATTATTTTTAAGAAAAGAAAAAAATTATACCAATTTGGTCGCTTTGAGAAAAGCGTAGCCAAAAAGCAAAATGCTTAATGGGTTTTTCAAATTCATTGTAGTTGTGACACACCAACATATCTGGCCCAGTTATGGGGAATTACCTTGGTTGAGACTTGGCCCAGATATGGTCCATGTTTGGCCCTTGTATGGAAGCCAGACTTGGTCCAATCATGTACCATAATTCACTGTGGCTTGTGGGTCAAGCAAAAGCTAATTGTGTCCGCCAGATCTGAGCCAGAAAAATTTTGCCATGTAAGTTTGGCCTATCTTGACCCACTTTTAAAATACATTTCAATTATTTTTGAATAAAGAAGAAATCTACCAATCAGGTCGCTTTGAGAAAAAGCACGGCCATAATGTGCTTAAAGCGAAATGCTTCATGGGTTTATCAAATTCGTTGCAGTCATGACACACTAACATATCTGGCCCAGTTCAGGCCCAGTTATGGGATATTACCTTGGTTGAGACTTGGCCCAGATATGGTCCATGTTTGGCACTTGTATGGAAGCCAGACTTGGTCCAATCATGTACCGTAATTCACTGCGGCATGTGGGTCAAGCAAAAACTGATTGTGTGGGCCAGATCTGAGCCAGAACAATTTTGCCATGTAAGTTTGGCCTATCTTGACCCACTTTTAAAATACATTTCAATTATTTTTGAGAAAAGAAAAAATTCTACCTATCGGGTCGCTTCGAGAAACAGCACGGTCATAAAGTGAAATGCTTCATGGGTTTATCAAATTCATTGCAGTCATGACACACCAACATATCTGGCCCAGTTATTACTTTGGCTGAGACTTGGCCCAGATATGGTCCATGTTTGGCCCTTGTATGGAAGCCAGACTCGGTCCAATCATGTACCGTAATTCCCTGCAGCATGTGGGCCAAGCAAAAGCTGATTGTGTGAGCCAGAAAATATTTTGCTATGTGGGACATAATTCACTAGGTTCTGGACATTAGTTTTCAGTGTTTTTATTAATATGGACACTTTCGTTATATATCTCTTGAAAAACGTTGTGCATTTGTGAGTGTCTCTCACACTGGTGAGTGGGCTTGACAAACCACCTATAGAAACACTCTCTCTCCATATGCACCATACACTTTAATGTTTACTTGTAAAATGTGCCACACAATCTTGTTTTCATCAACTCTTTTGCACAATATCTCGCACAATATTGTTCGGTCTTATGTAAAAGTACTTGTATAGTCTGTCTTAGGTATATAGTATATGTATAGTTAGTAGAGTTAGATTACAGCTCCGTTATTTTATTTATGTATAGGTTTAAAAAAGTTCTTCCATCCAGTGTTGTGTTCATATTTATGGTTATGTTTTTTTATGTAGCAACGTGGTCTGAAACCTATTGTATAGATGTTTTAAACAAATATATCAAACACAAAGTTTGCTTTTTTTTTACTTGATGTGCTTTAAACTAGATCATTTGCTATTCTTTAGCCATGTCCAGGTTTTCCCCACTGTCATTTTAAAAAAATATCTGTCTACATGAAAAAGCAAAAACGCACTGTGATGCATGTTAAGAACCAACAGGGGGCGATAATGACACCTTTATGCTGAGCTCACACCAAATGGAAAATTAAGTATTTGCGTGATAAGGCAATTGCATATAAGGCAATGCAAAAATGATAACAGAGACGGATTACTGTCCCATGGCTGAACAATGCGGAATACTCTATATGTTTGTGGACGTACAGATTTGTCTCATTTGCATCTTCCATGTTTGGTGTGAACCCAGCCATGTTGGCCAATCAGGGATGCGTTTCCCAAAATCATCGTTAGCCAACTAAGGTCGCAAGTTCTGTTGTTACAAACACAGTTCGTTGATTTGGTGTTTCCCAAATCCATCGCTCCAACGAACATTCGCAAACTGCGTCGCCAACTTGAGCACTTGAAACGACACCTCTAGAGCTGTAGTTAGAAGCATAGTTCCTGGCTGTGTTCTATTCCCACTTATCCCCCCTATGCCCTATTCATTAAGAACATTCTAACATTCAAAGTTGGAATTATTAAAAATAAAAAAGCGTTAAGGTCATCTCTCTTAGGTGTAGTTTGCTTTCAAAGTATTTTTACAGTTTAGTTTTAGCGATCTTCATGCTTACAATTGTGCTCCCTTCGCAGTGCACTTTGAAAACATTGATATCATTTTGAACACAGCGTCATGGCTATTTAAAAGCGGAAATTATGTTACGTCTCCAAAGCTTGTGAACATGAAAAACATAGCATACGTTAATTCTTTTATTTTATAGTGGGTTATTTATTAAGTTTATATGACATGGGTCTGTTGGTTAGAACTTTCTGCTGTGGTTTGCATGTGTCAAATTGTATTTTTGTTTTTAAATAAATAAAGAATATCCTAAATAATAATAATAATAATCATCATCATCATCATTAATATTATTATTAAAGTAAATATATTTATAATAAATCGCCTCATTATTTATTTATTTATATATGATATTAGAATAGTGTTAGCTTTTGTAAGTGATTTTATGTTTTAGAATAGAATATGTAATGTTTAACTTCTCAATAATATTAGTAAAGCAAACATTGGCCCTATATGTGCCATTTACATATATTTTAATTAATATGGATATTATTTAAAATCTAATATTGGATTTTATTTTAAATGCGTGTGCGTGTAAAACAATATAATTTGCACAAAGAAATGATGGGGTTGTTCTCTAAAGAAGTTACTCCACCCTGTTTAGAGCATCATTATGGGCGTTTTACGTTATAAGTAACGTGGTTCAAGCGATGGATCTGCGACAGAGAAACTAGGGGTTTTGGGGAACACTCGTCACTACATTGTTCTTTTGCCAAACGATGCATCGCACTATGATAGTTCAGCCGCAAGTTACGTCGTTGTTTGGGAAACGCACCCCAGAACGGAGAAAACCGTGCACGCTGACATCATGAGGCGAAAACTTCAGTTGTAGTGTCCCCATGACCACATTGTACCAGTAGTTTTCACCCTGGGGTGCGTTTCCCAAAACCATCGTTAGCCAACTAAGGTCGCAAGTTCCGTCGTTACAAACATAGTTCTTTGATTTGCTGTTTCCCAAATCCATCGCTCCAACGAACATTCGCAAACTGCGTTGCAAACTTGAGCTCTTGAAACGACACCTCTGGAGCTGTAGTTAAAAGCATAGTTCCTGGCTGTGTTCTATTCCCACTTATCCCCCCTATGCCCTATTCATTTAGAACATTCTAACATTCAAAGCTGGAATTATTAAAAATAAAAAAGCATTAAGTTAATCTCTCTTAGGTGTAATTTGCTTTCAAAGTATTTTTACAGTTCAGTTTTAGCGAGCTTCATGTTTACAATTGTGCTCCCTTCGCAGTGCACTTTGAAAACATTGATATCATTTTGAACACAGCCTCATGGCGAAAGCTATAGGTATATTTAAAAGCGGAAATTATGTTACAGTACGTCTCCAAAGCTTGTGAAAATAAAAAACATAGCATACATTAATTCTTTTATTTTATAGTGGGTTATTTATTAAGTTTCTCTGCTGTATATGACATGGGTCTGTTGGTTAGAACTTTCTGCTGTGGTTTGCATGTGAAATTGTATTTTATTTTTTAATAAATAAACAATATCCTAAATAATAATAATAATGATAGTAATAATCATCATCATCATCATCATCATCATTAATATTATTAATATTATTATTAAAGTATATATATTTATAATAAATCGCCTCATTATTTATTTTGTTATATGATTTATATATGACATTAGAATAGTGTTAGCTTTTGTAAGTGATTTTATGTTTTAGAATAGAATATGTAATGTTCAACTTCTCAATAATATTAGTAAAGCAAACATTGGCCCTATATGTGCCATTTACTTATATTTTAAATAATATGTAAAACGAGAGCATGTTTTTACCAAAACTAATATTGGATTTTATTTTAAATGCGTGTTTGTGTAAAACAATATAATTTGCACAAAGAAATGATGGGGCTGTTCTCTGAATAAGTTACTCCACCCCGTTTAGAGCATCATTATGGGCTTTTTGCGTCATAACTAACATAGTTCAAGCGATGGATCTGCGACAGAGAAACTAGGGGTTTTGGGAAACACTCGTCACTACATAGTTCTTTTGCCAAACGATGCATCGCACTATGATAGTTCAGCCGCGAGTTACGTCGTTGTTTGGGAAACGCACCCCTGGCTGGCTTTTTCAGAAAGTGTCAGTTTCAGGCCCTGTCCACACGAATGTGTATTTTAAACCGCACTTTTTTCTACATGGTTTTTCTGTTTGTCCATGTGAAAATGAAGTATCGGGTGACTGACACTTTCTGAAAACTTTCTGAAAAAAATATTTTCCAAAACTCCGGGTACAGTGTAGTCATGTGGACAATACAACAAAGCTTTCGCCTCATGACGTCAGCATGTGCTCTGTTTTCTCCTTTCTGATTGGCCAACATAGCTGGGTTCACACCAAATGCAGAAAATGCAAATGAGACAAAAATCCACACATCAGCGGCAAATGCATTTCATATTACATGCCATTCTGCCAAAGGACAGTATTCCATCTCTGTTCTCACGCTTACATTGACTTGTATGTAATTTACTCGTGCAAATACTTAATACTCCTTTTGGTGTGAACTCAGCGTAAAGGTGTTGTTAGCCCCTTTCACACAGTGATACCGGAATATCCGGAAATTAACCGGAACGACTTTACCGGTAAATTCAAAAAAGTGCTGTTCACATAGGCAAGGATGTTCCAGAATGTTTCCGCAAAAGACCATTCACACATCCATTCCAAAATACTGGTAAATTCTGACATCATTAACCAGAAATGGCCTCTAAACAGCTGCGCTTGTATTTGTAAACACAAAAGCGGTCGGGCTTTTGTTGATGGTTGATGGTACATTATATGTGTGTGTGCTGGCACTCACCGGCTGCTTCACGTGCACACGTGTTGAACAACTGAAGCAGAGCTTGAAGGTAAACAAACAGCAGTTTATCATAAGATATTTTTTTCCACACTTGGGATTAGGAAGGAACATAGAAACGTTATCTGACTAACATCTAGCGGCTAAATGTGTCTGGAATAATATTCAAAGTTTTTTTATTTACGGAAACAGCGCGGATGTGAATGCGTCTAAATGTTCTGATTGGCTGGAGTAGACGTGGACAGCACGTTCTAGACGTGAACGTGCTCTTTCCGGCAAATTTTCTTCTGCGTTCACACAAAGCAGCATTCCAGCAAATTACCGGTATGTTGCAACTTCTCTTTCCGGAAAATTGCCGAAACGATTTTACCAGTATTTTAAAAAAGGATCTGTTTACACATACAATTTTCCGGAAAGGTCTGTATGTGTGAAAGGGGCTATTATCGACCCCTGTTGGTTCGGCGTGGCCTTAACATGCATCACAATGCATTGTTGTGTTTTTATGTGCACTGAGATTTTTAAAAAAACAAAAGCAGGAAAAACCCCAGTTATAAAAATACCTGTGTACGTAAGACATGACCTCAGTCACCTGATACTGCGTTTTTGTGTGGACAAACAGCAAAACCACGTAGAAAAAAGTGCAGTTTTGAAAATATCTGCATTATCAAAGACTAAAGAATACACAAGATGTGTCACTCGTATAGTTTTGAATGGGAAAAAGTGAAACGGTCAATATGGCGAATGAAGCCCCACCTACTAGTACAGGAGCCAATCATCAATCGCTATAGACTGACGTTTCTCTGGGGGAGTAGCTTGGACCAGACGAGTGCTTTTACGACGGTCAACAAACACACTTGAATCCCTGTGAATTCTTGTTCACAGACATAAGAGATATGTCCAGATAAAGCTTTAAAATGAACCAACTACACTTGGTTTTGTAATCTGTATGAAACAAACGGCCTGTCAAGCGCACATCACATGACAACAACTACTCAAATGCCCATAAACTTGTAAACAAAGAGTTGCTGTCATTTCTGGAGGAGATTCACCATCAAGACCAAGTTGTGAATTACTTCAGAAGACCAGCGCGGTCAGACAAAGCGTCATTTAGAGGATAATAATGTGTAACACGGCCATAAATGAGGTTGGTGTCGTGATCTTGTTCCTTTCGAGTGCGCATGCGCATTAGCAGATTTTCTATGATTCGAACGTTTAGAAACTAAACTTATGAGACAGATGTTGTTTAATTTTATTGGTGATTCCAAAAATGTAATGTAATCATAAGCTTGGCAATTAGTTTTGGAAAATTTAATGTTTCCCCGTTCAGACAGAATGCCGAGCATACTGTCAGAGAGGCTTTTCAAAGATGGTCGCCAAGTGAAATGACTTGGCTTAAAGGGACTTTGACCTTATTGTCGACTGACACAGAACTTTTCATTTTCTCTGCAGGTCCTCCAAACAAGAACCCTCAGCCCACTCGACTGCTGACGACGGCGACTCCTCCTCGCCTACACCTGCCGTCTGACCCACGTAAACATGAACGTGGTCGCCAGCACCGGCCTCCGCAGAAAACCAAACCCAGCCATCCAAACTCCAAACCTGACATCTGCGATGGAGGATTCAACACGCTGGCCATCCTGCGCAAGGAGCTCTTCGTCTTCAAGGTCTGAACCCAGCAAACATTACCATGTCTATACAGTAAAAGTTTATATTTCTGCATTTTTTCTGCAGAGTTTTTTTTTTATTTACTTACAATTGTGAATTACATTATGGGATGTTGATCTCTGCTCTGTTGACTTTTGATGTTGAAAATTCAACTCTGCAGCTAACAAAGTGACTTTTGTTGACATTTTAGTAGTTTGAAATAATATAATGTATAAAAATTTACATAGAGAGAGAATTAAATCTGTAAAATAACAGAAAATGCACTGGTAGTTTATTGTGAGGTTTTTGTAATGTAATATACGACACCAACCCAGACAATATATCATATTGTTATGATCACCAGTGATCGAGCGGCTCCAGATCGCTGGTAAACACGCAGATCGCAACGAGCTACAAATCCGCCATTACATGGACTACAAGTTCCAGTCATGCACCGCTCACTCACACCAGTTCCTCATTCAGTTAATTACACATGCTCACGGCTGGGACCTGCTCATGAACTGATTAGATGGACTTTAAATACAGCGCGCGCACACACACACCTCTTTGCTGAGCCTTGTTATACTGTCTTTGTGAACATTATGACGCATTTCCCTTTGCTTTGCCGTGTTTTTGACCCTTACCTTGTTTGTTTGTGTATGTTGTCTGCTGCCTGCCTGTACTGACCATTTGCCTGTTTATCAATCACGACTCTGGATTGCCCGTATACAACTGTTTGTGTCTGTATTGACCGTTGCTTGCCTTGCCATTCTTAATAAACCTGTGTTTGGATCTGCACCCCCTTGTCACATATAAATAAACTATTAGAAGTCACTTTGCGGCAACGCAGTGGCGCAGTAGGTAGTGCTGTTGCCTCACAGCAAGAACGTCGCTGGGTCGCAGGTTCGAACCTCGGCTAGGATGGGTCAGTTGGCGTTTCTGTGTGGAGTTTGCATGTTCTCCCTGCGTTCGCGTGGGTTTTCTCTGGGTGCTCCGGTTTCCCCCACAGTCCAAAGACATGCAGTACAGGTGAATTGGGTAAGCTAAATTGTCCTTAGTGTATGAGTGTAAATGAGTGTGTGGATGTTCCCAGAGATGGGTTGCGGCTGGAAGGGCATTCGCTGTGTAAAATCGTGCTGGATAAGTTGGCAGTTCATTCCGCTGTGGCGACCCCGCAAGGGACAAAGCCGACAAGAAAATGAATGAATGAATGAATGAAGTCACTTTTCAAGGTTAAAAGTTCAAAAACCTAGATATAATTCTTATAGATATCCTTAAGACTAACATACTGATACTAACATCTAAAAAACATTATTTAAAATTCACAGGACCTTTAAAATGTGACTTAGAAATGCCACAGTATGAGTTTCTGCATTTGCTAACAGCATTGGTCTCTCATTAGGATCAGTGGTTCTGGAGGGTGAGAGATAATTCTGTGGTGCCTGGATACCCGATGCAGATCAGTTACTTCTGGAGAGGTTTGCCTCCCAAGATTGATGCCGTCTACGAAAACAGCGAGGGGAAGTTCGTCTTCTTCAAAGGTAAGACACTTGTCATTATGAATTGTACATTACCTGACAAAAGTCTTGTAGTTGATCCCAGTTGTAAGAGCAACAAATAATAACTTGACTTCTAGTTGATCATTTGGAAAAGTGGCAGAAGGTCAATTTTTCTGTTGAATCATCTGTTGAACTGCAACCCAATCATCACAAATACTGCAGAGGACCTATTGGAACCCACCGGGACCCAAGATTCTCACAGATATCAGTCAAGTTTGGTGAAGGAAAAATCATAGTTTAGGGTTACATTCAGTGTGGAGGTGTGCGAGAGATCTGCAGAGTGGATGGCAACATCAACAGCCTGAGGTATCAAGACATTTGTGCCGCCCATTACATTACAAACCACAGGAGAGGGCGAATTCTTCAGCAGGATAGCGCTCCTTCTCATACTTCAGCCTCCACATCAAAGCTCCTGAGAGCAAAGAAGGTCAAGGTGCTCCAGGATTGGCTAGTCCAGTTACCAGCTGTTGCGGTGGATGGCGGAGGGGTGTCGTGGACGAAAGTGAAAGTGAACAGCGGACCGTGGAGGAGAGCGGTTGAGGAGGAGGATCTGTAAAATGAGGTGCCGGATCAGATTTCAGATCCTGATCCGCCGTGTTCCGACACAAATTAAGCCCCGGTCAAAACACAACATACAACTTGATACCTCAACAATATATTAACAATTTCACAATATAGGCCTCACGGTGGCGCAGTGGGTAATAAAGGCACTAAGCCGAAAAGAAAATGAATGAATGAATGAATTTCACAATATATCAATACTAGGGGTGTCAAAATTAATTGTTTCTTCGGTGCACTGCGATGCAGATGCGAACAATTCGGTATCGGTTCAGTAATAATCATAACCGGTTATCATGTACTGACATCATTTATCTCATATGCGCTATGTTGCGGTAGCTTACTATGGCGAGGGAGGTGAGCGCGAGTATTTACAGCGCTCCAACTACTTAAAAACACAGAACCTGTGCACAATTTCACTGCGTGTGTGTTTGTTGAACAGTTTTTCACTGACACTTACAGCAGAAGCCCCTATTTCACTGCGATTGAGAGAATGAAAGTAAACTCCGTTTCTTTCTCTCTATCTCTCTGTGGCCGATTTGACCTGCTGGCGTCACTTTTCCTCTACTCTCGGCTGTTACAGCTATACTTCTGGATACAGACTTGAGCGCGTATCTGCAGAGTTTTCTCTACCGCGTCTATCATGGATCAGCTGTGATCACCGCTGCCGTTTATCAGTGTTTAAACCAGGCTTTACTCATCTGTGAAGAGCGGCAGCCGGTAGAGCCAATCGCAGCCCTTTCAGTTGAGCGCGTGATCAATCAAAGGGATGTAAGAAAGAACTTGCTAGACAGGATTTAGAAAGCGAGCGGGAAATTTATATTTGTTTATTTGCTATAAATGCTCGTGTTGTTTAAAGGACAGTTTATTTATCTGACTGTTTGTATTAATGGACAAAATTGTTTTACAAACAGTATATAAATATATTTATACATTTTAATACAAGAATTGCTGTGCTGTGAAGAAAATATAAAACTGTGTTTGGAAAGCATCGTCAATGCACTGTGATGCACCGAGATATCGAATTGAACCGAATCGATGGCATGATAATCGTAACCGAACCGAACCGTGAGACCAGGGTAGGTTCACACCTCTAACCAATACGAAGGACCACATCCGAAATACGAAGACCACAACAGAAATGTGTCAGGGATCCCCACTTGTTTAAGTGAAGTTTATTTATAAACTAATTTCGAGAGGATCACGTGATTATGATTGAACGCGGCTGGTCATGCATTAACCATGTATGACCAACCAATCAGACGATCCCTAACCCACTATAAAGAGCCAGGGTTTCTTACTACAGTCATCTTCGATTTGAAGAATCCCCCCTTCCACCCCTACTCCTCCTCTTTTCCTTTCATAGGGCGGCACGGTGGCCCAGTGATTAGCACTGCTGCCTCACAGCAAGAGCGTCACCGGTTCCAGTACTTTTTCAGACTGGTTGTCGTTTCTGTGCGAAGTTAGCATGTTCTTCCCGTGCTTGCGTGGGTTTCCCCCAGGGTTATCCGGTTTCCTCCCATGTTCCAAAAAACATGCACTACAAGTTAATTGAACAATCTAAATTTAGCACTAGTCAAACTAATATTTTATATCTCTGCATAGCAATTATTTTCTGTCATCAACTCTTATCAAAAAGTGGGGAGTTCTTGAGATCTACCTGAGCTCAGTGCTCCCCTCTCGCCCTGCAAATGGGAGGAAGCCCAGGGCTCAAGGACCTTTTGAGCTCAGGGCTCTCTCCCGGGACAGCATGCCAAACTTGCTTTATAATCAATCATCAGCTAAGTGTGAACTCTTGAATGTTCATTGTGATTATTCGTTATTTCATCAGATTATTAGGGCTAAAAATATACAAACAACAAGAAACTATACAATCAGGACATTAAAATAAACAAAAAAACTCACTGTTATTAGTTTTGCCCCCCTGCACATTTCTGTTGTAGATGTTTTCTCAATTTGTAGATGGTTTTCTATTTGCATATGTTTTCTAAGCATTTTGAGCTCTCTCGACCACTGTAGTAAACAGCATTTCTCTTCTCTGTCCTATTTTTTTTTTTTTTTTGTATATATAGTGCATCTATTTAATCTATTTTTAAATTTCTCTGTATTTCTCAAGGCAACCGGTTCTGGGTCTTTAAGGATACAACTCTGCAGCCCACATATCCTCAGGACATTTCTCTTTTTGGCAGTGGAATGCCCACGCAGAGCATCGAAACAGCTGTTTGGTGGGAAGATGTGGCCAAAACCTACTTCTTCAAAGGGGATAGGTCAGTTTTACGGCTCCCTATTTACAGCGTATGATGGGACACAGTGGATGCCGAATTCACAGGCGTGTTTTATAGCATCTGCTAGAACCTTCTGCCTTTGTTTGCTGTTACAGGTACTGGAGGTACAATGAGGATATGAGGACGATGGACCCTGGATATCCACAACCTATTACTGTGTGGAAAGGCATCCCAGACTCTCCGCAGGGAGCATTCGTGGACAAAGCCAATGGTATGACATTGAAATGGCTCTGCAAAAAACCCTGACTAACATTATAAGCATATAGTCATTGAGTTACACCGTACTCACGGTATAGCTACTGTCAAGCTACTGAAAAAATGTAGCTACTATAAGCTAGCTGAGCTCCATCTAGCTAGCTACTCCCCAACACTGCAACTCTTTCCATCCCAAAATCTCTTCACAGGTGCAGGGTTTGAGTAATTGGCTCTTGAGGAGAAATATCAGGGTTTCAGCTGAAAAGACCAAGTTCCTCTGAAGCTCAGTGTGTTCTGGAGCTGCTGATCTCTGAGCTCCTTCACTGATAATTGGCCTCTGTGTGGTTTCTCTCAAAATCTCTCTGTCCGTGTAGATTTTCAGAAAGACAACCTGTTCTGGGCTGTGGTTTGGTGATATTTGGTTCAGTTTATTCATGACAAATTGCTTTTGTATAATGTTATTATTATTAGCAGTATTATTTATTACATGCATATTTATATTTGTTTTATTAAAAACAAGCTTAGATTTGTCCACCTGTCAGGTTTTAGACCATATGGGGCATAGCATGTGTATTTGGATATAACTCAGTTGTTTGACCACACTTCGTTATTATTGTTCATTTATTCGTTTGCTGGAAATTAGAACTGAATTTGGAAATAGTTTTGAAACAAATCTTTGCGCTTAACAAACTAAATTTATTATGTATAAGCTAATAGATGTCTGAGCGTACAACACCTTTCCTTATTCGCGAGAGTGAAAGTAAAGATAGTGGAGGCTCATTCTCTCATTCTCGAGCTGTAGATGCTCTGTTTTCTCGCTAGTGAAGCGCTCAGTTTTTCTACTTACAAAGTCCGCCATGTAAATAGCAAATGCGCTATGGCACGACGCAACTGACTCTGAAAGGGAATGGGAGATGAGACTCTGATTGGTTTATTCTCCAAACACACCTATAACTCATTAAGAGAATGAGCTCAACCCTGTTAGATCAAAGCGGAATTTCCTGTCCTTAAAATAGCAAAAGTAGATTCTGACACGCCCTTAATGCTTTTGTGCCCTGCGCTTTGGACTTTGCGCCTAGATCTTTAAAAAAGGGCTCTACGTCTCATTCGTTAGCCATGCACACATTTTATGACTAAAATTTACCCGTTTTATACTGTATAAATGTGTTAACTGGAAATTTTATATGTGAAGATGCGCCTAATGTTAGTAGAATGTTTCCTTACATCATTTGTAATTAACAAGCATTTTAAAAACGTTAGCAAAAAAATAAACAAATCATTATCATTGTGTTGTGAGGTGAATGTTTTAAAACTTTAACATTAAAAACGTTATCATTAAGTTATGAATAGAATGTTCTACAAACGTTATCATTGTGTTTTTGCTGGAACGTTCTAAAACGTTAGGATAATAACGTTATCGTTCTGTTTTTTCTTAAATGTTCTAAAAACATTAGGATAATAATGTTATCAGTGTGTTTTTGCTGGAACGTTCTAAAAACGTTAGGGTAAAAACAAAACATTATCATTGTGTTGTTGGGAGAATATTTTAAAATGTTAGCATTAAAGCGTTACCATTAAGTTATGAATGGAACATTCTAAAACTGTTATCATTGTGTTTTTGCTAGAACAGTCTAAAAACATTGGGATAAAAATGTTATCATTGTGCTCTTGCTTGAATGTTCTAAAAACGTTAGGATAAAATCGTTATCTTTATGCTTTTGTTAAAATATTCTAAAAACATTTGAATAATAACGTTATCATTGTGTTTTTGCTTGAATGTTCTAAAAAGGTTAGGATAAAAACATTATCATTGTGTTTTGCTGGAACGTTCTAAAAATGTTACGATAAAACCATTATCTTTGTGTTTTTGCTTGAATGTTCTAAAAACATTACGATAAAAACGTTATCTTTATGCTTTTGTTAAAATATTCTAAAAACATTTGAATAATGTTATCATTGTGTTTTTGCTTGAATGTTCTAAAAATGTTTCGATAAAAACATTATCTTTGTGTTTTTGCTTGAATGTTCTAAAAACGTTAGGATAATAGCATTATCATTGTGCTTTTGCTGGAACGTTCTAAAAACTTTAGGATAAAAACGTTATTGTGTTTTTGCTGGAACGTTCTAAAAACATTAGGATAAAAACGTTATTGTGTTTTTGCTGGAACGTTCTAAAAACATTAGGATAAAAACGTTATTGTGTTTTTGCTGGAACAGTCTAAAAACGTTAGAATAAAAATGTTATCATTGTGCTTTTGTTGGAATATTCTTAAAATGTTAGAATAAAAACATTATCATTTGGTTTTGTTGTAACGTTTTAATAACGTTTTACATAACGTTATTAAAACATTAATATAACAAGAGAATGAAATGTAAAAATGTTTTTAAATAACATTTTTATAACCAAGCAATAACATTAATGCTACATCTAATAAAACTGGACATTTTGAATGTTCTAATAAAGTTCAAACGAAATGTTTTTATAACTTTGTGTTTCCCAACCCTGTTCCTGAAGGCACACCAACACAACACATTTTCAACCTCTCCCTAATCAAACACACCTAAATCAACTCATCAACATATGAAGACACTCCAAAACCTAAAGTTAATGGGTCAGATAAGACAGACATCCAAATTATGTACTGTTGGTGTGCCTCCAGGAACAGGGTTGGGAAACACTGACTTAATGGAAAGTTACAGGATCCGGGTATGATCTTGACTTCTCTTTTCCCAAAGGATTCACATATTTCTACAAAGGAAAGGAGTACTGGAAGTTCAACAACCAGCTGCTGAGAGTGGAGCCAGGCTACCCTCGATCCATCCTGCGAGACTTCATGGGCTGTGACGGTCTGCCCATTGACCCCGACTGGGACTGGAGCCCCCCGCAAGAAGAGGAACCATCCCAATATGACAACGGTGACGTCGATATCGTTCTGAAATTAGAAAGCAGCGGTGGAGCAGAAAAAGCGGTGGCCATCGCCATCCCATGTATCCTGGCACTGTGCATGATGGTCCTGCTTTACACGGTGTTTCGCTTCAAGAGGAAGGACACGCAGCGCCACATACTGTACTGCAAGAGATCCATGCAGGAGTGGGTTTGAGATATAAACGACCCAACGTTAAAACGGTCTCCATATTAAAACCCCCTGGGAATTATTGACTCCTCTTGAGGCCGCTTTGTTGGCAGAAGCAAAGACGAAAACAATTTGATCTGCCTTCATAGGTGGCAATGTGTGTGTTTTTTTGTATGGTCTGTGTGGCTTTGGGAGACCATTTTGGTGACTGAAGCCCAATGCGGGAGTACATCGTTACTCTACAAACCATCAACTTTTCAATTGACTTCAAGAGTTATTTATCTTCGAACTGCAGATGCTCCATAATGTGTGTGTGTGTGTGTGTGTGTCACTCCGAAATACTTGCTTGTGTGGAAAAAAAAACTGATACCCAAAACCAAATATGCCCTTAGTGTCCAAAGAGGACTGCTTCATTCACGTGGGATATTTCTGAGATGATTATCCATCATTGATTGAGTTCCATTCTGTTTTGCAGGATCAATGGGGAAATCAGAAGGAACGTTGACGTGTAACACCGGGGCTACATGCAATATTTTGTCGAATGCCTTAAATCACATATTGCGTTTAATTTTGTTCTTTGTGTTCGTGTACATGTGCCTGTGTGAATGTGACTTTTGTCTTTTTGTCACTCTTTTTTCACACTGCTGACTGACAGAAACTTGCGGTAGGATTTAAAGTGCCACTGACTGCTGGAAACATTGAAAAATGAGTGCACGAAATTTAGAAGTTGAATAATTAAATTATACACAATTAAATAAATAAAAACAATGGTATTCAGCAGAAGTATCAAATGAACCTTCCTGGTTCCCAAAGGAAGCAACAGATTATCAAAAATACCAAAATGTTAAAGCTGTATAAAACAACAGAGTTTGAAATGCAGTATTTAAACTACATGAAGGAAATATTTGTGCTTGCGAGGCAGCAAGAGAACAGTATTTAAGTTTAAGTATGTTTCAAGAGTTCACACTTAGCTGATGATTGATAATAAAGCGTGTTTGGCGTGCAGGGGAGAGAGCCCTGAGCCCATAAGATCCTTGAGCCCGGGGCTCCCTCCCTTTTCAGGGCGAGAGGGGAGTTTGAGCTCAGGTAGATGTACTTATTTATGGCTAGTGACAAATTAGGGATTGCTATGGAGAGGTATACTGCTGACTAAGTGCTAATCTATGGTGCCGATTTAGTTTGGTCAATTCACTTATGTCGCATGTTTTTGGACGGTGGGAGGAACCCGGGGGAAACCCACGTGAGCACGAGGAGAACATGTAAACTCCACACAGAAATGTTGACTGGCCTGGTAAGGACTTGATTCAGTGACATTCTTGGTGTAAGGCAACAGTGCTAACCAATGGGCCACCATGCCACTCTATCTAGGGAAAGGGAGGAGGAGTAGGGGTGGGAGGGGGTATTCTTCAAGATGAAGATAACTGAGGTATGAAACGCTAGTTGTTTATGGTGACTTAGAAATCATCTGATTGGTGAATCATGTGTTAGCTAATGCGGGACCAGCTGTGGTCAATCATAAGCACGTGATCCTCTCGAAATTAGCTTATAAATAAACTTCACTTAGTGAATGAAATGCTCATTAATGCATTTAGATTTCTCTAGGCGTGTTTGAGAATTTCCTTATAATTTAAATGTTTAATGACACACCTAGCTGATGTCAAAGATCCAATGGCAACAAAAGCCAGCTATTTTGCGTCAACCAAGGACTACAGGTGACTCTCGAGTAAACTAGCCCAGCAGTCATAGAACATCATGATGGTGCGTTCACACAAGACGCCGATGAAGCACAAGTGATTTAGATGTTAAATCAATGCAAAGACGCAAATAGACATCCTGCGGCTCGAGTTGAGCATTTAGTTGGAAAATCTGAACTTCAGCGGACATTCTCGCTGCGTTAACCAATCAGGAGCTTTCTCTTGTAGGGGCGTGATTATGACGTAGTGCCTGTTGTTGGTGTCTCGAGGGGAAATCATCCTGAGGACACCGGAAAACAGTTTATCAAACTGGGCTCGGCTCAGTCTGAAGCACCACTGAAAGCTGAAAGCGTATAGTTTCTGGAGGAGTTGATGAACTCACAGAGCTGGGTTCATCTCTGAAAGGATCTAGTAGACTCAGACTTGACGCCAAACGAATCTACACTGTTTTTCAGTCTTCCTAAACCACATAAAGATCAGCTACTTTCTCAAAAAAAAAAAAATGTTAGTGATTTAGCAACAAAACTAGAGTCACCGGGCAGACAGAAGCCCTGCCCATGATGCAAATCCACGTCTACTGTATTGTGAAGCAAATTTGATGCGCGAATGAAGCAAGTAAACTCAAAATGTTCACACTTCTATTTACTCGCAAATAAATCACGCTATTCACATGTAAATAGAAGCGTGAACATTTTAAGTTTACTTGCATGCCGCGTCTGGTGTGAACGCAGCTTAATACGTTAATATTAGGTTAGATTTAGGTCATGACGTCAGCTGACCAAAATAAGGACAATGTTATTTTGACGTCCAGTAATGACGTTGATATTTGTTTGATTTTAGGTTGTGTTGGAAAGTAACCAAAATCCAATGTCGAGCCAACATCTTAAACCAACACCATATTGACGTCAAATACTGACATTTATTCATCAGGTATGGCAACCAAAATCCAACATCTTATAGACGTCATAGTGGGAACGTCCACACAACGTCAAGCTGTAACATCATTAGATGTTGATATCTTGTTGTTTTTAGGTTGGACATTGACGTTGTCCTGACGTTGAGTTCTGACGTCCACCCAATTTTCATTTTCAAACAAAATGCAATGTCCCCACGGCGTTGGAGAACACCATCAATCTGATGTCATGTTGACATCCTGTGCCTGCTGAAAGCATGCGTGTTCTTCACCTAAGTTACTGTCTTATTATGAGGTTCCTCATTCAAGAGCTGCACATATGCAATCTAATAACAGAGCAGCGCTTGCTTGACATTTAAAAATGTTCTCTTTCTTCGTTCTAGACTCATTCTGTTACGAATTATTGGTATATTGAAGTGCTCAGGTGAGATGATATAACATTAGAAAAGCCTCCTGTCTGTGCCGTCAATTCTTTGCTTGATGTCTTCATTCTTGTGACCCGTTAACTCATTCGTTATAGTGAACATCCCTTCAGAGTTCTCTATCACAGAATACCCCAACATGCTGTCTAAATGTTATTACTTTTAAATGATTCAATAAACGTTAGGGTGGCACCTTGGCTTAGTTGTTAGCACTGTCGCCTCACAGCAAGAAGGTCGCTGGTTCGAGTCTCAGCTGGGCCAGTTGGCGTTTCTGTGTGGAGTTTGCATGTTCTCCCTGTGTTGGCGAAGGTTTCCTCCGGGTGCTCCAGTTTCCCCCACAGTCCAAACACATGCGCTATAGGTGAACTGAATGAACAAGTCAAGTTTATTTGTAAACTAATTTCGAGAGGAGCTCGTGCTTATGATTGATAGCAGCTGGTCCTCATTAGCTAACGCAAGATTCACCAACCAGACGTTTCCTAAATCACTATAAATAACCAGAGTATCTTACCTTAGCCATCTTCATCTTGAAGAATCCCCCGTTCCACCCTTACTCCTCCCCTTTCCTTGTCAGGGCAGCATGGAGGCCCAATGGTTAGCGTCATTGCCTCACAGCAAGAATATCACTGGCTCACCCTAAGTATTCACAAAAATGTAGACAGTGCCTTCTAGTGCATATGTCACCTGAAATGTACAACAAAATGTACCAAAAGTAACTTATTTTAGATTCACAAAAATGTAGACAGCGCCCTCTAGTGGATATGTCACCTGAAACGTACAACAAAACATACCGAAAGTAATGTATTCGCAAAAATGTAGACAGCGCCCTCTAGTGAATTTATCATCAGAAACATGCAATGAAACACAAGTATCTTATTTCAGAATTGCAAAAATGTAGACAGCGCCCTCTAGTGGAAATGTCACCTAAAACGTACAACAAAACGTCCCAAAAGTATCATATTTCAGATTTGCAAACATGTAGACAAGGCCCTCTAGTGAATTTATCATCAGAAACATGCAATGAAACACAAGTAGCGAATTTCAAATTTGCAAAAATGTAGACAATGCCCTCTAGTGGACATGTCACCTGAAACATACAACAAAACAAACCAAAAGTAACGTATTTCAGATTCGCAAAAACATAG
Organism: Danio kyathit; assembly: GCA_903798195.1. NCBI lineage: Eukaryota > Metazoa > Chordata > Actinopteri > Cypriniformes > Danionidae > Danio > Danio kyathit. The sequence goes on along the minus strand of LR812520.1, from coordinate 4,949,473 downwards.
ACAGCGCCCTCTAGTGGACATGTCACCTGAAATGTACAAAAAAACACACCAAAAGTAACGTATTTCAGATTCGCAAAAATGTAGACAGCGCCCTCTAGTGGACATGTCACCTGAAACGTACAACAAAACACACCAAAAGTAACGTATTTCAGATTCGCAAAAATGTAGACAGCGCCCTCTAGTGAATTTATCATCATAAACATGCAATGAAACACAAGTAGCGAATTTCAGAATTGAAAAAATTTAGACAGCGCCCTCTAGTGGAAATGTCACCTAAAACGTACAACAAAACGTCCCAAAAGTATCATATTTCAGATTTGCAAAAATATAGACAATGCCCTCTAGTGGACATGTCACCTGAAACGTACAACAAAACACACCAAAAGTAACGTATTTCAGATTTGCAAAAACATAGACAGCGCCCTCTGGTGGACATGTCAACTGAAACGTACAACAAAACCTCCTGAAAGTAATATATTTTAGAGTCGCAAAAATGTAGACTACGGCCTCTAGTGGATTTATTATCAGAAACGTACAATGAAACACACAATAAGTAACGTTTCAGATTTGCAAAAATGTAGACAGCGCCCTCTAGTGGACATGTCAACTGAAACATACAACAAAACAAACCAAAAGTAACGTATTTCAGATTCGCAAAAACATAGACAGCGCCCTCTAGTGGACATGTCACCTGAAATGTACAAAAAAACACACCAAAAGTAACGTATTTCAGATTCGCAAAAATGTAGACAGCGCCCTCTAGTGGACATGTCACCTGAAACGTACAACAAAACACACCAAAAGTAACGTATTTCAGATTCGCAAAAATGTAGACAGCGCCCTCTAGTGAATTTATCATCATAAACATGCAATGAAACACAAGTAGCGAATTTCAGAATTGAAAAAATTTAGACAGCGCCCTCTAGTGGAAATGTCACCTAAAACGTACAACAAAACGTCCCAAAAGTATCATATTTCAGATTTGCAAAAATATAGACAATGCCCTCTAGTGGACATGTCACCTGAAACGTACAACAAAACACACCAAAAGTAACGTATTTCAGATTTGCAAAAACATAGACAGCGCCCTCTGGTGGACATGTCAACTGAAACGTACAACAAAACCTCCTGAAAGTAATATATTTTAGAGTCGCAAAAATGTAGACTACGGCCTCTAGTGGATTTATTATCAGAAACGTACAATGAAACACACAATAAGTAACGTTTCAGATTTGCAAAAATGTAGACAGCGCCCTCTAGTGGACATGTCAACTGAAATGTACAACAAACGTACCAAAAGTAACGTATTTCAGATTTGCAAAAATGTAGACAGCGCCCTCAAGTGGACATGTCACCTGAAATGTACAAAAAAACACACCAAAAGTAACGTATTTCAGATTCGCAAAAACGTAGACAGTGCCCTCTGGTGGACATGTCAACTGAAACGTACAACAAAACCTCCCGAAAGTAATATATTTTAGAGTCGCAAAAATGTAGACTACGGCCTCTAGTGGATTTATTATCAGAAACGTACAATGAAACACACAATAAGTAACGTTTCAGATTTGCAAAAAATGTAGACAGCGCCCTCTAGTGGACATGTCACCTGAAACGTACAACAAACATACCAAAAGTAACGTATTTCAGATTTGCAAAAATGTAGACAGCGCCCTCTAGTGGACATGTGACCTGAAATGTACAAAAAAACACACCAAAAGTAACGTATTTCAGATTCGCAAAAACGTAGACAGTGCCCTCTGGTGGACATGTCAACTGAAACGTACAACAAAACCTCCCGAAAGTAATATATTTTAGAGTCGCAAAAATGTAGACCACGGCTTCTAGTGGATTTATTATCAGAAACGTACAATGAAACACACAATAAGTAACGTTTCAGATTTGCAAAAATGTAGACAGCGCCCTCTAGTGGACATGTCAACTGAAATGTACAACAAACGTACCAAAAGTAACGTATTTCACATTTGCAAAAATGTAGACAGCGCCCTCAAGTGGACATGTCACCTGAAATGTACAAAAAAACACACCAAAAGTAACGTATTTCAGATTCGCAAAAACGTAGACAGTGCCCTCTGGTGGACATGTCAACTGAAACGTACAACAAAACCTCCCGAAAGTAATATATTTTAGAGTCGCAAAATGTAGACCACGGCTTCTAGTGGATTTATTATCAGAAACGTACAATGAAACACACAATAAGTAACGTTTCAGATTTGCAAAAATGTAGACAGCGCCCTCTAGTGGACATGTCAACTGAAATGTACAACAAACGTACCAAAAGTAACGTATTTCACATTTGCAAAAATGTAGACAGCGCCCTCAAGTGGACATGTCACCTGAAATGTACAAAAAAACACACCAAAAGTAACGTATTTCAGATTCGCAAAAACGTAGACAGTGCCCTCTGGTGGACATGTCAACTGAAACGTACAACAAAACCTCCCGAAAGTAATATATTTTAGAGTCGCAAAAATGTAGACTACGGCCTCTAGTGGATTTATTATCAGAAACGTACAATGAAACACACAATAAGTAACGTTTCAGATTTGCAAAAATGTAGACAGCGCCCTCTAGTGGACATGTCAACTGAAATGTACAACAAACATACCAAAAGTAACGTATTTCAGATTTGCAAAAGTGCAGACAGCGCCCTCTAGTGGATTTCTCATCTATAACACAAAAGAAAAAGTATGTGAAGCAACATATTTTGCATATCACAAAAAAAATGTAGGCTGAAACACATATTATAAATGAGTTTGTGTTGAAATAACATTCATTTACTGTTTCCAGAAACTTGGGTAAAATCTGCATCTGTTGCACAGCTAAACTGAACAAAATGTAAACGAAAAATAAACGAATTGTCTTTACCGCATATTTCTGTTTCAGACATGCCAACCGTGTGAAGATTTGTTAGCATGATCATTCTCAGATCACCGAACACATCAGATGTTGCCGTTTGACATTTCTTTTTTGAGTGTTTATTCAAAGTGGAGTGATGTATATTGTCACAAGCCTTGTTTTATCTTTGGTTTTCGCCAACTGATCTATAATGCACCGTCAGCAGAGACGCGCATCTGAATCTCCACGTGTGATCTGTTGTTTTGCTCATTAACAGAGGAGTATTTGAAGAATATATGCCCCCGTTCTATCTTTTGGTCACTTGAGTATTGGATGTGTATCTGAACATGCTGTATATATATCTCATGTAGTGTCTTTATTACAGATATGAAAGGCAAAATATGCAGTACATCAATAATAAGATATTATCTATTATCAGATGTGGCGTGTGAATAATTCTTGTGAAACTCTAATGAAGACGTTAACAAAAACTGTACCATGCAACCATAAGACATTAACATGTAATTTATCACTGGAATCCACAAAAAGGTTGTTTGGATGATATAATTAAACAATTATATATTAAATAATATTGCCGACTCGTGATTTATGTTGTATCATCTTATGCTGAAATATTTGGGAACGTTTGGTGTTTTTAATCTGATAAACTGACTTTATTTGATAATAAAGTCACAAGGAAACGTAACTATTTTAATCTCACAAGGAAAATGTCACTATGTACTGTCAGTCACTGCACATGACAAACGACAAGCGACAGACTGGAAGTCATTCATTTCCAATGGAGAGTAGCCCCGGAGCTGTGTGGAGTTCCGATCATCTTCGTATGCGGACAATTCGGATCTGATTTGAGTTGCAAATACGTTGAAATATTTGAACTCCTGCGACCAGACCAGATGTGATGTTATTCCAGTGTTGTGCAAGCAGGTCTGTGTGCGTGAGATATGAAATAGTAACTTTTCGTTATTTTTTGAATCAGAAAAAATATTTCTATTCATATATGAGTAATAAAAAAAATATTCTTTTTTTATGTTGTCTTCACATTCCCTCCAACTTTTTTTAGCAGTCATGAGTTTCTAGTATTCATTTATTCATTCATTCAACCATGCTGAACGCACGGAGAATAAAGGCTTTTGCTTTTGCACTCCTTAATTTCAGACACTGCGAGAATCAGCTTCTCTCTCATGGTGCACGACAAAACTGAAAATTCTGTGCGACTGCCTCAAGGGGGTGTATTCCGACAATCGTGTTCGATTGTCTTGTGCAGAGGAAAGGCGGCTTAATTTGTACAAATTCTAACGAGTTCAGTCGTACGGAAATGTACGATTTTTAAAAGGAGGCGTGGCACTAAACCCCGCCTCAAAACCCAACCGTTATTGGGGGAAGAGCTAATCGTACTAAAATGTACGAATGAGATCGTACAAATTTATCTGAATTAGCCACTAAATCGAAAAGTTATAAATTGCAGTGAGATTGTGTTGGAAATACATTCATTCATTCATTGTCTTGTCGGCTTAGTCCCTTTATTAATCCGGGGTCGCCACAGCGGAATGAACCGCCAACTTATCCAGCACGATTTTACGCAGCGGATGCCCTTCCAGCTGCAACCCATCTCTGGGAACATCCACACACTCATTCACACTCATACACTACGGACAATTTAGCCTACCCAATTCACCTGTACCGCATGTCTTTGGACTGTGGGGGAAACCGGAGCACCCGGAGGAAACCCACGCGAACGCAGGGAGAACATGCAAACTCCACACAGAAACGCCAACTGACCCAGCCCAGCCGAGGTTCGAACCTGCGACCCAGCGACATTCTTGCTGTGAGGCAACAGCACTACCTACTGCGCCACTGGGTTGCCCATTGGAAATACAGCAAAATGGTAATACTGTGAAACTATTATTGTTTTATACTGTTTTATTTTCTCATATATTTTAAAATTGACTCCATCGTTACTTCAGTGTTACATGGACCTTCCTTTATCATAATTTGTTGCTCAAGAAATATTTCTTTTTTATTCTGTTTTATTACTTTTATTCTTTTTTATTCTTTTTTGTAGAAATGTATATTTTTTCTACAAAAAAAAATTAGTTATTTCTTTTGATATTTAATTGTTAGAAATTCATAATTATAAATATATTTAGTTCTTCAAGAAATATTTCTTTTTAATTCTAGAAACTGTTCTGTCACTTAAGTTGTTTGTGGAAATTGTGACACTTTAATTTTTTATTTATATATATTTATTACAGGTTATTTTTAATTAAGATTTCTTTTGATATTTAATTGTTAAAAATTCACAATTGTTGCCCAAGAAATATTTATTTTTTATTCTAAAACTTTTATGGAAATGTGACACTTTTTAAATTAAAATTTTAAAAGATTTTTTTAAATTAAATTATTTTTTATATTTATTTGTTAAAAATTCATAATTGTTAAATATCATTAATTGTTGCTCAAGAAATATTTATTTTTTTATTCTAAATTGTGACACTTTTTAATTTTTTTTTAATTTTTCACAGATTTTTTAAAATGAGTTATTTCTTTTCATATTTAATTGTTAAAAAATCTATTTAATCAAAATTATTGAATGGCAATAGGCCAATGCCATTTATATGTGTGCTAACAAAAAAAAAAGATGAGATCGAATAAAATGAATGAATAAAATAAAATAATTAATCAATTCATTCAAATAAAACACTAAATAAATTACAAACTTTAATTAAATAAATAAAATAAAAAAAGTACATAAAGAAATAAGAAATAAAATAAAATACTAAATAAAAAAATTAATTAATAATAAAATCAAACAACAAAAAAAGTAACTTAACTTCTACTTTAATTTTACAATGCAAATCCAATAAGAACCACTTGCTTGGTAAACAAAGCTGAAGTAGGTCTATCGTTTAATATATTCACTAAAAGACTGAAAGAAAATTATTTAATGAATGCTTTATGTAGATTTTAGATAAAATATCATCATTTGTGTTCCCAAAATGAATAAAAGTCATAGGATTGGAACACGGACATATCTTTATCTAAACATGCATGTAGTAAAAAAAGACCTTCTCTTTTTAGGCGTTTATCGTGTTGACAGTGGATTGGAAGAAGAGTAGAAGATAACAATACAGAAACGCAGTAAAAGAAAGGAAGAAAACAAGATAAAAGAAAGCATCAGGGAGATGTAGCAGTCCATCGATGAAAGATTATTCTCACATATCAACACTTTAAAGGTTGAAAAAAAAAATACAATTAAATGAGGTAATTAAATCGCCGCTTAGGCTAACCGAAACAATATTTACAAGGTCGTACAAATGCATACTGTAGTGTAGTTAAAGTAATAAGTACATTTGTGATTCACTAACAGCAGATGGCGCCCTTCTACCATTTTCACTGTTACTGAATGAAAAATTCTTTATAATTCCCTTTTATTAAACGAACTATTAAACATTTCAATAACATCCGGGCTGTCTTGTCTAATTCTCATGAGATTTGGACTGTGTTTGTCTGATTTGTTTTAAATGAACAGGATTTTTTTTTTATCTGAGTGTATGCCTGAACACTTGATTCAACGCCATAAAACTTGAATATGTGCAGTTAAATTCATTCATTCATTCATTCATTCATTCACAGCGGAATGAACCGCCAATTTATCTAGCATATGTTTTACGCAGCGGATGCCTGTCCAGCCACAACTCCCCACACACTCTTGCATTCACACATACACTACAGCCAAATGTTTATTCAATTCACCTAGGCTATAGCAAATGTGTTTGGACTGTGGGGGAAACCAGAACACTCAGGGGAAAGTCACGGCAACACAAGGAGAACATAGTAACTCCACACAAATGCCAACTGAACCAGTATGGACTCGAACCAGTGACTTTCTTGCTGTCATGTGACAGTGCTGCTAACCACTGATCCACCGTGTCACCCAACTTTAAAATGATAATTTTGAAATTATTAAGGTGACGCGGTGGTGCAGTGGGTAGCACGGTTGCCTAACAGCAAGAAGGTCACTGGTTCGAGCCTCGGCTGGGTCAGTTGGCATTTCTGTGTGGAGTTTGCATGTTCTCCCCATGTTCGCGTGGGTTTCCTCCGGGTGCTCCAGTTTCCCCCACAAAGACATGCGGTACAGGTGAATTGGGTATGCTAAAATTGACCATAGTGTATGATTGTGTGTGTGTGTGAATGAGTGTGGATGTTTCCCAGTGATGGGTTGCGGCTGGAAGGGCATCCGCTGCGTAAAACATATGCTGGATAAGTTGGCGGTTCATTCTGCTGTGGAGACCCCAGATTAATAAAAGAACTAACCTAAAAAGAAAATGAATTAATGAAGTTACTAGTGTAAATGTCTTTTAGTATGTCAGTCGACACATCAAAATAAGTGAGCTTCTTTAAAGATATTAAAACAAAGATTTTAAATGTTTAAAAGCTTCTTTTTAAAGAAGTAAAACCTAAATTGACATTGTTACAAAATGTACTTCTGTCTTTAAAAAAAAAAAAAAAGGGTGGCACGGTGGCTCAGTGGTTAGAACTGTCGCCTCACAGCAAGAAGGTCGGTAGTTCAAGCCCCGGCTGGGTCAGTTGCATTGCTGTGTGGAGTTTGCATGCCCCTGTGTGGAGTTTGCATGTTTCTATTTAAAGCAACACTCACTTTTTTCTTTTTTTTATTATTTTAAAATCAAGCTATATTAACTATTAACTTAATATAAGCTATAAGCTATTATCTAACACCTAGAGTTAAACATTTGACTTTTACCATTTCAGATGATCTCCGGCTATAATGGGAGCACTTTTAGCTTAGCTTAGCATAAATCATTGAAACGGATTAGACCATTAGCATCTCGCTTTACAAATTCAAAAAAGAGATTTGATCATTTTTCTATTTAAAGCTTGACACTTCTGTAGTTACATCATGCACTAAGACCAACGAAAAAATTAAAAGTTGATATTTTCTAGGCCAATAAGGCTAGAAACTACACTGTAAAAATATCTGTTAATTACAAGTGTTTTCTGTTTATTTATGGTTGTGAATTGCATTATGGGACCTTGATCTCTGCTCTGTAGACTTTTGATGTTGGAAATTCAACTCTACAGTTTAACAAAGTGACTTTTATTGACATTTTAGTAGTTTGAAATAATATCATGTATAAGAAATAATATCTAGAGAAATAAGCCTGTTAAATAACAGAAAAAGTTTATTACAAGGTTTTTGTAGCGTAATATACAACACCAACCCAGATATAGCACTTTACACTATGAAAAATGTTCATAAAAGTCACATTTTCAAAGGTTAAAAGATGTTGAAATAAAGATTAAGGTCCCATAATGCAATTCAAAACCATAAAAAAACAGGAAGAAAATAAAAAATAAAAACTTGAATCTCAAAATACATAAAACTGATCATTTACAGATTTCGTTTACAGTGTAGCCTGGCGTAATAATTATTCATTCAATCATTCATTTTCTTCCGCTTTTCTGGGGCCGGGTAACGGAGGCAGCAGTCTCAGAAGAGAACCCCAGACTTCCCTCTCCCCACACTCCTCCTTCACCTTCGGGGGGATCTTGAGGCGTTCCCAGGCCAGAGGAGAGACGTAGTTGCTCCAGCATGTCCTGGGTCTTCTCCGAGGCCTCCTCCAAGTGGGACATGACTGGAACACCTCCCTAGGTAGGCGTCCAGGAGGCATCCAGAACAGATGCCTGAGCCACCTCAGCTGACTTCTCTCGATGTGGAGGAGCAGCGGCTCTACTCCGAACTCCTCCCAGGTGTCAGAGCTCCTCACCCTATCTGTGAGGGTGCGCCCTGCCACCCTGCGAAGACAACTCATTTCGGCTGCTTGTGTCTGAGATCTTGTCCTTTCGGTCATGACCCAAAGCTCATGACCATAGGTGAGAGTAGGAATGTAGATTGACCGGTCAATCAAGAGCTTTGCCTTTCGGCTCAGCTCATTCTTTACAACAATGGACCTGTATATTGACCGCAATACTGCTCCCGCTGCACTGATCCGCCTGTCAATCTCACGCTCCATCCTTCCCTCACTCGTGAACAAACCACCAAGATTCTTGAACTCCTCCACCTGGGGTAAGAACTTTCCTACAACCTGGAAATGGCAAGTCAGCTCTTTCCGGTGGAGCTCCATGGCCAAGTATTTGGAGGTGGTGATTCTCGTCCCAGCCGCATCACACTTGACAGCGAACACCCCCAGTGATTTCTGAAGGTCCATGTTCGAAGAAGCCAACAGAACAACATTGTCTACAAATAACAGAGATGAAATCTCCAGCAGGGCTGCTCTTTGTCACCAATTCTGTTTATAATTTTTATGGACAGAATTTCTACGTGCTGCCTTGGGCCGGAGGTGGTCAGATTCAGGCAGCACAGGATTTCATCTCTGTTATTTCCAGATGATGTTGTTCTGTTGGCTTCATCGAACATGGACCTTCAGCATGCACTGGGACGGTTTGCTGTTGAGTGTGACGTGGCTGGGATGAGAATCAGCACCTCCAAGTCCGAGGCCATGGTGCTCCGGAAAAAGGTGGTTTGACATCTCCAGGTTGGAGGAAAGTCCTTACCCGAGGTGGAGGAGGCAAAGCTCTCTATTTACCGGTCAATCTAGGTTCCTACTCTCACCTATGGTCATGAGCTTTTGGTCATGACCGGAAGGACAAGATCTCAGATACAAGCAGCTGAAATGAGTTTCCTTCGCAGGGTGGCAGGGTGCACCCTTACAGATAGGGTGAGGAGCTCTATCACCTGAGAGGAGCTCGGAGGAGAGCCGCTGCTCCTTCACATCTAGAAAAGTGAGCTGAGGTGGCTCCGGGATCTTTTTCGGATGCTTCCTGGACGCCTACTTAGGGAGGTGTTCCAGGCATGTCCCACCAGGAGGAAACCTCGAGGAAGACCCAGGACACACTGGAGGGACTATGTCTCTCAGCTGGCCTTGGAACGCCTCGGGATCCCCCCGGAGGAGCTGGAGGAAGTGTCTGGGGAGAGGGAAGTCTGGGGTTCTCTCCTAAGGCCCCGTTTAAACTAATGCGTTTTCGTTTTAAAACGGCGTTTTAGATCAAAAACGATCCGCGTCCACACTAGCGTTTCATCTAGCGTTTCTAAACATATCTCCGTCCACACTACTCCACCAAAAACGTATATCACGTAACCATTCGCGCACTCTGGGCATGCGCGTTCAAGTATAAACAGAAAGCATGTGTCTCGCTTGGCATTTGGTTATTGTTAGTCAACAAACGCTGGTTGAACGATGAACGCGATCGATTAGCGAGTCCTCGAACAATAGCTTGCCTCTTGCGAATATATGCAGCTGCTGTAGTAAAAAAGGCAGAGTTTAACTGCACAATGGCACCTAAAACGGACAATAGTGCAAACAACGCTCCCATTTCTGTGTCCATGGTGTTGTTTAGAGTGAAGGCTGGTCTGCCGTCTTCCGGTAGCGTTATAGTCATGTGATAGGGGCTTGACGAATAAGGGAAGGATACGCAATGACCCAAAAGCCCCAATCAGGTAGCGAATCTCAGCAGCCACGCCTCCGTTTTCAGATGTCTCCGTTTTCCCCCATCCACACTGAGACGGAGCAGCAGCGTATTAGAATGAAAACGACCTCTCCAGCGTTTTCAAAACGCTCCGTTTTCGGGGCTCGAAAACTCCGGCATAGTGTGGACGGATGGCGTAACCGTAGCAAAACTTATGCGTTTTAAAATGAAAACGCATTAGTGTAAACGGGGCCTAAGACTGCTGCCCCTGTGACCCGGCCCCCGAAAAGTGGTAGAAAATGAATTAATAATTGCTTACTCAGTCTCAGGATGCGCTGAATATTAATGGTGACTGTCTATTAAATGTCTTCCAGGACTACCATTAAAAAAGTATAAAAAGTAAAAAAAAAATCAACAAATACTTGCTGAAAAAATGAACAGCAGTCCTGGAAATTTGAGCACGATTCGCTTAATTTCACTGCGTGTTTTCTGTTGTGACTTTATATTTGATCAAAGGAATAAAGCAAGTCGTCGGCATTTATCTCTCCGGAGACGGGAGATGTTAGCATCTGTCATGAGCGCAGTGGGTGTTTTCTCCTTCTGAGGTCTGCGATTGAGATGCAGAGCAGTGTTTTCTCCACGCGCGGAGCCACACTGAGAGAGCGGGCCTCTCCATAAATTAGGCCGAGGTCGTGCTGAGAGATCGCGAGGTGATTTCAGTGCGTTTTCATACTTCTCTGCTGTCGCTCATGTTTCTCTCCGCAGCGCAGTGGAGTGACTGATCGTGTTAATGAGAGCCCGCATGCAGATGAGCTGCAGTTATGAGTCTGAAAACACTAACAGCAGTCACAGGCCTTCAAACACACTCAGGTTAAGGGAAAACTACACTGCTTTTAAATGAAATAGGCTCATTTTAAAAATCCTCTAGAGTTAAACAGTCTGAAAACCTTCGGGGAAACACTAACAGCAGTCACAGTCCTTCAAACGCACTCAGGTTAAAGGAAAACTCCTTTTTTGAAGGAAATACGCTTATTGTACAAGTGCCCTAGAGTTAAACAGATGAGTTTTACCATTTTTCAATCAAGCTGGCCAGTCTCTGGGTATGCACTTTTAGCTTAGCTTAGCATAGATCATTGAATCGGATTAGACCATTAGCATTCTGTTAAAAAAAATTAATTAAAAAAATTAACTCAGTAGTTGTTTTTGTCCATATTTTCCCCAATAATGGGTTGAAATAACCCAGGATTTGAGTGTAAGGCCTAGAGATTAGCCATTTAATGGCACCTATAATGCTAAATCATCTTTTGGAAGCTGTTTGTGCAGAACTGTGCACACTGTAAAATGCAGGGTTCCACACAATTCATTCATTTTGTCTCAACACAAATATATTAAGTTAGCTTTTTTAGAAGGACATTTGCTCATTTTCTAGCCTAAGCTGGTTGGCTGGTTTTAGCGGGTCGACCAGCCTGGTTTTAAAGGGGTTTTGGCCATTTCCAGGCTGGTTTCTAGCCATTTCCAGCCTGGTCTTAGCTGGTCAGGCTGAAAAATGTACAGCTAAAACCAACTTGGCCAGCCTGGTTTAAGCTGGACATAGCTGGTTTTGGCTTGGCTCCCAGCCTGGCTAGGCTGGTCAAGCTGGTTTTAGCTGGTCATTTCCCAGCCTAACCAGCTGTGACCAGGCTGGAAATGGCTGGAAACCAGGCTGGTCGATCAGCTAAAACCAACCAACCATCCTAGGCTGGTTTAAGCTGGATTTTTCAGCAGGGAGCTAAGCTTGTATTTCCACCGCCTAGAATATTTACCCATATTTGACCCAAAGTTGGGTTGAAATAATTCAGAATTTGTTAGAGTGTAAGACATTAGTAATTTAATGGCACCCATGATGCAAAATCTACTTTTTTGGACAGAACTGTGTGTAGACTTAAAAAATGCTGGGTTCCACACAATTCATTCATTTTGTCCCAACACAAATCCATTAAGTTAACCTTTTTAAAGGAAATTTGATCATTCACAAGTCCCCTACAGTCTGAAAACCCTCAAAGAAACACTAACAGCAGGTTAAAGGAAAACTCCACTTTTCTTTGAGTAAATATGCTATTTTACAAGTCTCCTTAAACAGTTTTACCAGTTTTTAATCCATTTAGTTTATCTCTGGGTCTGCACTTTTAGTTTAGCATAGATCAATGAATCGGATTAGACTATTAGGATCTCGCTCAAAATTTTCAAATCAGTTTCAATAATTTTCTCATTTTAAGGGGACCTATTATGCAAAAATTACTTTTATAAGAGGTTTAAACACAATTGTGTGGTAAAAGTGTGTGAATATAACAAGCTTTTAAATGGTAAAAATTTATTACTTTTATTTTTTATAATCTCACCTACTACAAACAGTCTGTAGAAACACTTTGGGGCAACACGGTGGCGCAGTGGGTAGCACAATCACCTCACAGCAAGAAGGTCGCTGGTCCAAGCCCCGGCTGGGTCTGTTGGCATTTCTGTGTGGAGTTTGCATGTTCTCCCAGTGTTTGCGTGGGTTTAAATAAAACAAAAAAACTTTCTCCAGTAGAAAAAAAATATTATACATTTTTGTTGATCAATTGGTATCAGACGTGACTTATATGAAAGGCAAAGGCCTCTAGATTACGCTTATTTTACCTAAATAAAATATGATCATGCCTTGATTTTTTAATGATTTAATTAGGACAGTAAGGTCTGACTTTGCTTAGACAAAAGTCTTGTCACTTAACAGAAATAATGTCCAGTATAGAATATAAAGTCATGGTACGGAAGTCCTAAGAGGCCATGCATTAAAATATTTTTTCTCTCTTGTTATGTTGTGATCACGACTAAATTATCTTGTGATCTCGACATATCAACTCGTTTTCTCGTGATCTCGATATAACAAAAAGTTGTTATGTCATGATCACGACTTAATCAAGTTGTTATGTCGTGATAATGACTTAATTTTCTCGTGATCTCGACATAACAAAAAGTTGTTATGTCGTGATCACGACTTATTTTTTTTTTTGCTTTTATTTATTTATGTATTAATTATTATTATTATTATTAATATCTGGCAAATGTCTGGCCAGAGAGTCTACGCCGGCCCTGCGAACAGGGAGAGAATAGCCCAACTGCAGACACGCATTTGTGCAACACATTAAAGGCGTTCAGAACAGCCATAATATGAGAGCAAACGCTCGTGCTCATGATAAATGTACAATTATTATTATATTCACGTATTTGATTATATACCCTTATTTACAATAATATTCCCTCAACTGCTACCATTTTAAGGCAACTCTATATGGCGCAAAATAAGTTGCTGCATGCATGATTTAAATTATGAAGAATGATGAAGATCCTGCACTTGCTTTGATCCTTTCCGCAAATTATTTACAACTTTAAAAATGCGCCATAGAGTTGCTTTAAAATGGTAACAGTTGATGCAAATTATTGTAAATAATGATCATATACATGAACATAATCATGAATGTACATTAATCAGGAGCACGAGCGTTTGCTCTCATATTATGGCTGTTCTGAACGCCTTTAATGTGTTGCACGAATGCGCGTCTGCAGTTATTCTCTCCCTGTTCGCAAGGCCGGTGTCCTGACATTTGCCAGATATTAATACTAATACTACTACTATACTACTACTAATAATAATAATAATAATTAATACATAAATAAATAAATTAAAGCAAAAAAAATAAGTCGTGATCATGACATAAGTTTTTGTTATGTCGAGATCACGAGAAAAATAAGTCGTGATCACGAGAAAACAAATTTTTTGTTATGTCGAGATCACGGGATAATTAAGTCGTGATCACGACAAAACGAGAGAAAAAATATTTTAATGTATGGGCTCTTAGGACTTCCGTATCATGGTGCAGTGGAAACAGAATGAATATTGTGTATGACTCCCATGAGCTTGGAGGACTGCATCCATACATCTATGCAATGACTCAAATCACTTATTAATAAGTGAAGTTTAGTTATAAACTAATTTCGAGAGGATCACGTGATTATGATTGAACACGGCTGGTTACACGTTAACCACACATGATTGTCCAATCAGACGATCCCTAACTCACTATAAAGAGCCAGGGTTTCTTACTACAGTCATCTTCGATTTGAAGAACCCCCCCCCCCCCCCCCCCCCCCCCCCCCCCCCCTTCCACCCCTACTCCTCCTCCTTCCTAGATGGGTGACACGGTGGCCCAGTGCTTAGCACTGTTGCCTCACAGCAAGAATGTCAATGGTTCTAGGCTTTACCAAACCAGCAGGCATTTCTGTGTGGAGTTTGCACATTCTCCCCGTGCTCACGTGGGTTTCCCCCGGGTTCTCCGGTTTCCTCCCACCAATTAAAAACATGCAACCTAAGTCATTGTCTAAATCAACACTATAGACTTGCTCCCTACCTAGTATCTATCTCGTTAAAGAGAAGCACTATCTGCTCTTCAATCACCACGACAGGGGAGTTCTCGAGATCTACCTGAGCTCAGAGCTCCCCTCTCGCCCTGCAAACGGGAGGGAGCCCGGGGCTCAAGGACCTTTTGAGCTCAGGGCTCTCTCCCGGGACAGCATGCCAAAATTGCTTTATAATCAATCATCAGCTAAGTGTGAACTCTTGAAAGTCATCTGGAATGACAAAGGAAGCGTTCTTGCAGGACTCCCAGAGTTCATCAAGATTCTTTGGATTCATCTTCAATGCCTCCTCCTTCATCTTACCCCAGACACGCTCAATAATGTTCATGTCTGGTGACTGGGCTGGCCAATCCTGGAGCACCTTGACCTTCTTTGCTTTCAGGAACTTTAATGTGGAGGCTGAAGCATGAGAAGGAGCGCTATCCTGCTGAAGAATTGTCCCTCTCCTGTGGTTTGTAATGTAATGGGCAGCACAAATGTCTTACTTCAGGCTGTTGATGTTGCCATCCACTCTGCAGATCTCTCGCACGCCCCCATACTGTATGTAACCCCATAATTTTTCCTTCACCAAACTTGACTGATTTCTGTGAGAATCTTGGGTCCATGTGGGTTCCAGTGGGTCCTCTGCAGTATTTGTGATGATTGGGATGCAGTTCAACAGATGATTCATCTGAAAAATCTGCTACTTTTCCAAACGATCAACAGTGAAGTTATTATTTGTAGCTCTTACAAATGAGATCGACGATAAAACTTTTGTCAGGTAGTGTAGGATATTAAAAAGTTCTTTAATCTGTTAAACATAATTTGGGAAATATTTGAAAAAGAAACCAAAATTCACAAGAGGGCTAATAATTATGACTGTATATCGTCTCTGTTGGCCTGCTTCTTTCAAGAAAATGTACAAGAAATTACTGTTTGCAGCTATTATTGCACCATCTTTTGGCGCAGCATAAACCGAAGTCCTCTCGCAACACTTCAGATGTGTTATGAGAAGCACACGCTGATATGAATCTCCCAGTCTTGTGCCAGAGAATCTCCGATTTGCATAAACTGTGATGGGTTACAAGTCTATCAGGCAGAATAGAGAGATTATGCTGAACTAATTCACACCCGAGGCTGCAGCAGCGTGTCAGCTTTGAATAATCTTCTGCCTGACGTCTCCACAGATGCGACAAGATAAAACTTCCTCCTCGTTCAGGTGAGACGCAGACGCTGGTCAGACAATATAAACAGGCTTCAAAGAGACGACTCTTTTATCTGCATGTGGATTTGAGTTTAACAAGAACGTCGAGAGATGCAGAAAAGAGCAAACACTTCACAAAGATGTAGAAGAAAAACTTTCATTTGCACAATTATCAAGATCATCGGTAACACTTTACAATAACAGTACATGAATAATGATGTATTAATGTGCAAACTAAACATTACTTTATTATGAATTAATGATGAGTTAAGGTATGCACTAATCATGAACTAACTTGAACTACAACATGAGTCACATGAGTTCATGTGTGAATAACGGCTACCTTAATTACTTGTTAGTACATGAATGTTAACTAATGTATTAGTTAACATTTGAGTTTAAGCTAAATGTAACCAACATGAACTCATGAGCTGTTAATGTATGATTATGTCATGACTTTACTTGGAGGGGCACATCATCATTAACTCATGCTTAACTACTCATGAACTCCTGTTCATGCTGACGTTGACAGAACACTTTTCTATTGTTATTCAGTGTAAACTGACTAGTTGGACGCGCATAAGGAGTTCATGAGTAGTTAAGAATGGGTTAATGATGATGTGCCCCTTCAAGTAAAGTCACAACATAATTATATATTAACATATCATGAGTTCATGATGGTTAAATTAAGCATAAACTAATGTGGTAATCATGTACTAACAAGTAATTAAGGTAGCCGTTATTCACACATGAACTCATGTGACTCATGTTGTAGTTCAAGTTAGTTCATGATTAGTGCATACCTTAACTCATCATTAATTCATAATAAAGGAATGTTTAGTTTACATATTAATACATCATTATTCATGTACTGTTATTATAAAGTGTTACCAGATCATCTTATATTGTATGAAGTTACAAGTGAAGAATTATTAGGGCCTCTTGTTAAATTTTAATTCTTTATTTTTTTTAACACATTTCTAATCATAATAGTTTTAATAACTCATTTCTAATAATTGATTTCTTTTATCATTGCCATGATGACAGCACATAATATTTGACTAGATATTTTTCAAGATACTAGTATTCTGTGCACAAGATTTCATGTTTTGAGAAGAGGGCTCTGGATGCAGACAGTTGACGTCAACATTTTTCACCCTCTTGTTGTTATTTTTCTTTGTCAAATATTTCCCAAATGATGTTGAACAGATTCAGGAATTTTTCACAGTATTTCCTATAATATTTTTCCTCTGGAGAAAGTCTTAGTTGTTTTATTTTCGGCTAGATTAAAAGCCGTTTTAATTTTTAAAACCATTTTAAGGTCAATATTATTAGCCTCTTAAGCGATATAGTTATTTCGATTGTCTACAGAACAAACTACTGTTATGCAATGACTTGCCTAATTACCCTAACCTGCCTAATTAAACCCTTTAAATGTCACTTTAAGCTGAATAGTATCTTGAAAAATATCTAGTCAAATATTATTTACTGCATCATGGCAAAGATACAAGAAATCAGATATTAGAGTTATTAAAACTATTATGGTTAGAAATGAGTCTTTCCATTAAACAGAAATTGGGGAAAAATATACAGGGGGGCTAATAATCCATAAGAGCTAATAATTCTGATTTCAACTATATATAAGGGGATGAATTAGAAGTGACATCAGACGCCCACAGCTGTTTCGGCAATTTGCAGTGGGCTGATAGTTAATAGTGTTCCTCGTTCTCTCCCAGGACTAATTCTGTCCACGAGTGTCTGGTCAGAGGACTCTGCGGGATCTGTCACCATCGCTTACATCACACTTGCTCAGCTCAACATGCCACTTTAAAATCCAGGATCAATGGTTAGATCGAGCGTCGTGTATGGATGTGCACATTGATGCATGCAAATGACTTTTCCCACTGTGTGAAGTGGATTAGGGATACTCCTTTAATATACAACAAAAAATAAATCTAAGATTTGAGATATATCACAACACACAAACACATGTGGCATCTGTTTTCATTAGGTTGTAAATAGGCAAAGTCCCTTTAAGACAAGTCATTTCACCCATCTTTTAAATGCCTCTCAGCATGCAAGTGCAATACTTTGAATGGGGAGAAATCAAGTTTTCCAAATTTTGGAGAACAACTTTACAATTAAATTTCATATTTGGCAATTAAATGTGCCGCTCAACTCTCCTGTGTCCACCAAAACTGTTCGTCGGGAGCTTCACAAGGTCAAAATACATGGCCGGGCTGCTATAGCCAAACCTTTGGTCACTCCTGCCAATGCCAAACTTCAGTTTCAGTGATGCCAGCAGTTAAAATCTTGGGCTGTAGACAATGTAAAACATGTATTGTTCTCTGATGAGTCTACCTTCACTAGTCTTTCACACATCTGGGAGAGTTACGGTGTGGAGAAGCCCCAAAGAAGTGTACCAGAGTGAAGCATGAGGGTGGATCAGTGATGGTTTGGGCTGCAATATCATGGCCTTCCCTAGGCCCAATACTTGTGCTAGATGGGTGCATCACTGCCAAGCACTACTGAACCATTCTGGAGGACCATGTGCACCCAGTGGTTCAAACATTGTATTCTGAAGGTGGTGCTGTGTATCAGGATGATAATGCACAAATACACATACTGTAGCAAGGTGACAGAGTGGTTTGATGAACATGAAAAGTGAAGTTAAATATATCTGCCATGGCCTGCACAGTCACCATAACCTAATATTATTGAGCCACTTTGGAGTGTTTTAGAGGAACAGGTCAGGAAATATTTTCCTCAAACCTAACATCACCTAAAAGATAATATACTGCTCTGTTGGCCACAAAAAAGGAGGTCCTACACCATAGGCTACTCATGAATTACTGTGGTCTAAAACCAGGCGTTTTGGTTTCATTGTCCAACCCCTGTACAGGCCCGTAGCCAGCCAGGTGAAAGCAGTGGTTCTTTTTTCTTAAAAGGTGGACCTTTTTGCAATTATATGCCTAATTTTTTATTAAATTATGAAATTTAAATACTGCATTTTAATGAGATTTTAAGCACTACTCTGAACAAGCTTGTCGGATGGTCATCATAACCACCCTTTTTGACTATTATAGCCAAAATAATATTCAAATAAATTTTAATATGGACCACTTTTGGTGCTGCACACCTTTTTATTTGTCAATTTTGTTTCAAGAATAAGGTCCAATATTCACAATAAAGTTACTTGTCAAATGTTTTCTCTATTTCAAAACAATACAGTAGCGAAAGATGACTTCTCTTACGTCAGATTGGATGTTTTCTTGCACAGCTGGATGTTGGACTCATGAAAAATATTTGTTAGCCTTGGCCAAAACCAGGGGTGTAGCAACCGGGGGGATGGGGGAGGGGGATACGTCCCCCTCAGTTTTAGAGACAGGCCATTTAGAAACAGGTGATTAATAATAAAATGAACGTAACATTTTGGATCTCATTCAGCTGCCTATTTACTTTTAAAATGTTCGCTACGCCCCTAAACTAATCAGCAGAAGTCACAGCGAAGTGACAGCCAACAGAGGATTCAGCTTTTGCCAAACTTCAGTTTCAGTGATGCCAGCAGTTAAAATCTTGGGCTGTAGACAATGTAAAACATGTATTGTTCTCTGATGAGTCTACCTTCACTAGTCTTTCACACATCTGAGAGAGTTACAGTGTGGAGAAGCCCCAAAGAAGTGTACCAGAGTGAAGCATGAGGGTGGATCAGTGATGGTTTGGGCTTCAATATCATGGCCTTCCCTAGGCCCAATACTTGTGCGAGATGGGTGCATCACTGCCAAGGACTACTGAACCATTCTGGAGGACCATGTGCACCCAGTGGTTAAAACATTGAATCCTGAAGGTGGTGCTGTGCATCAGGATGATAATGCAACAATACACATAGCAAGGTGACAGAGTGGTTTGAAGAACATGAAAAGTGATATCTAGATATTTAGATCTAAATATCTAAATATTATTGAGCCACTTTGGAGTGTTTTAGAGGAGCGGGTCAGGAAATATTTTCCTCAAACAGCATCACCTAAAAGATTATATGCTGCTCTGTTGGCCACAAAAAAGGAGGTCCTACACCATACTAATGAATTACTGTGGTCTAAAACCAGGCGTTTCAGTTTCGTTGTCCAACCCCTGTACAGGCCTGTAGCCAGCCAGGTGAAAGGAGTGGTTCTTTTTTCTTAAAAAGTGGACCTTTTTGCAATTATATGCCTAATTTTTTATTAAATTAAGAAATTTAAATACTGCATTTTAATGAGATTTTAAGCACTATTCTGAATAAGCTTGTCGGATGGTCATCATAACCACACTTTTTGACTATTTTGGCCAAAATAATATTCAAATCAATTTTAAAATGGACCACTTTTGGTGGGTCTTTTTATTGGTCAATTTTGTTTCAAGAAAGGTCCAATATTTACAATAAAAGTTACTTGTCAAATGTTTTCTCTATTTCAAAACAATACAGTAGCGAAAGATGACTTCTCTTACGTCAGATTGTACGTTTTCTTGCACAGCTGGATGTTGAACTCATGAAAAATATTTGTTAGCATTGGCCAAAATCAGCCCAGATAGCAGGTAGTAATCGGCCCGAGCTCGGCTACCCTTCGGCGCCTCCGGCTCCGACTCGGCATCGGCGAGTGTTATCTGGGCCGAGTATGGCCCGCAGCTCGCTCTCGCACATGTGTTTGTGATGCGGCTGTAAAACCCTGGCCCGATTCCTGTTAACCATATCTGGCCCGAGTCTGTCTGTAGAGTCCGGGCCGCTTCTGGCAAGGACTCGGCTTGTTTAACTTTTGTCCTGATGGTGGCGGTAATGCTCCAAAAAGCTGGTTGGCAACCGCCTTAAAGATTACAAGAAGAAGAAGTTTTGAAACTCGTTTTTTCCGGTCAGAAAGGTAAGGTTTTTACTGCTTTTATACTGTATAATATGCGTATTTAGTGTTCAAAACCTTTTTTCACAGTGTTAGGTTGTAACAGTGTTTAGTAATTTAAAACAATTTGATACAAAATGCAACTAGTTTTAAAGAAACACGACTGAAGCTAATTGTTGTGTATGCTAACGTTACAAACAAGTCTGAAAGTTCCTGTTCCTTTTACACAATGTTAGATTGTAACAGTGTTTAGTAACTGAAAACTATTTTAATTATTTTAAAGAAACATGACTGAAACGAATTGGTGTGTATGCTAACGTTACGTTAAAGAAAGTTTCTGTAGACGAATCCGTTAACACTACCATGGCAAACGTGCTTTTTATTTCTGAGTTAACATTTTAATATACCATGGGTGTTGAAAAAATCATTTTACAGTTGTGTACTTACCCAACAGAAATAATTCTGAGTGATTATGTGTAAATAAAAATTAATCGTTTTGGATCTATAAAATATTATTGTTTAACTTGTTTATGCAGTGCATCACGAAAGAGATCTAAGCTCGATACTAATAGCTTCACAAACAGCTGAAATGGGTTTTGTTATTGGCTATCATCATCAAACATTTTCCACAATGTTAGGTTAACAGTGTTTTTAGTAACTTACAACTATCTGATTCAAAAGGTTTCTTATTTTAAAGAAATTCGACTGATTGTGACTTATTCTACTTTAAATAACAATTTTGGGCTTATGCTCAAGGGGTATAATGTTTGTTTCAGGCTTTTTCTGAATAGTCATTATTAATGTTTATAATGATTCTAGTGAAGATAAACATTTTTTATACACTTTTGTATGTTTGTTTGTTTGACAGTCCACAACAAGATTCTTGAGCATGATCAAACAAGCTCGGCACAGAAGAGGCCAGTAAATGTAAGTCATGGCTGAAAATGATGAGTTTTACTCTGTGAATTAATAGAGGTAAAGTTGGTTTTATATTTGGATATTCAGACATTCCCCTTAATAATATAATTTCAGAAAAGTATTCTTTGCAAATTCTAAATAGCGAAATCATATTAGCAGCAAATGACTATCAAAGTACAACATTGTTCACAGTCAAATAAACAAGTGTTAATGCTGTTTTGAAGTCATATTTGCATGCTAATTCTGATCGAATATTCAAAGTAACATGGTAAACAATATAGAGACTTCTAAATGAACGAATGTGCGAATATAAAACCAACTTTACCTCTATTGTGAATTATAGTATTTGAATAGGGCAAGGGCCAGTGTTGCTCAGATTTTGAAGCCTTTGCAAACTCATTGTAGTGATGACACTTCTCACTATCTAAAAGTCTTATATAGTAAAAATGAGGCCCCTAAAGATAAAGACTTTGATAACCTAGATGATTATGATATGGTGACATCTGAAGGCTCAGTTAATGAGCTCCATATTGTGGGGTTCGAGTCATCTGAAATGGAATTTGTGCCATCTTCATGGGTACAGAATGATAGATGTGCTTAACCATCTTACAAATCTATGTCTAAGAATCATAAGGCTGTCACACTGCATGAATCCCCGATTAAATCTTGTGCAACCTTCATTTACACTACAGGTATTATAGCCATTAATTAACTTTGATAGTATTTCAGGATTTGAACTTTTTTGGGGGGAGGTTAACAACAATGTGATGTTTTATTATAGACACATATGAGGAAGCTCGACTCCCTTCCACAGGCAACTGTGATGTCTGACTTGCAAACAGATGAGGACGATGATCGCCCGTCATACACCAAAAGAAAGAACAGGTTTGTTTGCAATTATTTTAAACGCATACTGTCAACATTATTTCATTGATCTATTACAACCTGCAATTTTTGCCCTGGCACTATAATAAAATAATGTTTTGTTTTGTAAATGTATCTGATCATGGGACATAAAAGACAGAATTATAGTGACAGTGATGAAGAAAAGATATTTGGAACAAAGAGGCTGGAAAAAAAGCAGATATGAATATTTCAGAATTCGATGCAGCACCGCAACTACCATCACCACCAATGAAGAATCCTTAAGGACACCATCAAGATGCACAGATACTGTACATTCCAGTGCGCCTATGAACATTTACAGTCCTTGTTCCAGTGCAGTTGGAGATCAAGACAGAACTTATTGGTACTCATCATGTCTTTGTAAGAATTAAAGACATCACTACATTTGTAAAGGCTTTATGCAGCTAGAAAGTAAAGATCAACTAGAGAATATCAGCAGTATCTAACCCTCTGTTGTATTTACACAAGTTGTATAAGCTATAGGTTGATTTATACTAATTTGTTATTTTTCTTTTTTTAGCACCACTGTCTGAAGTGTTAAAATCACAAGACAACATAAAGCAGCAACTGGTCCTGATTCTCAAAAATCTGCAAAACCAAAACAGACGTGATGAAATTCCAGATGTAAGCACATTTGACCTTCCTTTGTCCAGTTTGATTTGGAAAAGCTTGAAAATCAACTAAAGGAGCAGCCCGAACAAATGAAGAAAATGGTAAGTTCAAGCTCTTGTGTATTTCAAAGTGTTTTAAGTTTATTTATTAGATTTTTTGCTTCGTAGGTAGCCTACTTAGGAATTATTGGTGTTTTCCACCAAGGAAGCAGTTTGGCGTATCCTGGGAAAGCTTTTGGCTAACTCCTTGGCCAAACAAATTAACTGGAGCGGGGCAAAACAAAAAGTGGCCTTTCGTGCACTCCCCCTTGGGACTGTTGTAGTCAGTAAGTTGGTTTTAAATATACATTTCAATACAATTAGGGGCTGTTCCATCTGTGTATTTCTTTGAATCATTAACCAGAGGATCAAAAAGAAATCTATATAGTCCCATTTAGGTTGTACTTATGTGAGAGCAAGCATGTTTATTTTTTTCTTTAACATTTGTACTTGTTCACTACTAATTATCTGTATATCTTTTGATCACAGATGCAGTGAGGACAAATGTCCATACCATGCCACTGATGAAGAGGTGGAAAAATGCATTACAAGGTGGCTACAACTTGCTCCTGACAGGCACGGAGAAAGGAAGGAAAGAGAGAAAGCTAATGTGTCAAATATCTAAATCACTATATATATATATATATATATATATATATATATATATATATATATATATATATATATATATATATATATATATATATATATATATATATATAAAAATGACAATATGCTAAATTCTGAAGAAACGTCTTGAAACATTTTCAATAACTGTAATAATAATAAACAAAAATTCTAAATATAAAATTGCACAAGACACACACACACACACATCATCTCATGTTTTGCTGTTTGTGCAATTTATTCAAATTATTCTTTCAAGTTTATTTAAAAATTAAGTTTAGGTCTTTATACATCTGCAGTTTTATATTCATATATTTTTTTTGTTTTATTGTTATTATTATTTTAATGTTTAATAATGTTTCGAGACGTTTCTTCAGAATTTGGCAGTTCTTTTTACAACTTTGACTTGTATATTTTACGTATTGTCATAGGTATTTGTAAGATGTTTCTTGCTATATCTTAAATTGGTTTCTATATTCAAGTTTATATAAAATTTACCTGTTTTAAGATGTCTTGTAAAAAATTTTTTTAATTCAAATCTGTTGGGAAAACAGGGTTGTTTTGAAAACTTTTGTGTATGTGTGCAATTTCAGATAATTTTTTTAATATAAATCTTCCTGTTTATTGTGCAGTTTTATTGTTGTTTTTCTTGTGCACTACCAAACAATTTATTAAATTTGAGTATTATTTGTTTCTTGCAATCAATAAACGTTTATCATTTATTTATTTTGTCCTTTGTTTGGTTATTTGCGTTATAGGATATGTATGCTGTTTGCATTTTATTTAAAGGTTAAACGCAGTGCCTACACTTTGTGTTTACATAGCCTGTGTTTGCTGTTATATCAACTCAAATGGTTGTAATACCATGTATCATGTATCAAGTATTAATTTAATACCAAAAGGTTTTATATCAAGGTATATGAAGACTTAGTCGCGCCAGCTCCGGTCCGCAGTGCACATTACTCACGGGCCGATTCCGGCTCGGATGCGGCAGCGTCGGCTCGCCTACGGCCGCCGCATCTGGCCCGATTGATTCGGGCCGGAATCGGGCAGTGAGTCCATAGGCATCCGGCCCGAGTACGGCAGCCGGAGTCGGGCCGAGGGGTAAGTCTCCGGCAGGCGAGAATCTAGCCGGAACTGGCCCGAGTGTATTTTGCTATCTGGGAGGGGTGTAGCAACCGGGGGCATGGGGGGGATACGTCACCCTCACTTTGAGAGACAGACCATTTAGAAACAGGTGATTAATAATAAAATGAACGTAAAATTTTGGATCTTATTCAGCTGTCAACACCAGCCCCCCCACCTACACACACACTTTTAAAATGTTAGCTACGCCCCTAAACTAATCAGCAGAAGTCACAACGAAGTGACAGCCAACAGAGGATTCAGCCTTTTTCGATGGGTTATTTTCACCATGATGGCATAGCAGTCAACATAGGACAAAGCTCATGTATGGGACAAACTCTGGACCTCTGTCAGTGAGGGGTGGGTCTTCCGAACCACCCGAATCTCCTCTGGCTACGGGCCTACTGCATATATGCAAACGTTCATATGTGTATGCTATTTAACATAGCCTAATAATATAACATGATCTAATTCAATACACCACTTTACAACAAGGTCCTTGATTGGTCAACATTAGCGATTGAAACTACTAACATTAACAATGCATTTGTTGATTAGAAAATGCTGAAATTAACAATTAAGAAATATTAGTATAAAGTTTACAATTGGATACGTAAGTGCGTGCAAAAGATGGCATTTCGTTTGAAAGAGTAAGAAAGATAAACCTGCATTGATTTATGTGGATACAATTGTTAGCTAAAAACATACAAATAAATAGTAGGCTACTAGGATTCGGCTTTAACATGGTCAATAATGTACAGATTCTGTTTTTGTAATAACAGGTTTTGTAACGCTAGTTTGAGTGAGGATTTAGCCTATTTTCCGAAGAAGGGTTAAAGTTCACCTCACAAACAAACGTCATCAGAAAGGGGCGTGGTGTACAGTATGCGATTCAGTGTTGTTGAACAACAGAAAGGTGGTAAAACAGTCCGCATCTTCAAGACCAGAGGTACTGACTTCTTTAGTTTGATTGGTTTTGCTTATCTTTTCGTTTGGAGCACTTCAACTGTGTTTAAAACTAGATGGAGATGTAATATCACGTATCTCGCGACACGTACTTGTTACTAGAAGTTGCACTTGTTTGCTTGCAGCTCTTGTTTCTCACTTTGCGTCATTGTTTATTTATTATAAATGAGTTATTAATGTTATTAATATTTCTTATGTGTCCACTTGAATGTCAATCGCATGCAGTGTTGAGTGACGACAACACGATTGCTTCTGATTTTCTTTTGGTGTGTGAGTGTAGCTACTATATACAGTATAGATATAATCAAACAGCAGTAATACACTGATGTTTCATCTCGACTGCACGTGCATGTAAATACAAACATTAATTTTCATGCATTGCAAGTGATTTAAACGTTCCTTATGTAACTTATGTTATTTGACACATGGTTTACTGAATGCAATCAAACGCTATAGACTTTGATGAAGGGCAGTCTGTGTTTTACAGTCAGCCAAAGTCCGAACCAGCAACAATGCCTGTCTACTTATTACACTGTCTGAGTCATTTACAGCAGAAGCTAAGCACAAAACACTATTATTTAAACTTGTTGAACACTTTAAAAGAATGTAATATTAATATAAGTAATATTATAAGCAATTAAACCTGACGTAAAATATGCTCCCTAAATTGTTTACCACTTTGAACATTCTTAGATTTTTTAAAAACATCAGCAAGTCTTGGTGTGAGTGTATAAGTGTATAAGTGTGTGAGTGTGTGTGTGTGTGTGTGTGTGTGTGTGTGTGTGTGTGTGTGTGTGTGTGTGTATATATATATATATATATATATATATATATATATATATATATATATATATATATATATATATATATATATATATCTATATACACACACACACACACACACACTTGAAGTAGAATTATTAGCCCCCCTGTTTATTTCTGCATTTCTGTTTAACAGAGAGATTTTTTTTCAACACATTTCTAAGCATAATAGTTTTAATAACTCATCTCTAATAACTGATTTAATCTTTGCCATGATGACAGTAAATACTATTTTACTAGATAATTTTCAAGACACTTCTATACAGTTTAAAGTGACATTTAAAGGCTTAATTAGGTTAACTAGGCAGGGGTGCGTTTCCCAAACAATGACGTAACTCGCGGCTGAACTATCATAGTGCGATGCATCGTTTGGGAAAAGAACGAAGTAGTGACGAGTGTTTCCCAAAACCCCTAATTTCTCTGTCGCAGATCCATTGCTTAAACCACGTTAGTTATAACGTGAAACGCCCATAATGATGCTCTAAACGGGGTGGAGTAACAACTTATTTACAGAAGAACCCCATCATTTCTTTGTGCAAATTATATTGTTTTACACAAACACGCATTTAAAATAAAATCCAATATTAGTTTTGGTAAAAACATGCACTCGTTTTCCATATTAATTTAAATATATGTAAATATATATTTAAAAAAATCATACTTTAATAATAATGTTTATAATATAAATGATGATGACGATTATTATTATTATTATTAAGTAGGATATTGTTTATTTATTTAATTTTTTTGAAAAGTCTACTTTTACAATTTGACACATGTAAACCACTGCAGAAATGTTCTAACCAGCAGGCCCATGTCATATACAGTACAAATACTTAATAAATAACCTACTATAAATTAAAAGCATTAACGTATGCTGTGTTTTTTGTTTTCACAAGCTTTGGAGACGTAACATAAATTCCGCTTTTAAATAAGGTCACCTATAGCTTTCGCCACCATGAGCCACGACTGTGTTACAAATGGCATCAATGTTTTAAAGTGCACTGCGAAGGGAGTGCAATTGTAAACATGAAGATTGCTAAAACTGAACTGTAAAAATACTTTGAAAGCAAATTACACCTAAGAGAGATGACCTTAATGCTTAAAAAAAAAATGATTCCACGTTTAAATGTTAGAATGTTCTAAACGAATAGGGAATAGGGGGGATAACTGGGAATAGAACACAGCCAGGAACAATGTTTCTATCTACAGCTTCATTCAGAGGTGTAGTTGCAATTATAGTAGTTTGCGACGCAGTTTGCGAATGTTTGTTGGAAAGACGGATTTGGGAAACACCAAATCAACAAACTATGTTTGTAACGACACAACTTGCAACCTTAGTTGGCTAATCTCATTATTCTGGCATTTAGCAAATGTAAATGATTTAGGTAATCCTAACGGACCTAAAATAGTAAACGTTTAGTATGATTTACCATCAGACATTTTTTTAAAAATGGTTATGTTCTTTATTTTTTTTTTAGAGTGTATGTAAACTTCTGGTTTCAACTGTATATGTTAACATTATAATTGAAACATCTGTTTATATTTTCCAAAACAACTAACCACAGAGTTAAGGGATCAGAAAAATATCAATCTG
This sequence comes from Danio kyathit, assembly GCA_903798195.1. Classification (NCBI taxonomy): domain Eukaryota; kingdom Metazoa; phylum Chordata; class Actinopteri; order Cypriniformes; family Danionidae; genus Danio; species Danio kyathit. The sequence goes on along the minus strand of LR812520.1, from coordinate 4,921,018 downwards.
TTAACATTTTTAATAGTTTAATTGAGGGAAATAAACATGCTTTATGGATGTGACAAAAATGTGCAAGTTTACAGTATTCAACATACTTAGTAGAAAAAAAAAAAACAATGCTAATCAAAAGGATAAGAGTTGGCTCTCTATTGAACAAACATGGTTGATTTTATTTGAGATTTTTTTCAACTACATTTTTTCACGCATTATTATTCATTAATTCATTCATTCATTTTCTTTTCGGCTTAGTCCCTTTATTAATCCAGGGTCGCCACAGCGGAATGAACCGCCCACTTATCCAGCATATGTTTTACGCAGCGGATACCCTTCCATCTGCAACCCATCTCCGGGAATCATCCATACACACTCATTCACACTCCTACACTATGAACAATTTAGCCTACCCAATTCACCTGTACAGCATGTCTTTGGACTGTGAGGGAAACCGGAGCACCCGGAAGAAACCCACGCGAACGCAGGGAGAGCATGCAAACTCCACACAGAAACGCCAACTGACCCAGCCGAGGCTCGAACCAGCGACCTTCTTGCTGTGAGGCAACAGCACTACCTACTGCGCCACTGCGTCGCCCACTCGCATTATTATTATATAATAATTACCTTCAGAACTGTCTTGAGCATCCGCGCTCCCAAAAAGCGTCTCACACCTCCAACTGCCACCTCGCATTCATTGCATTTCATATTCATCTTCTGAGGCTCAAGTCACTTATTATATAAAAAAGGCCATCAGTGGCTTCTCCTACCACAGCAAATTGCATTATTCATTTTAATATTTGGAAGTTTATCAGGAAGTGATGATTTTGTTCTCTTTGACTCATTGGATGTAAACGGTGCTTTATTCGCAAATGTTTTATGCGATATTCCATCTAATTCGCATATTTGAATGGAAACATACAGTGGGTAAAATAAGTATTGAACACGTCACCATTTTTCTCAGAAAACATATTTCTAAAGGTGCCATTGACTTGGAATTTTCACCAGATGTTGGTAACAACCAAAGAAATCCATTTATGCAGAGAAAACTAAACTAATTAGTTTGAAAATTAAGTTTTGCATGGTAAAATGAAATGACTCAGGGAAAAAGTATTGAACACATGAAGAAAGGAAGGTGTAGAACGACATGGAAAGCCCAGACAGCAGCTGAAATCTCTCAGTAGATTTTCAGCAACCCTCTGCCCTTCCTCAGTGTAAATGAATATCAGCTGCTTCAGTTCAACATCTACATTAGCAGGATGATGAAGATGAAACCAGGGTGGACATTTCAGCAAGACAAAAATCCAAAACAAAGCCAAGGAAACTCTCAAATTCTTTCAGAGAAAGAAAATCAAGCTGGCCCAGCCAATCACCTGCCTCGAATTTAATAGAAAACACAAATAAAAACATTACATTTGATCCCAAAACCTGGTTCAATTCCATGTGAACAGCTGCTTTAGAAATATTATTCACAGGAAAAACCATGACGTGTTCAAAACTTCTTTCCCTCGCTGTGTAACACAGGAGTTGAAATTTCCATTAATGAGAGTAACTGTTGATTGCACAGGATCACTGAATCATGTCTGAGCTGAGAGGTAAAGTGCAGACGGTGCTGGGTCAAATAGAGCCTGATCAGCTGGGTCGTACCATGACCCACGAGCACCTGACCATGACCTTTGAGTGCAGCCATGTTCCTCCAGCACCCGGAGACGAGGGTCTTTCTCTGGTGCCCATCGAAATGAAGCACCTCCACTGGCTGCAGCAGAATCCATACAGTCACCACGAAAACCTGCTGCTGAACCAGGAGCTGGAGGCCGTGAAGGAGGAACTGCTGTGTTACCGCAAAGCAGGAGGAGGAACCATCGTGGAGAACACCACCACGGGCATCAACCGAAATCTGCCCGCTCTGAAGCAGCTGGCCAAGGAGACCGGCGTGCACGTGATCGCAGGAGCTGGTTATTATGTGGACGTTACTCATTCTGAGGAGACCAGAAAGATGACTGTCGAGAAGGTTTGTGCTTTTGTCACTATTCATTGATTTTTGATATTCAAAAGAGTGGAATGGGTAATCCTGTTGTGCTGTTGGGTCGTTTTCATCCACTCTGTGGTGGATGATGAAAAATCTCTAAATTACTTAATATTTGTAAACAATTGATTATTTAACAATGATTGGGCGATTTTGTAGGGTGGTGCATCTGTGTAAAATATGTAATTGTAAGGTTGTTTTCTGTTTTCTGCTGTTTTATTTTTTTTTTTGTGGAGTGCAACATAGTTGATGAAGAATTTAATAATTAAATGTAGACTACTTTATTTTGGGCATCCTGCGATGTGACTATTGAGGATGAGCACAATGCGATTTCAATGCTGCTCGAAGCATCAATATATCATTCATTCATTCATTCATTTTCTTTTCGCCTTAGTCTCTTTATTAATCAGAAGTCGCCACAGCGGAATGAACCGCCAACTTATCCAGCATGTTTTACTTCTATACTTCTATAATATAATATAATATAATATAATATAATATAATATAATATAATATAATATAATATAATATAATATAATATAATATAAAATAATGTCATATAATATATATAATCATATAATATATAATAATATAATATATAATAATATAATATGTAATAATATAATATATAATATAATATAATATTTAATATAATATATAATATAATATATAATATAATATATAATATCCGGTTTCCCCCACAGTCCAAAGACATGTGGTACAGTTGAATTGGGTAAGCTAAATTGTCCGTAGTGAATGAGTGTGTGGATATTTTCCAGAGATGGGTTGCGGCTGGAAGGGCATCCGCTGCGTAAAATCGTGCTGGATAAGTTGGCGGTTCATTCCGCTGTGGCAACCCCGGATTAATAAAGAGACTAAGCCGACAAGAAAATTAATGAATGAATAATATATAATATAATATGTAATATAAAATAATATATAATATAATATGTAATATAATATAATATATAATATCATATAATATATAATATAATATAATATAATATATAATGTAATATATAATATAATATAATATAATATGTAATATAATATAATATAATATAATATAATATAATATAATATATAGGAACGTCGCTGGGTCGCAGGTTCGAACCTCGGCTGGGCTGGGTCAGTTGGCGTTTCTGTGTGGAGTTTGCATGTTCTCCCTGCGTTCGCGTGGGTTTCCTCCGGGTGCTCCGGTTTCCCCCACAGTCCAAAGACATGCGGTACAGGTGAATTGGGTAAGCTAAATTGTCCTTAGTGTATGAGTGTGAATGAGTGTGTGGATGTTCCGAGAGATGGGTTGCGGCTGGAAGGGCATCCGCTGCGTAAAATCGTGCTGGATAAGTTGGCGGTTCATTCCGCTGTGGCGACCCCGCAAGGGACAAAGCCGACAAGAAAATGAATGAATGAATAATATATAGGGCAACGCAGTGGCGCAGTAGGTAGGCTAAATTGTCCGTAGTGTATGAGTGTGTATGGATGTTTCCCAGAGATGGGTTGCAGCTGGAAGGGCATCCACTGCGTAAAACATATGCTGAATAAGTTGGCGGTTCATTCCGCTGTGGCGACCTCGGATTAATAAAGGGACTAAGCCGAAAAAGAAAATGAATGAATGAATGTAAATAATTGATTATTTAACAGTGATTGGGGCGATTTTGTAGGGTGGTGCATCTGTGTAAAATATGTAATTGTAAGGTCTTTTTCTGTTTTCTGCTGTTTCATTTTTTGTGGAGTGCAACAGTTGAGGATGAAGAATTTAATAATTAAATGTAGACTTCATCTTCGCTGAAAAAAATTAAATACTGTTAATCTTTGTTAAATGTCCTTGTTTTTTGCATCTAATTAGTTTTTTAAGCTTGGTATGTTTACACAGTAGCAGGCCTTTAAACACTTGCAATTGATAATCTTTTACTATGGGTAAAAGTTGAAAATCATCCACAGATCATGCATGCCTTGAGCCTGGTCAACCATTATCTCTACTTTATTTTGGGCATCCTGCAATGTGACTATTGAGGATGAGCACAATGCGATTTCAATGCTGCTCAAAACATCAATATATCATTCATTCATTCATTTTCTTTTCGCCTTAGTCTCTTTATTAATCAGGGGTCGCCACAGCGGAATGAACCGCCAACTTATCCAGCATATGTTTTACTTCTATAATATAATATAATATAATATATTATAATATAATATAATATAACATATAATAATATAATATGTAATATATAATCTAATCTAATATAATATAAAATCTAATATAATCTAATATAATATATAATCTAATCTAATATAAGTAATATAATATAATCTAATCTAATATATATAATAATATAATATAATATATAATATAATATATAATAATATAATGTATAATATAATATATAATATAATATATAATATAACATATAATAATATAATATATAATATAATATATAATATATAATATAATATATAATAGATAATAATATAATATATAATATAAAATATAATATAACATATAATAATATAATATATAATATAATAATATAATATATAATATAATATATAATATAACATATAATAATATAATATATAATATAATAATATAATATATAATATAATATATAATATATAATATAATATATAATAGATAATAATATAATATATAATATAAAATAATTTATTCATTTTCTTTTTGGCTTAGTCCCTTTATTAATCTGTGGTTGCCACAGCGGAATGAACCGCCAACTTATCCAGCATATGTTTTACGCAGCGAATGCCCTTCCAGCTGCAACCCATCACTGGGAAAATAATATAATATATAATTTATGGTGGCACGGTGGCTCAGTGGTTAGCACTGTCGCCTTACACCAAGAAGGTCACTGGTTGGAGTCTCGGCTGGGTCAGTTGGCATTTCTGTGTGGAGTCTGCATGTTCTCCCTGTGTTGGTGTGGGTTTCCTCTGGTTAAAAATTAAGTAAATTGGCCGTAGTGTATGAGTGTGTGTGTAAATGTGAGTGCATGAGTGTTTCTCAGTATTGAAGTGGCTTCAAGGGCATCTGCTGCATAAAAAACATATGCTGGAAGGGTTGGCGCTTTGGTGATTCATTCCGCGTTGGCGACCCCTGATAATTAAGGGACTAAGCTAAAAGAAAATAAATAATAATATAATATAATATAATATAATATAATATAATATAATATAATATAAGAGAGGGAGTAAAATCTCTTCGTGGCAGGGGCAGCTGCCGCTAAACCTGCCACAGCTAAGTGCGCCTGCCACAAACACCTGCCACTCTACCCGTCACCGCTAGAGGCAGCTGCCTCTAAACCTGCCACCTGCCACTGCAAATTTGAGCCACTTATAAAGTACATTAAGGAAGTGTTCAACACCAGTGAAGAAACTCGACACAGAGAAACATAAACACCTACTGCCAGCTAGAGTTTCGGAAGTGTTATTGCAGAGAAACAGAAACAGCGCGCAGAAGTATAAATGCACAGCTACACGCAAGGCATACGCCTTGGCTTACGGCGATCACTTGACGCAGAAGTATAAACCAGGCTTTAGCCGCGCATAACCTTGGCGGGTGTCATGGCAGGCTCACAAAACAGTGGCAGGTCTTTGTGGCAGGCACATAAAACTGTGGCGGGTGCCGTGGCAGGCGTGTATAACTGTGGTGGGTGCCGTGGCGGGCTTACAAAACAGTGGCAGGTATTTGTGGCAGGCACATAAAATCCTGGCAGGTGCCGTGGCAGGTGCGCTCAGCAGTGGCAGGTTTAGAGGCAGCTGCCTCTAGCGGTGACAGGTAGAGTGGCAGGTATTTGTGGCAGGCGCACTTAGCTGTGGCAAGTTTAGCAGCAGTTGCCCCTGCCACGAAGAGATTTTACTCTCTCTCTAATATAATATTCCCCAGGGATGGGTTGCAGCTGGAAGGGCATCCGCTGTGTAAAACATGTGCTGGATAAGTTGGCGGTTCATTCCCCTGTGGCGACCCCGGATTAATAAAGGGACTAAGCTGAAAAGAAAATTAATGAATAATATACTATAATATAATATAATATAATCTGGCAACACTGGAAAAGATATGTTTTCATTTCTGTGGTTGTTGCTAGAAGGGATACAGCTGTGTCCAGGAGTTAACGAGAATTAATTATATTATTTATTAAATCACCCATTAATTGTATTTTATTAACGTCTACCCCCACCCCAACCTTAAACCCAACCATTACTAATTTAAAAAGGGTAATTATACCCAATATAATTCATATTATTTATTAAATTACTCATTAATTTGTATTTTATTAACATCTACCCCTAAACCCCACCCTCACAGTAATGTAAAAACAGTAATTATACTGAGTATTATTGATATTACTTATTAAATTACCCATTAAATTGCATTTTATTATTGTCTACCCCTAAACCCAACCCTCACAGTAATGTAAAAACAGTAATTGTCATACTATGCGTCACAAAAATGATGCTATATTGACGTGAGTATCTGCAGCTGTATCCCTTCTAGACTTCACTAATTTCTGTCTTTTTTCCCCACTCCAGCTCACCGATGTCATAGTGAGTGAGGTGCTTCATGGAGCAGACGGCACTGACATCCGCTGTGGTGTGATTGGAGAGATCGGTACGAGCTGGCCAATCACAGAGAGTGAAAAGAAGGTCCTTCAAGCCACTGCTCATGCTCAGACTCGGCTCGGCTGTCCTGTCATCATCCACCCTGGACGGGACAAAAAGGCGCCGGTTGAGGCCATCCGCATTCTGCAGGAGGCAGGAGGAGACATTTCGAAAACGGTCATGTCTCATTTGGACAGGTGAGAAAAATATGGAGCCTGATCGGTCTCAAAAATAATACATTTACAAAATAAAATTCATACATGCACAGCACAATTCACATCTACAAACTTCAAAACAATTCATAAATGAAACACAGTTTGCGAATTCAAAAGTAAATATTTTCGCCAAATGAACTGGATTAATTGGATTGGCGTATTTATGAATTGTGTTTTGAATTTACGAATTGTGTTTTGTGTATTTATGAATTGTGTTTTGAATTTACAAATTGGATTTGTGTATTTGTGAATCCTGTTTTGAATTCGCAAATTAGATTTGTGTATTTATGAATCATGTTTTGAATTCACAAATTGTATTTGTATATACTATGAGACGTGTTTTGAATTTATGAATTGGATTGGTGTATTTTTTAATTGTGTTTTGAATTCACAAATTGGATTTGTGTATTTATAAATTTCCGAATTGGATTTGTGTATTTATAAATTTACGAATTAAATTTGTGTATTTATAAATTTACGAATTGGATTTGTGTATTTATAAATTTACGAATTGGATTTGTGTATTTAAAAATTTGTGAATTGGATTTGTGTATTTATAAATTTGCGAATTGGATTTGTGTATTTATAAATTTGCGAATTGGATTTGTGTATTTATAAATTTACGAATTGGATTTGTGTATTTATAAATTTACGAATTGGATTTGTGTATTTATAAATTTACGAATTGTATTTGTGTATTTATAAATTTACGAATTGGATTTGTATATATCTGAAGTGTGTATTTTTCACGAGCGGGTTTGCGACGGGGGCGTTGTGGAGGATCGGCGATGCTGGCTCAGCATCATGATGTCTATAGGCCATCGGCGATTTATTTATTTATTTCCTTTATTTAGCCAGGAGATCACATTGAGACAGCACTGTCTCTTCTTCCAGTGAGACCTGGTCAAGATGGCCGGCAGCACATAAAGTTTCACATAAAAATCACAAAAAATACCACGTAATTACAAAATCACCATGCATAAAAGATCAGATCATAAAAAACAATTACAAGTATTTTTTAAGAATTTGTGATGGCGATGGTATCGTCTATCGACCCAACCCTAGTTTGTACCTGTATTTAGCCCCAACCATTTATGGTCGAATCGACAAGAAATCCATTTTAGTATCAGGTATGATTTCTGCCCTCTGTAGTCCCAAGACAAATAAAAAGTGAAAAACACTACATATTTTATGTCTACATCACTCATTTAATCAAAATCCCATTCAAAAGTGCATTGACTTCAAAACAATCTGACATTTGAGAGTTATTTCTGCAGTTTTGGTCTACTTAAATAACCTCTATTTTGTCTCTGTGTGTCTTACAGGAGCATATATGATCACGGAGAGCTGCTGGAGTTTGCGAGAATGGGAAGCTACCTGGAATATGATCTTTTTGGCACAGAAGTTCTCAATTACCAGTTCAACCTTCATGTTGACATGCCCAGCGACAGCCAGAGGGTCCAGAGGTGAGTAGTTTCTGTGGTCAGAGAAACACAGCAGCCATTACCAGAGATGGGTGGATTACTTATGAATGGTAATCAGTTACTTATTATAGATGTGTAAACAGTAATATAATGTCTTAAAAGAATAGTAAACCCCAAAATTACAAATTTGCCATCAGTTACGCACCCTTGACTTGTTTAAAATTAGTTTGAGTGTTTTTGATGTGCTGAAAGTCCAAACACTGAAGAGCAAAGCCTTCGATGCGCAGCTCCACAAGTCGCAAACCAAGCAAGCCAGTGGTGAGGAACAAACTTCACCAATTGACGAAAGTGAAGATTTAAAAAACCTCGAGTGAAACCAGGCTCAGTTGTGCACGACCATTTCTTCTCTGGCCAAACTTCTTATGCAGATCTACAGTCTAGGCGCCGGAGGCTGGAGAACACCATGGTGGAGAAGCTGCAGGTGTGAGTATGTCACCGGCGGGTGATCAGGCTGGCCCATGGGATCAATGCAGAGACTCGTCGGTTGGTCTTTCAGGAATTAGTCTCATGCTCTCCACTTCTCCATGACCACCACAGAATTCTGCTCAGGATACGGCCTGGTCCAGGATTATGAAGACCTCTAGAAGTGAATTTGAATTTATTAAATGAGATAGCCCCTTGAGATGAACCATCTCATTTTCAAGGGGGTCCCTACGAAGTACATAAATCAAACAGATGACAACATGTCATAATAAACATACAGCTAAACAAAACAAACACATAAGCAGCACACTTCATCTGAAACACTTCCCACAGTCTAAAGCTGAAGCAAATAAAAAAATATAATCAAAAGTACAAACAATTTGATATACAAATAAATAATAAGCATTTAAATTGGAACCAAATTAATAACATTTACAAGTTGTTTCCAAAAAAAGACTTACCCCCGGTTTTACAAACAAGGTTTAAGGCTAGTCATGGATTAAATTGAATGTTTGAGCGGTCTCAACTGTAAATAACTTGCAGTGAGATGTCTTCAAATATGTCAGTGTCATTTTTTGTCTCCAGTTGCACACCAGTAATGTATTTTTCTAAGGCCGTTTTTATAAGTGTGGCTTGAATAGCCTAATTTAATAAAGGGCGTACTTACACTATGCTATCCGAACTGTGCCCAGGCCCGTTTCCTGGATCGTTTGAGAAGTGTGAGTGCTCTGAACCGGGCTCAAGCACGGTTCACTTGGCCGGCCCTGGCCCAGTTGGAAGAGGTGGGCCTGAGCGCGGTTCACTTGGGCTCAGGCGCGGTACGCTTGCAGTGTGAGTGCAAGCGTGCCTAAGCCCAAAACTGAAAGCGAGACGTGACTTTAAGGGACTGTATCATATGGATTAATTAATCATTCGTACTGTTCAATGAACGCTAACTGTCGTAGTTTATTAAAGAAGCAAACCCCTCACTGCACGACAGCTGCACCTTCAGCAAACCTCCTAATTCCTGCAGTATGAGGACTTTATGAGCGTCAAAAGTGGCTGATCTGTTTGGCGAAATATCTGACTGGGTGTCACCGCATATCAAACGACTTAAACGATATAACTAAAGAAATCTCCACTGAGCTGAGTGAGAGCGCTTCTCTTCCTAAACTGAACAGCGCATCATCGATGACGTAAGCATGCCCAGGCCCGAATGTAATGTGAGTGCGGGCCGTCGGGGGGGGGGGACAAGCGTGCTTTGCCCCGGTTCAATGCAACTTTACATAGTGTGAGCCCTAAGGTCTAGTTCTGGCTTAAGCTAAGCCCTGTTTGTGAAACTGGACCTAAAACATCTTAATTGATCTAAAAGAAGAAGGAAGATTGTTCCAGTCAAAAGGAGCTTTGTATTGGGAGGACCTACGGCCACTTTCTGCTGGAATTCTTGAAACAAAAAAGTAATTCTGTTGCATATGACTTCATAATCTTATATGAAGAGGTAAATGGAACAATAAACTGCTTTAAATAAGAAGGGAAATTAAAATAAGCGCATTTAAAAAGAAACAAATACCAATGATACGGAACTTTGGAAGCAAACCAAGATATTCGTATGCAATGACGGGTTCTATACGGACATCTTAAAACAAACCTACATAGAGAGTTGAAGACAGCATCTAAAGGTTTTAAAATAATATCAGATGTATTGTTCTAAATAATATCCGCATAACCAATAATAGGGAAAATTAATCTAATAAATTGGGGGGAGGTGATGCAGTGGCGTAGGTAGTGCTGTCGCCTCCCAGCAAGAAGGCCGCTGGTTCGAGCCTCGGCTGGGTCAGTTGGCGTTTCTGTGTGGAGTTTGCATGTTCTCCCTGCATTCGCGTGGGTTTCCTCCGGGTGCTCCGGTTTCCCCCACAGTCCAAAGACATGCGGTATAGGTGAATTGGGTAGGCTAAATTGTCAATAGTGTATGAGTGTGAATGAGTGTTTCAAGAGTTCACACTTAGCTGATGATTGATAATAAAGCATGTTTGGCATGCTGTCCCGGGAGAGAGCTCTGAGCTCAGAATATACTTGAGCCCGGGGCTCCCTCCCATTTGGAGGGCGAGAGGAGAGTTTGAGCTCAGGTGGGTCTCAAGAATTCCCCTACTTGTGAACTACTGGGATATCTCTGACTAAGAGTTGCCTTAAGATGCTATTTTGATTAGTCAATTTACTTATGGTGTATGTCTTTGGACGGTGGGAGGAAACCGGAGAACCCGGGGAAAACCCTTGCATGGGGGAGAACATGCAAACTCCGCACAGAAACGCCGACTGGCCCGGAGAGGGTCGAACCAGTAGCGTTCTTGCTGTGAGGCAACAGTGCTACCCACAGGGCCACCGTGGTGCCCTATCAGAAAAGGGGAGGAGTAGGGGTGGAAGGGGGGATTCTTCAAGAGGAAGATGACTGGAGTAGAAAGCTCTGGTAATTTATAGTGTGTCAGTATTCGTCTGATTGGTACTAATCTACGGAGCAAATGCGGTACCAGCTGTGTTCAATCATAAACATGTGATCCTCTCGAAATTAGTTTATAAATAAACCACACGTGTGGATGTTTCCCAGAGATAGGTTGCGGCTGGAAGGGCATCCGCTACGTAAAAACTTGCTAGATAAGTTGGCGGTTCATTCCGCTGTGGCGACCCCGGATTAATAAAGGGACTAAGCAGAAAATAAAATAAATGAATGATTGAAATTGGGGCGACACGGTGGCGCAGTAGGTAGTGCTGTTGCCTCACAGCAAGAAGGCCGCTGGTAGTTGGCATTTCTGTGTGGAGTTCGTGTGGGTTTCCTCTGGGTGCTCCGGTTTCCTCCACAAGTCCAAAGACATGCGGTACAGGTGAATTGGGTAAGCTAAAGTTGTCCGTAGTGTATGTGTGTGAATGAGTGTGGATGGATGTTTCCCAGTGATGGGTTGCGACTGGAAGGGCATCCGCTGCATAAAAACGTGCTAGATAAGTTGACGGTTCATTCCGCTGTGGCGACCCCAGGTTAATAAAGGGACTAAGCCGAAAAGAAAATGAATGAATCTAATAAATTAATAACAAATTAAATAATAGAAACATTTTTTTTCTTACTTGAAATGAAAAACAATTAATAGAAAGTTAAAGAGAACCTAAAGACCGATATGACTTTTTAATTATAAAATCAATATGGGGTTTTAAGGACAATTCAGTATCAGGAAGTCTTCATCTCTTCGTATGTGTTGTCCTTGAGATCCCTGATGGTTCTCTTCACAGGTCTTCTATTACATCAGCTGCGCCGCACAATCTCTAGAGGCCTCGGGATGAGTATTCTCAGGTGGAAATGGAGAACAAAAAAAACAATCTAGCGTAGCTGCTGTTCATAGTGGTATTAAACAAGACAAGAGATATTAAATATCCATGCAAAAGTGCTATAGATAAAAATAGCAGTTATATAAACAAACATGTAAAGCATATGAGTATTTCTAACAAAATGTCTGGTGCATTAAGACAGGAGGAGTGTGTCCTACAGGTGGCTGTCAAGCTCACCTGCATGGAGCACACACGTGCATCATTCCGCTATGTGATGCATTGTGTGCATGCTTTACTAAAAAGTTAGGTCTTAATCTAGTTTTGAACTGAGAGAGCGTGTCTGAGCCATTATCAGAACGGCTATTTTAGAGTTGAGGAGCCATAAATGAGAAGGTCCGACCTCCATTAGTGGACTTTGCTATTCTGGGTATTACCAGAAGCACTGAGTTTTGAGATCTTAAAGAGCGGGTTGGATTGTAGCGAGATAGAAGGTTGGTTAGATAAACAGGAGCTAGATTATTTTGGGGTGTACTATTCTTCAAAGTCCTAATCAGATGAAGAAGTTCTCATAATCCAGATTATATACAATTCATCTCTACCCAGATCTGGTCATCGCATTAGATGCCTCATAAACATCTGCCTCAATTTCTCTTTCTGCTAATCAGTATATGATTGTTTTCTGCATATTTGATTGGTTGCAAAACTGTAGTGAGATCCATTTTGTAATGTACGTCAACACATGTCTGAGAGTTGTTTTGTTTTGTTGCGCCAGCTTGAAATTCCTGATCCAGGAAGGTTATGAAGACCGGCTCCTCATTGCCCACGACATCCACACCAAACACCGACTCACCAAGTATGGCGGTCACGGCTTCTCCCACATCCTCAAGAATATTGTTCCCAAAATGCTGTCCCGAGGCATCACTCAGAACCAGGTGGACAAGATACTGATAGAGAATCCCAAACGCTGGCTAACATTCAAATAAACCAGCTGCTTTCATGGTTAATATCATACCAAAAACAGAAATGAATCACCTTTTTATTGTTGTCTTCATGATTTTGGTGCTGAAATTCTTATATTAGCGAATGTTAATGCTGTAAAATGGCAGAGCTGTAGGTTTAACAATAACAGAATTTTTGGGTTTGAATATTAAAATCAAATATTGAGTCATGAAAAATTATTTTATTGGATGAACAAAGATAAAACAATGTTTGTAATTAATTAAACTCACACAGTTAAAGTAACAATCGACTTTAAACAGGCTCCTTTTAAAATTTAAACAAGGTGAGGTTTAGCATTTCTGAATCCATTCAGCCGATCTCCAGGTCTGACGATAGCACTTTTAGCTTAGCATAGATCATTGAAACTTAACTGCATCTTTTATTGGATAAACTAATGTAAAACAATGTTTTTAATAAATTAAACAGTTAATCAAACTCACAACTTAAATAAACTTAAAGTTTGACTCTACTTTAAAAAGGCTACTTTACAATTTTAAACAAGTTAAACAGGTGAGTTTTAGCATTATTGAATCCTTTCAGCCGATTTCCAGGTCTGGCAGTAGCACTTTTAGCTTAGCATAGATCATTGAAACTTTACTGCATCATTTTATTGGATGAACGAACATAAAACAATGTTTTTAATTAATTAAAGTCGCAGTTAAACTATCACTCGACTTTAAACAGGCTCGTTTTACAATTTAAACAAGTTAAACAGATGAGTTTAACCATTTTTTTTATTCATTCTGTAGCACTATTAGCTTAGCTTAGCATAGATCAATGAAACTTTACTGCATCCTTTTATTATATAAATGAACATAAAACAATGTTTTTAATTAATCAAACTCACACAGTTAAAGTAACACTTCACTTTAAAAAAGTTCGTTTCACAATTTAAACAAGTTAAACAGGTGAGTTTTACCAATTTTTTGTTCATTCAGCCGATCTCCAGGTCTTGCTGTAACACTTTTAGCTTAGCATAGCATAGCATAGATTATTGAAACTTAACTGCATCTTTTAATTGGATTAATGTAAAACAAAGTTTTTAATTAAGAAAACAGTTAATTAAACTCACACAGTTAAAGTAACACAAGTAAAATTGGCTCCTTTTACAATTTAAACAAAGGTTTAGCATTTCTGAATCCATTCAGCTGATCTCCAGTTCTGGCCTTTGCACTTTTAGCTTAGCTTAGCATAGATCATTGAAATTTGACGGCATCATTTATTGGATGAATGAACATAAAACAATGTTTTTAATTCGTTAAACTCACAGTTAAAGTATCACTCGACTTTAAAAAAGGCTCATTTTACAATTTAAACAAGTTAAACAGGTGAGTTTTACCAATTTTTAATTTATTCAGCCGATCTCCAGGTCTGGCCATTGCACTTTTAGCTTAGCTTAGCATAGATCATTGAAACTTAACTGCATATGCACTCACAGTTAAAGTTTGACTCGACTTTAAAAGGGCTCATTTTACAATTGTAAACAAGTTAAACAGGTGAATTGTAGCATTTCTGAAAACCTTTCAGCCGATCTCCAGGTCTGGCGGTAGCACTTTTAGCTTAGCATAGATCATTGAAATTTTACTGCATCATTTATTGGATGAACGAACATAAAACAATGTTTGTAATTAATTAAAATCAAAGTTAAAGTATCACTCGACTTTAAACAGGCTCATTTTACAATTTAAACAAGTTAAACAGGTGAGTTTTACCATTTTTTAATTCATGCTGTAGCACTATTAGCTTAGCTTACCATAGATCATTGAAACTTTACTGCATCCTTTTATTAGATAAATGAACATAAAACAATGTTTTTAATTAGTTAAACTCACAGTTAAAGTATCACTCAACTTTAAAAAAAGGCTCATTTTACAATTTAAACAAGTTAAACAGGTGAGTTTTACCAATTTTTTAATTTATTCAGCCGATCTCCAGGTCTGGCCATTGCACTTTTAGCTTAGCTTAGCATAGATCATTGAAACTTTACTGCATCCTTTTATTAGATAAATGAACATAAAACAATGTTTTTAATTAATCAAACTCACACAGTTAAAGTAACACTTCACTTTAAAAAAGGCTCATTTTACAATTTAAACAAGTTAAACAGGTGAGTTTTACCAATTTTTAATCCATTCAGCCGATCTCGAGGTCTGGCGATAGCACTTTTAGCTTAGCATAGATCATTGAAACTTAACTACATCCTTTTATTTTATGAACAAACGTAAAACAATGTTTTTAATTAATCAAGCTCACACAATTAAAGTAACACTTGACAGGCTCATTTTAGATTTTAAACAAGTTTAACAGGTGAGTTTTAGCATTTTTTTAATTCCATTTAGCCGATCTCCAGGTCTGGTGGTAGCACTTTTAACTTAGCTTAGCTTGGCGTTGATCATTGAATCTGACTATGCCATATATAAAGAGATATTTATGATTAGAAATAGATAAACTGCCCCATAGAGACCGACTGTTGCATTCTACAGCTTCTTAAAATTATGATTTGGCATTTGCTATGTTTAGCGGGAGTTGACCAAAGACTTATATTCAGCAATTATAACCAAATCACCATCGAGTTATGTCCACTTATAATAAGCATCTTTGGGCTTGGCTCATGTCATATATTGATACAGTTTAAAAACTTTTAAAGTAGATTTTGTTTTTCAATAAGCTTGCTCTTTTGCACTATTTTCCTAGCTAGATCTGGCAATACTGTTGTGACAAACACAGAGATGACTCTGATATGCAAAGAAATGTGTCAATAACTAGTTGTTCAGTTTGGTTTGCTGCACACTACATAGAATATTTGTTTAATAAAATACTCAAAAATTATTACAAAGAATTGTGCTTTCAGTTTTCTTGCCAAGTGCATCCAGAGTTTTCGGTTTCGGCCTAGTTTCATTTCGGTGCAACTTAAAGGGTCACGAAACACCAAAACACATGTTTTGAGCTGTTGACAGTCATATCTGTGTCCCACGCTGCTATAAACACTATCAAGACACATATATCTCACTAAAAAGTGAAAATTGGTTGTTTTTGTGTTATTTTGAGCAAATTAGTTCTTCCGGTTTGAAACTAATTTTTGAAGCTACGTCACGGCCATGAGATACTTGCGTGTAGTCCAGCGTGGAGAGTGGCTGTCTGTACCTGTGAGTACATCTTGACGTCTCTGAGTGTGCGGCATTAATTCATGAGAAAGACTTTGTTCAAACCAATCAGCGCGCTCTATTGTGTATGCGGCGCAACTTCATTAATATGCATGATAGCTTCGAAGACTGTTTTACCTGTTACAGTGTTCAGACGACAGAGAGACGCCACAGTGTGTTGCTAAAACAAGTGAAAGAACAAGAATTTGGAGACAAGAGTCGTCAGTGTTGCGTTTATTAATGTGTTGCGTTTATTAAAGTGCTGCAATGAAGGTTTTGTTTTCATTTTCCTGCTGTGAGAGCGCAGCTGGACTCACGTGTGGATTACAGTGCACGAGACAAGTGACAGAAATGCGTTTGTAAGGAACATTTTTTACCCGAGAGCTTTTCGCATCTGGAAATGATGAAATCCGGATTTGCCGCTCGTCTCCTTTAAAAAAAGACACAGCTCCAGTTTGATTGTCGTCCTGTCGCTACAGATTTGGTAAGTGTGTGAGATCAGTGCCCTTTGTTTGTTCATTCAGATGGCAAAGTTAGTTCGTATCGTCAGCAGTGCTCTTTCAGTTTTTAAAGACATACAGTTGCAATCAGAATTATTCAACCCCCTGATTTATTAGCCCCCCTGTTTATTTTTTTCCCCAATTTCTGTTTAATGGAGAGAAACATTTTTCAACACATTTCTGATCATAATAGTTTTAATAACTCATTTCTAATAACTGATTTATTTTATCTTTGCCATGATGACAGTAAATAATATTTTACTATATATTTTTCAAGACACTTCTATACAGCTTAAAGTGGCATTTAAAGGCTTAACTAGGCAGGTTAGGGTAATTAGCAAGTTATTGTATAATGATGGTTTGTTCTGTAGACTATTGAAAAAATATATAGCTTAAAGGGGCTAATAATTTTGACCTTAAAATGGGTTTTAAAAAATTAAAAACTGCTTTTATTGTAGCCGAAATAAAACAAATAAGACTTTCTCCAGAAGAAAAAATATTATCAGACATACTGTGAAAATTTCCTTGCTCTGTTAAACATCATTTGGGAAATATTTAAAAAAGAAAAAAAAATTCACAGGGGGGCTAATAATTCTGATTGCAACTGTACCATAGTCAAAATGATTTAGTTACTAAGTTTACAGTATGTTAATATCACTGCAATATTATAGTACAATATTATAGACTGGAAGATCCGCTGTAAATGCTGCTCTCCGAATGTAAACACAGCAAACAAATATTGACCGTCGTGTAGAATTTCCGCCGCAATTTGTGACAGGATTGTCTAGACACACACGGCTTTCTGACGTTACCTACTGAGTGCATCTAAGTTACCGAAAAATGCGGAGGATTTTTTTCTCCCATTCGCCATGAGGTATCAAACATTACATTAAAACTCCACTCTCCCAGCAGTTCCTCACTTTTAATATCTCATTTGTCATGGGCGACATGCAGGAAATGTTCCTGAATAAAAGTGAAAGTGCCAAACTGCAGTTAAAGTCGACAAATTAATAATTTGGCAAGTAATTTGCTTACTGATGTCCATGTAAACAGTCACTGTCTTTCTCCCCTGCGTCTGCGTACCCAAACGGAAACTCCCATATTTGCAAATTCTTCCCTCTTTTCCTCCCCCGACACTCCCACCTAAACAGAGCTAGACACGCCCGCTTTCCTGACTTTTTCCAAACTAGAGGTGTGAAAACATCCTGCTGAGACAGGGGGGTTTCCAGCCTGATCCCACGAGGAAACGTAAGTATTTTACGTTTTGTCAGTTTAGTGGCTAATTCGTACGAATTCGTACGAGTTCAGTCGTACGAAAAAGTACGATTTTAAAAAGGAGGCGTGGCACCCAACCCCACCCCTAACCCCAACCGTCATTGGGTGATGGGCAAATCGTACTAATTTGTACGAATTAGATCGTACGAATTCATACGAATTAGCCACTAATCAAAAAGTTACGAATTGGCCGTGAGATTGCGTTGGGGTTTCATGGCCCTTTAAAGTGCCCATGAACTGGAAGCTGTGACCATTTTTTTCATATTATGACAGTTTCTAGAAGAACAGAATATTAAATGAGAAAACAGTGGGCGTGGTTTGTTTATTCTACTGCGAGCTGATTGGATATAGTAAAGACTCCTCCTCACCATTTCTGTTTGTTGTCAAAACTGACAGCTGGAGGGGCGTGGTTAAGTATGTTAGCCACACCCAATACCACAGACAGATGTAATCTGAGAATTTCACTGAAAACAAACAAACGACGTGCATTTTCAGATTTCAGTTAAAGATTATAAGGGCAAAGTATTATTTGTTTCTCTTGATGACATGCACAGATCAGTTGTTCACCACAAAACTTGCAATGTGAGCTAACAAAATCAATATGGTTAGTTTTGATTTCATGTGTACTTTATTGGCAGTGTAATCCTCAAAGTACTGACTATTAGTGCTGAGGGGGATTAGTGTGATGATGTTCCTCTGAAAGTGAATCTGTTGGGTTTGTCAGGCCTGATGTTTCCCTGCGCGTGTAATATTTGTAAGACACGCGCTATATGACAGGTCATTGTGGAGGACGGAGAGCTGTGTGTGTGTGTGTGTGTGGAGCAGCTGGTGCTCACAGTGACTCCTCAGGTAAAATAATGACTCTGTCAGTCGCTCTGGTCCTCTGTAACAGCATGATCATGTTCAAAACACATGCTGCGAGCTGTCAATAATCTAAAAAACATCCCATTTTCTTTTTAGTTTTCAAATTAAACTTGCATTTGAAGAGTTCAGATGCAAACATCTCTAAGTGCCGTGAAATTTTCTTCTAAAATGAGCAATTTTTTAATCATTTTTATAGGTATGTTCAGTTATTTTACTTTAAAGGCAATGAAAATAACCTGTTCTGTGCCATAAAAGTGAACACACACAGTAGCTTGAGAAAGATTGTAATTTGAAGAAAATTTCAGATGTTTTTAACTCTTCATTTGACTCTTGGTGACATTTATAACATGTATATAACCAGCATTTTTCTTACAAAATGTATTCTTTTATTTAAAGGGTACCTATTATGCCCCTTTACAAGATGTAAAATAAGGGTGCTTTCACACCTGTGAATCTATTCATTTGTTCCCAAACAGGGATTAAAGCTGTGACATTGTTGCTCTTTGTTCTTGGTGCGGTTCGCTTTCTAAACGAAGTTTCTAAACGGACCAAAACAAGCTAAAACAAGTCACGTGTGAGTAAACTCTCCTCACATTGGTCAGAGTTTCACTGTTTATTTTGCAGAGTCCTGCTTAGCTGTCGGGTGTGGTTTGGTGGTGTTTGACAGGGTGCGCGCGACACGTCTGAAGAGCAAGGAGGGATGGAGTGGGGATGGGTGATGAGAAGGGTGCGCGACGTATTTGAGGACCGAGAGGGAGACGCGCGATTTTCGGGAGATTATCGCTCGTTTGCGGGCATCCGGGAGTCTCTGTGCATTTGCGGGAGACTCCTGAAACTTCCGGGAGACTTGGGATGTCTGGAATGAACTCCCGCCCTACTTCATATAGCCGTATGCCTATTACATAGTCATAAAACACTGTGATATAGCCGGGCTCGGATCGTATCGCTTTCTCACTACAATCGATCCGCTCCAGAGTTCGTTTCAATCGAGCCGAGACCACCTCAGTCAGAGCGATTGCTTTGGCGCGGATCCGAGTGCGATTGCCCTGTTCACATATGCCAAACGAACCGCGCTAACTGGGCAAACGCGCCAGGTTCCAGAACAAAAGTCTAGGTGTGAAAGCACCCTCAGTCTCTGATGTCCCTAGAGTGTGTGTATGTGAAGTTTGAGCTTAAAAATACCACATGAATAATCTTTTATGACTCTTTGAAACTGACCCTTTTAGGTTTTGATCCTAACTGCGCAGTTTTGTGACTGTCACTTTAAATTCAAATGAGATTGTGTGCTTTTAAAAAGAGGGCGGAGCTACAAATGCCTGTGTGTCAGCATAGTAGCAGATTCAAAAACAAGACTAACATCCTATGCTACTGAGGGAGAGATGGTCACTAGTGGGCGTAAATCTCACAATTTCTAGTTATGAACTGTCACAATCGCCCTTTCTCCATCATAAAACTATTAGTTACAAGTTTACATCTCACAATTCTTACTTTTTTCTTCCTGGAAGTTGCTAAATATAAACAAAAAATGAAAAGTTTAGATCTCACAATTCTGACTTTTGTTTCCCCTAAAAAGTGTAATATATAAACAAAAACAGGCTTACAAAAATTCTTACTTTCCCCCTTGAAATAAAAAATATCAAGTTAACAATTCTGCCCTTTTTCCCTCTGAAATTTGTGAAATAAAAAAATGTAAGTTTGCATCTCACAATGCTGTTTTTCCTACTGAAAATTGAAAAATATAAACAAAAAAACTACAATTATAAACTAAAAAGTTACAGGTTTACAAAAATTCTTATTTTTCCACTCAAAATAAAAGAAAATACATGTTGTGTATCACAATTCTGCCTTTTTTTTCTGAAAATTGCAAAATATAAACAAAAAAAGTTTCAAAATATAAATGTAAACTAAAAAAAATACAGGTTTACAAATATTGTGCTTTCCCCGTCAAAATTGCAAAATTTAAACTAAATAAATGCAAGTTTACATTTCATAATTCTGCATTTTTCTCCTGAAAAAAGCTAAATATACACTAAAGAATTAGATTAAAATATTTAACGTTTATTTCACTCAATTCTGACTTTTTCCCCTCAAAATTTTGAAATGTAAACTTGGGATTTTCAGTTTATAGCTCACGATTCTGACTTTTTCTTATTCTTAAAATTCTTATTTTCCCCCTATTTTCAAAATTACATTTTTGTACAAGTTTACATCTCCTTTTTTTCTCCTGAAAATAGCTACATATACACTAAAAGGTTTATTTCTCTCAATTCTGATTTTTTTTTTGCCTCAACATTTCAAAATTACACATTTACAAAATTTGCGCTTTCTCCATCAAAATTGCAAAATTCAACCTTAAAAAAAAAACAAGTTTACATCTAATTCTGCCTTTTTTTCTCTGAAAATTGCAAAATATAAACAATTACATGTTTACATCTCACAATCTTCTCTGTCATTTTTTTGTTTCCCATCATGAAATGAAAATTTTAAAATGTTTATAGTTTAGTTTTAATTTAGTTTATATCTCATAATTGTGTCTTTTTCCCCTGAAAAGTGCAAAATATAAACTAAAATAATTACAGGTTTGCATCTCATAATTCATTTTTCTCCTGAAAATTTCACATCTCACAATTTGGACCTTTTTCCGTTAAAATTGGAAAATATAAACAAAGAATTACAAGTTTACAAAAATTCATCTCATTCCATCTCATAATTTTGCCTTTTTTTTCTCCTGAAAATTACAAAATATAAACTAAAAATTAGAGGTTTACATCTCATAATTAATTTTTCCCCCTAAAAATGTTAAAATATACACAAAAAAATTTAATTTTACATCTCATAATTTTGCCTTTTTTTCCTGAAAATTACAAAATATAAACAAAGAATTACAAGTTTACAAAAATTCTTACTTTCCATCTCATTTTTTTGCCTTTTTTTCCTGAAAATTACAAAATATAAACTAAAAATTAGAGGTTTACATCTCATAATAAATTTTTCCCCCTAAAAATGTTAAAATATACACAAAAAATTACATTTTACATCTCAAAATTTGACCTTTTTCCTGCAAAGTTTTAAAATATAAACAAAAAATGGTTTTCAGAAATTCTTACTTTTCCCCCCTCAAAATTACAACTTTCTTTAAAAATTCACATCTCACAATTCTGACTTTTTTTCAGAAAATGTCTAAATATAAACAATAAAATGGCAGGTTTACAAAATACACGCTTTCCCTCTCAAAATCACATCATTCATTCATTTTCCTTCGGCTTATTTATCAGGGGTCGCCACAGCGGAATGAACCACCAACTATTCCAGCATATGTTTTACGCAGTGGATGCAACCCAGTACTGGGAAACACCCATACACACTCATTCACTTACAAATTTATACACTACGGCCAATTTTGGTTAGCAGTGTTGCCTCACAGCAAGAAGGTCGCTGGTTCGAGCCCCACTGGACCAGTTGATGTTTCTGTGTGGAGTTTGCATGTTCTCCTCGTGTTGACATGGGTTTCCTCCGGGTGCTCCGGTTTCCCCCACAAGTCCTAACACATGCGATATAGTGAAATTGGGTAAGCTGAATTGGCCGTAGTGTATGAGTGTGTGTGTGTGAATGTGAGAGTGTATAGGTGTTTCCCAGTACTGACTTGCAGCTGGAAGGGCATCTGCTGCGTAAAACATATGCCGGAATAGTTGGCGGTTCATTCCGCTGTGGCGACCTCTGATAAAATCAGAGACTAAGCCGAAGGAAAATGAATGGATGACAACACTTATTTACTTCTGTATTTTCCATATGCAGAGCTTTTAGTTATATATCAAATGTACACACTCATTAAAATCAAACGATATATATATATATTTTATTGACAGTTTATTCAATGGCACTACACATACCAGACAGCACATTTCAAATGAAAACACTGATATAAAATGGTACAGATTTGCGGCGTGAGAAATTATTCTTCATATCAATAATGGTTAGCATGTGGGCTAATGGCGCGTGCTCTTAACAGCCTCTTCAGATCAGCCATGTGTCATCATCGTATGTCAGGCACATATGGAATGGAAAGATGTCAAATTATTATTATTATTTTCAATAAATATACTACAATCACCAGCGTTTACACTGTAAGGACTTTTTATTTGAGATCACAGTGATTTTTCTATAAACTAATTTGTGTGCAGGATGTGCTTTGAGACTGTATAGACTGATTTCACGCGGCCGCCATTATTAACAGCGAAATCGAGGCTGCGGTGGGAAGAAACCCGGAAGTATAGCCTGAGTCACACAGGAATATTGTGTACCTGGCTGTATATCTTATCAGCGAAGAGAAAGTGACACAAATTTATAATTTCACCGCCTTCCGAGTGACCCGAAGGTCCGTTCTGAATGAATAGTGAAAATAAAAAGGGATATTTGACCTAATTTTCAGCTAAGTTAAGGGAAATGGCACTACTTAGCTGACGTTTTCTTTCCCAAACACACATTTTAGATGCCATTCATCAAACTCAAGTTAATGAACGGATTCTTTCACTATATTAGACTAGTCACGATACAAAATTTCCGTAATGAAATGTAAAAAAACGTCAATTTCTCGTTAACATTTAAGACACTGTTGATGGAGTTCTTAAACAGCGCTGATTGGCCATTGTGTTCACGTGCTCAACAGAAATCACTCTGATTGGCTGTCATCAGTTCACCTCACCGCTGTTTACTGAGTGCAAACACAGACGAGCGATCCGCTGATGAATCGACTGATCTTCACGGCTTTAAAACGCTCCAATATCCGTCTATGTGTGTTTTCAATCTGTGAAGAGCAGCGAGCTGATAACCTTCACAGTCATTCAGTTGAGCACTGGTGAACACTACGGCAAATCAGCTGTGTTTATGAGCGCGCTCAGCGGCGCGTAAATGTTAGCAGGAAATTGACGTTTTTAAAACTTCAGTACCAGGACAACACTGTTAAAGACAACACGAAGATGTGCTACAGTGGACTGCACTGTTTTATCACTCACCGGGTTACATAGGCTGAAGCAGGGAAGCGTCCACACGGTGTTTACCTGCTGCCCTGGACTGAAGTCTAGGAGGGCACTTAAGCGTATCACTCTTAAAGAGATTATGATGTTGTTTGATGCCTAATATGTTTTTAATTGTTTATATTAAACTGAACGGAATGATATTAAAGTGATGTTTACACCATTTCTGCATTTTGAAGTCGCAGCAACAGCTGGAGGTTTATAGCACACAGCATATTGTTGCAATGTTTACAGTGCTGATCCTATACTTCCGGCTTTCTTCCCACCGCAGCCTCGCTTTCGTGTTCTAAAATGGCGGTTGCTTGAAATAAGCGTATAGTTTTGATCCTTCTCTCTGTATAGCGGCGTCATTACGTCGTGACGTCAGAAAGCGAGTCTGTGGCGTTAATCGGCGTAAACCATGAAGCCCGAAAACGTGCTGTATTTGTTGTTGTTTCCGCCGTGCGCTTTTCCTCCGTCTAGTTTGATGTAGATCTCGTCTCCGGGCTCCAGATGTAAGATCACACTGTTGCTGGCATAGTCATAGTTCTGATCCGCGTCCTGCGCTATTGCACTCGCGCGCACCTGCGGGGAAATGAAGAACTGAAGATAACTCATGTTACAGAAATACTGATGACCATTCATAATAATCTAAGACAAATACACATCAAGTTATGACTAAATCTTCAAATGACTAAAAGAAGTTTAGCGTGACTAAAGGATGTTTAGTATGTTCATAAAATTACATATCCGATATATTAGTTCATTTAGTCCCTATATACAGTTGAAGTCAGAATTATTTACCCTCTGTTTATTTTTCCCCAATTTCTGTTTAACGGAGTGAAGATTTCTTCAACACATTTCTGAACATAATAGTTTTAATAACTCATCTCTAATAACTGATTTATTTTATCTTTGCCATGATGACAGTAAATAATATTTGACTAGATATTTTTCAAGACACTTCTATACAGCTTAAAGTGACATTTAAAGGCTTAACTAGGTTAATTAGGTTAACTAGGCAGGTTAGGGTAATTAGGCAAGTTATTGTATAATGATGGTTTGTTCTGTAGATTATCTAATAAAATTAGCTTAAAGGGGCTAATAATATTGACCTTAAAATGGCTTTTAAAAAATTAAAAACTGCTTTTATTCTAGCCGAAATAAAACAACTAAGACTTTCTCAAGAAGAAAAAATATTATCAGACATACTGTAAAAATGTCCTTGCTCTGTTAAACATAATTTGGGAAATATTTAAAAAAGAAAAAACTAATTCAAAGCGGGGCTAATAATTCTGACTTCAACTGTACATGGCTGTCTATTGATCAGATCAAATTTCTATAGCCTTTATGATTCAGTCATAATTAATGTTAATAATAAAAGAAATGCAATATAAATATAGGCCTACAAAATGTAATAATATAAGTGTTTATATTAAGATTTCATTCTAAATTAATATGAATATTAAATAAAAATCAATAAAAAATCAGTCACAAACATTAAAGTGTAGTTTATGGAACCATCAGTTCTAATAAAGTTGTTTACAGCTGTGTGGAGCTTTTAGAAACTCACATGAACACGATATATACAAAATAAACACATTTATTTAAATAGATTTATTTAACTATATTAAAATATTAAGAAACGATTTTATAGAATAGGAAAGAATGATTTATATTTTATTCAAATAAATATAATGTTGCATTTGTTGCAAAAGAAATACTTATAAATGCACACACAAGCAAGGAATAAATAATTTATTAATATGTATATCTATATTGATTTGATGCCTGGTGAATCAGTAAAGTGGTTATGTCACCTGCAGGCTGTGCCAGCTGGATTTATGACCTACCTGGTTATTCTTGCAGAGATCAGCCCACATGCTGGTCCCGTCACCGCCTCTCATTAATACGTGATACACGAAAAAGTAGATCCCCGGGATGGAGCAGGTGAATTTACCGCTCGAGGGGTCATAGTGGTTGCCCAAGTTAGTGACCACATCGTCAAACTTCAGCACCTCGTAGCCCTCGTGCTGCTTTTTGAGTCCCGCGTAGAAAGCGATTTTGGGGACGGTGCTGTAGGTCGCTGCGCTGATCACCCCGGTGACTCCGGGCGGACCGGGTAATCCAGGCGGACCCGGCTCTCCGATGACCCCCGGGGGACCTGGAGGACCAGGTGGACCCGGCTGACCTCTCGGTCCGATCCTTCCCGAGCGCCCCGTCTCTCCTTTCGATCCGCGGATGAAAGTCGGTGGAGACTGAACTAAGCGGTTGTCCGTCGGCGCCGACGATGGAGACTTGGTGGTCCCGTACGGATCACACACCATGCGGCAGGCGCCCAGCATCTCGTAGCGCGGGTCGGATCCTGCGGCGCTCACCAGCACCGGGATGAGGATCACCAGCACCAGCACCATGATGACCCCCAGCACGCCGGTGGCGATCACCCGCGCTCGGACGCGCAGTCTCGACAGCACCGGGCGCGCCGCGCGCTCAGATTTACGCGCAATTTTGCTCTGCCGCAGAAGAAACGATTGAACACAAAAAAACTTCTCTGCAGCTCCAGAGAAAGTCGGTTAACTTTGCAGTGAAGATGCTGTCATTCCCTGAGCTGATGTTAACCTCATCTGAACCAAGTTTTTATTTGTTTACTGTAAAGTTAAACACTGGAAACACAAACAAATAATGTGTGAGGGAGATCTCTGCATCCCTGCTTTCTCACCTGAGGGTGAAGATGAGAGAGAGAGAGAGAGAGAGAGAGAGAGAGAGAGTGTGTGTGTGAGAGAGAGAAAGAGAGGGGGGCGCGCGCACGTGAGCTGTACCTTCAGAAAGATGTGAAGACAGATTGATCTGAGACAAATCGGCTCTGCATCAAGAAAGTCAGTTAGCTTCTTTTATAGCCGTGAGAGATATGTGGAACTGTAGTAAAAGAGAGTACTTTCTTCACTTTGAATGTAAAGAAAATGTGTTATGTATTTAGTTATGTTACAAATTCAGTTTAGACGTTTTGAATGACAAAATTTCATGCCGAAACATTGGTACATTTCTTATTGGTACAAAGTGTGAGTGTGCCTGTGTCTATATGTATGTATGCATGTATGTATGCATGTGTGTATGCATGTGTGTGTGTGTGTGTGTATATACATACATACATACACATATACATATATGTATGAATATGTATATATGTATGTATTAGGCATGGGCCGGTATAAGATTCTGACAGTATGTGATTACTGCTCTAAATTATATACTTTTTAAATGTCTGGGTAAAAAACAAACACTTTTTCCCCTTTGAACACAATAAATTTTATTTTGAAAAACATTTAAAATATTTTGGAGCAGTAAACATGTCAGACTAAATAATTCAAATGAATCATTGACCTCTGCTGTCTTCATTAGTTTCAAAAACACAGATTTCTTTACCATCTAAACAGCATCTTTGGAGATGTTTTCTGCTGGAGATACAGTTGTCCTAAAAAACAAAAAAATGTAAATAAAAAAATCTTACACATACCTTAGGAACGGTATTACAGAAAATTTTTCCAAACCGCGGTATACCTTGAAAACGGTTATCGTCCCATGCCTAATATATATATATATATATATATATATATATATATATATATATATATATATATATATATATATATATATATATATATATATATATATATATATATATATATATATATATATAAATAAATCAGAATTATTAGCCCCCCTTTGAATTTTTTTCTTTTCTTTAAATATTTCCCAAATTATGTTTAACAGAGCAAGGACATTTTCACAGTATGTCTGATAATATTTTGTCTTCTGGAGAAAGTCTTATTTGTTTTATTTCAGCTAGAATAAAAGCAGCTTTTTATTTTTTAAAAAACATTTTAAGGTCAAAATTATTAGCCCCTTTAAGCTATTTTTTTTTCCGTTAATCTACAGAAAAAAACATCGCTATACAATAACTTGCCTAATTACGTTAACCTGCCTAGTTAACCTACTTAACCTAGTTAAGCCTTTAAATGTCACTTTAAGCTGTATAGAAGTGTCTTGAAAAATATCTAATAAAATATTACTTACTGTCATCATGGCAAAGATAAAATAAATCAGTTATTAGAAATGAGTTATTAAAACTATTATGTTTAGAAATGTGTTGAAAAAAATCAGCTCTCCGTTAAACAGAAATTAGGGAAAAAAATAAAACAGGGGGGCTAATAATTCTGACTTCAACTGTACGTACACACACTAGTACTTTAATATATATATATATATATATATATATATATATATACATACACACACATATATTTATTTATATGTATTAACCTGATTAAATGTAACAGTAAAACGTTCAGTTTTATAAATAATTTCTATTGAAAATAAATGTTCATTTAAGCTTTGTGGATGTAGGAGAATTTTTGAAGAGTATCACAGTTCTCATGAAATTTAAGAAGTTTTTTCAATCTAAGAAATGTTGCTTGAGCACCAGTCGACATATAGAATACCTCAGAAATATCTTGCAACATTGAATAATGGCCAAATGAAGAAAAAAAAAAAACACATTAATAAACAGCATCTTAGAATATATTTAATCACCTTCTGTCTTCTGTTCAACACAAAAGAAGATATTCTGAAGAATGTTGGGAGGAAAAAAACAGCCATTGATTTTCTATAGTATTTTTTTGTTTCCACTGATGTCAGTGGCTGCTTTCCCCCCTAAAACATTCTTCAGAATATCTTATTTTGTATTCATCAGAAGAAAGAAATTCATTAAAGTTTACAGTTTTTACAGTGGCTTTACAGTGTTGTAATTTGCACGTGCTGACATTCGCTATTTAACATTTTCCCCTCTATTTAAAAATGTAAAAGTGTTCCTGACTTTCCAAAGCGTGTGAATATGAGTCACAATATGCAAAATAAGACTGCAATTGGCTGCCGGTTGTTAAGCGTACAGTACTTACATTAAAATGTGGAGAAAAGGAGAAATATGCAAGTTTTCATTTAAAGCTGTTGGTTGCATTTATAGAAACTAAATTAAACGGTTATTAGAAAATATATATTAAAAAACAGATTGACTTGATTACATCATTACATGTGCTTCATGAGAGTGGGCGGAGCTTAAGGTTTTTTTTTTCTGTGGAGCATTATGGGTAATGTAGTTTTCTACATAAATTCCACTATTAAACATTCATTTTCGTTTTGGATTAGTCCCTTTATTAATCAGGGGTCGCCACAGTGGAATTAACCACTTATCCAGCACATGTTTTACGCAGCGGAAGCCCTTCCAGCTGCAATCCATCACTGGGAAACACCCATACACTCATTCACACACATACACTATGACCAATTTAGTTTGTTCAATTCACCTATAGCACATGTCTTTGGATTGTGGGGGAAACCGGAGCACCTGGAGGAAGCCCACGCCAACACGGGCAGAATATGCGAACTCCACACAGAAATGCCAACTGATCTAGCCGGGGCTCGAACCAGCGACCTTCTTGCTGTGAGGCGATCATGCTACCCACTGCACTACTGTGACGCCAACTATTAAACATAACTGTATAACTTAAATTGATGTGAATAGATAGGTTTAACAATGTATACAATCAGTTAACAACCTCTAATCTCACAACATCTTTCTTTAATGGTTTCTAATTCAACTTCTCTATATTAAACAGTGAATGCCATTTTAATTTAATAATTAACCAAAATCTTGATGAAACATTTCTTTGGGATTTAGCCCAGAGAAGATCTCTTAGTGTATTTATGTGGTCTTGGTGAAAGCATAAAGCATGTGAACTGTCAAAAACCGTGAATCTGCATAGAGACTCTCTAGCTTCCTCTCTCTCCATAAATCTGCGAGTGAAATGCAATCAATTCCACCCGTCCAGATTGATGGAGTGCCTAAAAAGTTCCACATCTTGTCATCTTAGACACTAATATCAATATGACTCAAAATTGAGTTCTCAGCATCTCATCAAACCGAAAGGCATAAACACGCTCTATAAGACACGATCAAGTCTGGCCAGACCCCCAAAAATGCACATTTACAGTTCATTTACTCACCCTCAGGGCATTGAAGATAGACCATGTATTGTTCTCTATTGAGTCCACCTTTACTGTCCTCCCACATTCGGGAGAGTTACGGTGTGGAGAAGCCCCAAAGAAGCGTTTCACCCTGACTGTTAGATGCCCAAAGTGAAGCATGAGGGTGGATCAGTGATGGTTTGGGCTGCAATATTATGGCATTCCTTACCCCCAATACTTCTTGGAATTATAAGGTTCTGTGTGCGTTCTGATTGATTTTGAGATATTGAGCTTCAAAGTTTTTACATTCCATATAGCACACAGTAAGGCCCAATCCCAATTCTCTTTTTGTACACCTACCCCTTCCCATTGGCCCTTAAAACCGAGGGTGAAGGGGAAGAGCTTCAAAATTTACCCCTAAGAATTGGGACAGCACTACAGCACCTGCACACGTTGTCATATGTCATCATGATCTCTTGCTTCATATGAGATCAGACGATCGCGACTGCTGTAGTTATTTTTCTTCAGGAATTCACTGAAGGCATAGATTATGTTATCATAACGATCTAATGTGGCAATAAGATCGTAACTATACTGTACATTTACACCGTGGCCATATTCATCAATGTAAACACACCAAAAACAACATTAACATTATAGCAGACACTGTAAAAAGCTCATTCCCAGCCACTAGACTTTTCTGACAGGGTATTCGAGTGTCATCGAGTGACAGAATGTTGTGGGATTGCTGTACAGGAGTTATGATTATGGATTATAGATGGCGAACTTTAGCGTTTTTTTTAAAAGCATGACGGTAAAACATGAACGCGGTTATGAATGTATTAAAATATGTGCTTGTTTGTTGTAAAAATTCGTAATAATGACAAAAAATACTAATTTGTGCATCTCCTTACTTCCGGGAGCAGCTATACTGCCGTTCTGGCTGGTGTATTCTGGGAAATTTTCTTACCCCTTGGTTTCGAGTGTGGTCCTGAAAAATCTCCGTTCAAAGGGGTATCTGCCCCTTCCCCTTAGCCCTACACCTTTAAGCTAAAGAGAATTGGGACTCCCAATTCTCTTAAAGGGAAGGGCTAAGGCAGGGGTGTCCAAACTCGGTCCTGGAGGGCCGGTGTCCTGCATTGTTTAGCTCCAACTTGCTTCAACACACCTGCCAGGAAGTTTCTAGTATATCTAGTAAGAGCTTAATTAGCTGGTTCAGGTGTGTTTGATTAGGGTTGGAGCTAAATTCTCCAGGACACCGGCCCTCCAGTACTGAGTTTGGACATCCCTGCGCTAAGGGGTAGAATTGGGATTGGGCCTTATTTACATTATGGGATTTTTTTTATAAGTTGTCATTTAATAAGAATGTCAATAATTCAATTTTGACAAAAATGTCAGATAGAACCATATAATTATCAGGTGACGACTTGTGACACTAACAACAATATGACTCAAAATTTAGTTCTCAGCACCTCATCAAACCAAAAGGCATAAACACACTAAGGCCCCGTTTACACTAATGCGTTTTCGTTTTGAAACGGCGTTTTAGATCAAAAACGATCCGCGTCCACACTAGCGTTTCATCTAGCGTTTCTAAACATATCTCCGTCCACACTACTCCACCAAAAACGTATATCACGTGACCATTCGCGCACTCTGGGCATGCGCGTTCAAGTATAAACAGAAAGCATGTGTCTCGCTCGCCATTTGGTTATTGTTAGTCAACAAACGCTGGTTGAACGATGAACGCGAGCGATTAGCAAATGCCCGAACAATAGCTTGCCTCTTGCAAATATATGCAGCTGCTGTAGTAAAAAAGGCAGAGTTTAACTGCACAATGGCGCCTAAAATGGACAATAGTGCAAACAACGCTCCCATTTCTGTGTCCATGTTGTTGTTTACAGTGAAGGCTGGTCTGCCGTCTTCCGGTAGCGTTATAGTCATGTGATAGGGGCTTGACAAATAAGGGAAGGATACGCAATGACCCAAAAGCCCCAATCAGGTAGCGAATCTCAGCAGCCACGCCTCCGTTTTCAGATGTCTCTGTTTTCCCCCATCCACACTGAGACAGAGCAGCAGAGTTTCAGAAGGAAAACGACCTCTCCAGCGTTTTCAAAACGCTCCGTTTTTGGGGCTCGAAAACTCCGGCGTAGTGTGGACGGATGGCGTAACCATAGCAAAACTTATGCGTTTTAAAACGAAAACACATTAGTGTAAACGGGGCCTAAGACAGTCTTAAAAATGCCAAAAATGTTCATTTACAGTTCATTTACTGCCATCTTCAATGCCCTGAGGGTGAGTAAATGAAATGTAAAATAAATTGTAAAGGACAATTTACTGTACCTTTTTTATGTTATTCAAAGTTATGAGGGAGGTCTGCTGATGAAGGCTTAAGGCTGGTTTATACTTCTGCGTCGAGTGATCACCGTGACCCATTTATACTTCTGCATGCTGTTTGTGTTGCTCTGCAATAACACTTCCCAAATGCTAGATAGCAGTAGGTTTTTATGTTCTTCTGTGTCGAGTTTCTTCGTGAGTGTTTTGTTTTTTCTGAATGCTACCTTAACGTACAAGTAGCTAAAACTCGTTCATTTAAAGGCGGGAGCCGCCGGACGTGCAACAACTTTAATCATAAGGTAAACACAAAACAAAACTTTAAATCTGGAACTATTTCATTGGACTCCACACTTGTAAACATTCGCTCCAACGAGCTCTCTGTCCCACCCACACTCATCACAGCTACCAAGCCGACCAATCACAGAGCTTGCGATATGCGTCATTGCGACATGTAGTTACATTTTTTGAGAGGTGCACATCAACGTCGGCATCAGCCACGGCGAGGGCTATGCAACAGCGCGAAGGCTGCGCCAGACCATACGTGTGTGCTTGACGCAGAAGTGCATTTATACTTCTGCATGCTGTTTGTGTTGCTCTGCAATAACACTTCTGAAACACTAGCTGGCAATAGGTTTTGTGTTCCTCTGTGTCGAGTTTCTTCGCAGGTGTTTTGTTTTTTCTGAACGCTACCTTAATGTACAAGTAGCTAAAACACGCTCATTCAGAGGCGGGAACTGGCAGACGTCTAACAACTTTAATCATAAGGTAAACACAAAAACAACAGTTTCCATTTGGAGCTCCTTCACGGGACTCGACACTTGTAAACACTTGCAGCTCTCAGCACCACCCACGCTCATCACAACTACCAAACCAACCAATCACAGAACTTGCGCTACGTGTCGTTGCGACATGTAGTTACAATTTTTGCATCAGCCACGGCGAGTGCTATGCGTCCACATGAAGGCTGCTCTGGGCCATATGCGTGCGCTTGACGCAGAGGTATAAATCAGCCTTAAGACACCTCTGCCTTGGCAAGCTGAAGGATGAATTTAAAAGCAAGATCTTCATTCAATCGATTAGACTAAATCAAAAAAGCAGTCACAGAACATGCTCTCACACGTGCCATGTCTCCTATAATGAAGCATCACAGAATTGCATAAGAATATCTCTGCTTCTCTCACACCTCCTGTGCTGTATGTACACAGACAGACACAGATGCACCACAGCACACACCCTTCTCTGAGTCAATGAGCACTTGTGTCCTGCCTTGTCCTCTCCAGCTGGCTTTCTCTGCGACTTACTCAGCGCCATTGGACCATCGCTGCTAATCATGAGTCACATGCCATTTTCATGCGCACAGCAGTGCTCCAACACACAAAAAAACATCAAACTACTTTCACCACATAATATCTTTTTGATCAGTAACACATTACTATCCTGTAGCATGTGTGCAGTAAATGCATCGATTACAAAAGAAAACAGCTGTTAAAGGGAAAGTTCACCCATGAAATGAAAATTCTGTCATCATTTGCTCGCCCTTTCAAATATGAGTTTCTTTCTTTTGTTGAACACAGAGGAATATACAGGGATTATTAGTCAAATGAGTATTTTGACCACATCATCCTCTTTATGCATGTTGTCTTACTCCAAGCTGTATAGGCTCGAAAGCCTACTACCAATTAAGCATATTAGGTGATGTGCATCTCTGTAATGAGAAGGGGTGTGGTCTAATGACATCAACACCCTATATCAGGTGTGCATAATTATTAGGCAACTTCCTTTCCTTTGGCAAAATAGTTCAAAAGAAGGACTTGACAGGCTCCGAAAAGTCAAAAATAGTGAGATATCTTGCAGAGGGATGCAGCACTCTTAAAATTGCCAAGCTTCTGAAGCGTGATCATCGAACAATCAAGCGTTTCATTCAAAATAGTCAACAGGGAAAGCGTGAAGAAGCGTGTGGAAAAACCAAGGCGCAAAATAAACTGCCCATGAACTGAGAAAAGTCAAGCGTGCAGCTGCCAAGATGCCACTTGCCACCAGTTTAGCCATATTTCAGAGCTGCAACATCACTGCAGTGCCCAAAAGCACAAGGTGTGCAATACTCAGAGACATGGCCAAGGTAAGAAAGGCTGAAAAACGACCACCACTGAACAAGACACACAAGCTGAAACGTCAAGACTGGGCCAAGAAATATCTCAAGACTGATTTTTCTAAGGTTTATGGACTGATGAAATGAGAGTGAGTCTTGATGGGCCCGTGGCTGGATCGGTAAAGGGCAGAGAGCTCCAGTCCGACTCAGACGCCAGCAAGGTGGAGGTGGAGTACTGGTTTGGGCTGGTATCATCAAAGATGAGCTTGTAGGCCTTTTCGGGTTGAGGATGGAGTCAAGCTCAACTCCCAGTCCTACTGCCAGTTTCTGGAAGACACCTTCTTCAAGCAGTGGTACAGGAAGAAGTCTGCATCCTTCAAGAAAAACATGATTTTCATGCAGGACAATGCTCCATCACACGCGTCCAAGTACTCCACAGCGTGGCTGGCAAGAAAGAGTCTAAAAGAAGAAAAACTAATGACATGGCCTCCTTGTTCTCCTGACCTGAACCCCATAGAGAACCTGTAGTCCATCATCAAATGTGAGATTTACAAGGAGGGAAAACAGTACACCTCTCTGAACAGTGTCTGGGAGGCTGTGGTTGCTGCTGCACGCAATGTTGATGGTGAGCAGATCAAAACACTGACAGAATCCATGGATGGCAGGCTTTTGAGTGTCCTTAAATTTCCTTAAATTTACATTTCTGGTAAATTTCTGTAATTTAACGTATTTTATTTTTATGGTAAATTTCTATAATTTAACGCTCAATATTTTACTAAACAAATTAAAGTTACGGATTTTTTTTTTACAGTGTGCCTTTATTACTGTGTAATTCCATACAAAGTGTAAAACTGCGTGGTTGGTTCCTCTCACATGACTCATGGTTTGCTAGCGGCACTCACATGAAAATTTACTATAGATGCCAATAGTTAGCAGTTTTCAGCTTTCTTCAAAATAACTTTTGCACTGTAAAAACATAATGACAAAAAGTCTAGACAACAAATATTCTGATGCTGCTTTAACTTATTTAAGCTAATCAGGTTTTAACTACAACCCCAAATTAGAAAAGAGTTGGGAAAGTATGGAAAACACTTTACTTTTACAAGTACTTTACTTGGACTGGCTGACAGGGATGTCCGGACAGTAACCCTGCTTGTATCCGAAAAACATAAAACCACAGCTGCCCAACTCACTGCTGAATTACATGTGCACCTCAATTCTGCTGCTTCCAACAAAGCTGTTGGTCTGGAGCTCCACAGGGTCAACATGGCCGGGCTGCTATAGCCAAACCTTTGGTCACTCGTGCCAATGCCAAACTTCAGTTTCAGTGATGCCAGCAGTGAAAATCTTGGACTTTGGACAATGTGAAACATGTATTGTTCTCTAATGAGTCAACCTTCACTGCCTTTCCCACATCCGGAAGAGTTACGGTACGGAGAAGCCCTAAAGAAGTGTACCAACCAGTTGCATGCTCAGAGTGAAGCATCGGGGGGATCAGTGATGGTTTGGGCTGCAATATCATGGCATTCCCTTGGCACAATACTTGTGCTAGATGTATACGTCACTGCCAAGGACTACCGAACCATTCTAGAGGACCATGGTCCTCAATGGGTCAAACATTGTATCCTGAAAGCGGTGCTGTGTATCAGGAAGATAATGCATCAATACACACAGCAAGACTGGTGACAGAGTGGTTTGATGCACATGAAAGTGAAGTTGAACATCTGTGCATGGCCTAAACAGTCACCAGATCTACATATTATTGAGCCACTTTGGGGTGTTTTGGAGGAGCGAGTCAGGAAAGGTTTTCCTCCACCAGCATCACATAGTGACCTGGCCACTATTCTGCAAGAAGAATGGCTCAAAATCCCTCCGGCCACTGTGCAGGACTTGTATCTGTCATTCCCAAGACCAACTGATGCTGTACAGCAGGGATGTCAAACTCAATTCCTGGAGGGCCGCAGCCCTGCACAGTTTAGTTCCAACCCTAATTAAACACACCTGATCAAACTAATTGAGTCCTTCAGGCTTGTTTGAAACCTACCAGTAAGTGTGTTAAAGCAGGGTTGGAACTAAACTGTGCAGGGCTGCGGCCCTCCAGGAATTGAGTTTGACATCCCTGCTGTACAGTATTGACTGCAAAAGCAGGCCCTACACCATACTAATGAACTATTGTAGTCTAAAACTCGGCGTTTCAGTTTCATTGTTTAACCCCTGTAAGTGGAATGTCTTCCTGCATCTATTAGAGTATGCAGATGCTTTTCGTATAACGATAAAACTCCTTTTTACTGGATAGCGTTTTAATTGCTTTGCTAGACACGACCTCTGAAACGAGTGCATGTTTGGTGGATCTCTGTCTCTGTTTGCTCTGACTAATTGTTTCTATTGTGGTCTTTGATAAGTTTGTCACTCGGCAGGTCTGTGGCACCGGGCCTAAGCCAGAATGAAGAGAGCAGATGAACAGAAAGGAAGAGTAGGTGCGAGCACACCATCACCCCCTCAAAGCATGGCCTCTCACTGCGCCGCCACTCACTCCTGCCGAGGGATGATTAACGAAACTTACGTAAGCCGCCAGTTCTTTACTTACTTCAGAACATTCACACACCCTGTGCAAGCAGGATTTTGTTTGCTGTGAATGTGGACTACTTATTTAAACGAGCCAAAACCTTGTAGGTAAAGTGTTTAGCATTGATCGTCTCCTAACAAGGTCACATAGGCTGCACTTACACTGCAGGTCTTGATGGTTGATTACAATTTTGTGACTGTATCCACTTTTTTGGTGACCAATGCAAAAGACCTGAGTCACCTGGGAGAAAAAAAAAATCGGAATTGAATTATTTCTTTCTCTCCACATATACACTCGACAGCCACTTTATTAGGTACACCTTACTAGTACTAGGTTGGACCACTTTTGCCTTCAGAGCTGCCTTAATCCTTCGTGACATAGATTCAACAAGGTACTGGGATTTTGCTCCATATTGACATGATAGCATCACGCAGTTGCTGCAGATTTGTCGGCTGCACATTAGGGCTGGGTGATTTTTTTCGATTAATTCGAATTTAGGTTTTAAGATGATTAAATTTTTTTATAAAATTGAGGTATCGCGATTTTTTTTAATAAAAATATTAAAGCAGCTTTTTCACTATCGTGCCAAACCATTCTAAACTGTTAGACAACCGTGCTGAATTGTGCTGACAGATTCTGTGTGTTGACGTCGCAGCTCTGTTGATGAGCTACAACAGCTGGCTCAGCGCAAGCGTGGTAGTCCATTGTAGCGAGGTGCGCGTGCAGTCAGCGGAGGCGCGCGATGCGACGCCAGGTTAAAGTATAAATCAAGCTTTACACTTAGGGCCGGCGCATCCATAGAGGCGACCTAGGCGGCTGCCTTGGGCGACAGAATAGTGAGCGAGAACCCCCCGGTCCTCACTTTCATCCGCGACACCCACCCCCTCCCGGTCCTCACTTTCATCCGCAAACCGGTAAGTTTCTATTTCACTTTCGGTTTGAGGGCGTTCGCCTAGAGCGCCAGTTCAGCTTGCTCCGGCCCTGATTACACTATATACATTACACAAAATAATAAAATAGGCTAAAAGTTTTATTCGTGGCTAGAGCTTAATTCATTTGATTGACGGCCATTTGTTGCGCACACAAACCCGGGAAAATTAACCCCCCCCCTGGCCACAAACACTGTTAGGGTTGCCACCCGTCCTTTAAAATACGGAATCGTCCCGTATTTGAGAATAAAATTGCGCGTCCCGTTTTGAATCAATACGGGACGGGTTTTGTCCCTTATTTTTATAATTTTTTTAAAAGTAGCTTTTCATGCAAATCATTCCACACGCATTTTATGAAGATGCCTCATTTCCTACTTTTGATTGGGTAATACTTGATGTCATCGTTAGTTTGATTGGTCTTTGTCCAGTGAGGAGGGCGTGTCTTTTAAGCGGAGTCTGTCAAGTCTTGACAGAAAGTAGCCTAATGACAGATGCTTCTCCAGATAACCTTCCGCGTCTTAAAGTTTCAAAGTTTAAACGCAAGCGGCTGCAAAAGTACCGCAGAGAGTTTGAGTAAACATACCTGGCTGGTATACAAGCCAACTGCACGATTTGTCGGAGAGCGTTCTCTGTGGCTCATGCGACAGCATGCCTCCGGAGAGGAGCATTGCCGACATAGATATATTCATCTATGCATTCCCGCAATGACAGAGCTCTTCTCCCGAAGCAGACATGGTAATGACAGTGACCCAGTCTGTGAAAATCTAGCTGGAGTGATTTTTTATTTTATTTTTTTTTTGTAATTTACTGTTTTCTACATATAATAAAGAACAGCATGTGAAAATAATAAAAATATATGGTATTTAATATTAACTGAGTAAAACCATCAACAACTGAAATCACAGTGAAATGAATGGCTACAATCAAACTTTCTCTCAGAATTAGATTTGGCCTGGTTTTCACACACTGGGTTACAAATTGTAATTTGTAAAAATTCTGTAAATACAATGTAATTGGATCACGGTCCAATGTAATATTATGATTTGTCATAATATTAAAATAAATATAAAAGTCAGGCACATAAGCATTAATTTATTACATGAAACATTACATTTATTAAATTAATAAACAACATAATGTCCATGTAAAGAAAATAAACTAGTAAATTGCTACTTTTTAAATTAGAAATAGGCTATTTTTACTTTACTAGCTAATGTTTGTAGCTAGTTTATGTGCTGTTTCCATGTTTGGATAGGTGTTACTGCAAATAATGATAAATATTTTAGCCAAAATCTGTTAACAATACAACCCTTTAAAATTAGGTTGATTAGTATTTTCTCCTCTCCTCTACAGCAGCTGAAGTAACACAGGTGTACCACTGTATTAAACACAACATCAGCTATAACAGTGCTGCAGAGCTGTAAAAGAGAAAGACTGACTGCATCTGATCTGTTTACACAGATTTCAATAAAAGACAGTTTATTTTAATGTCCAAGTGTTCATACTTTCCTGAAAACATATTTCAATTTGTGATTTACCACCACTGGTATGCTATTGGGCCTGTGATTGGGGACGTAGCCCCCGCTGCAGTATGCGTCCCTTATTTTTTTGTATTAAAAGTGGTAACCCTAAACACTGTAGAAAGAAAAAGAGGAAGACAAACACTGTAGCAGATCCTGGTTGAATCAAGTCACGAAGATGCTTATTTTTCCTACCCTAAGATGAGGCTGTGAAGAGTCAGTGGTTGAATTTTTGCAAAAATACCTCAGCATTATAGCCCCAGCCTTGTGCTGTGTTCTCAAGTGCTTTAGCAATCTACACGCTTACAACGGGGGATTCATCTGCCGTTTGTTAAAGGAAGGATCAGAAAAGACTATTGATGTATGGGACTTTACAGTACACAGTTCATAGATCAGTTCCTTCCTCCATTTCACAAGTGTAAGTAAGTGCGATTAAAATGGTTGCCTCCTTGTTTTCTCTAGCTTGCAAATGATGTATTTAATTGTCCTTTGTTACTTGTAACCCCTTGTACTGTATCTGGTTAACTCATTATATTCTCATATCCCGTTTAAAGCCACGTTAAAAACCCGATGTATGCCGCTTTGTTTACGGATTTAAATGCGTTTGTGAGCTCGTGATCCACTGTCGTTTGTTGTTGCTATGGCCACCATCAGCTGTTCCCACAGACGTGCAGCGGTCAAGTTTCAAAATAGTTCAGCTTTTGCCACACTGTGGATTAATACTGAACGTGTGTCGAGATTAAGAATAGAGTAATATGCTGGTGTTTATCTGCATTGCTTTAATGCACTCCTGCATTGGGCTCACTCATACACTCTGCACTCTGACTACTTCAAAATTGTTGATAAGCCGTGGTGGGCGTTTCTCTCTTACTCGCGCTGAACGCAGTTGATCAATCACAACAGACTAGGTCATCGGACCAATCAGCGCAGATTAGCATCATGCTAAGGAGGGGTTTGGGAACAAATGAATCGCTGAACGAATCAAATGGGAGTCGTTGGGATAATTAGATAAAAATAAATGGACATCATAATACAATAAGTAGTTTTGTTTTTATCCTTGCATGCATATCAGCCTGTTGTTGGAGACCCCCAAAACCAAAATATGACCCTTTTTAATGCATAAAAGGGGCTCATAAAAGCTTCTTAATTGAACCACACAGTAGATAGAAACAAATATATTTTCAGAAGTGCAGTTTGTTTTATTGTTTTTAAGAAAGGTCTTTAAGTTTCAACCAAAATGATTGTGCCCTCTTGTTTGTGAAGCATTGGAAAAGACTTAATGATTATCCTCTCCACCTCCACCTTAATTACTAATGAAAGTGAAGCAAACGTCTCTGAGTTTGTTGACGGAGACATATGGTCTGCAGAGAGTGTTTTGTCACAATCGACAAATCTTTGAATGCACCGATTCTGATCAATAGGTCTAGTCTAGTAATGATCAATTACTCTGTACACTCCTCAGACAGCGCACAGGCAAAGTATTGGATAACCTTGATAGGAAAGAGATTTATCACCATCGCCATGGTAACTTTTCTCAGTATACTCAGTAAATGTATATACCTGATAAAACATTTTTGGTATGAATTAAAGTGGAGACTGCGAGCCATACAATATTATCTCTCTCTCTCTCTAAATACACACACACACACAATATTGGCTCAGAGTCTCCACTTTAATTCATACCATATTTTTCTATTAGGTTGAGGTCAGGACAGGATTAGGTGCAGGCCAGTCAAGTTGCTTTACACCAAACTGGAATAGGAATCTCCATCCCCAAACTGTTTCCACAAAATTGCGAGCATGAAGTCGCTCTAAATGTCTTGATATGCTGAAATATTAAATTCTTCCACTGGAACTAAGGGGCCAAAGCCAACCAAAAACAGCCACACACCATAATCCCCCCTTCACCAAACTTCTCACAATACGGTAGGGTAAGCAACTGTTAAACCCAGACTCATCCATCAGATATCCAGAAAGAGAAGCATGATTGGTCACTCCAGAGAACGTCTCCACTGCTGT
This sequence comes from Danio kyathit, assembly GCA_903798195.1. NCBI lineage: Eukaryota > Metazoa > Chordata > Actinopteri > Cypriniformes > Danionidae > Danio > Danio kyathit. Next base: position 4,879,712 of record LR812520.1, on the reverse strand, counting down.
AAAGTCCAATGCTAGTGTGCTTTACTCCAAAGCATCCTATGTTTTGCATTACACTTTGTGATTTAATGCAGCTGCTCACCATGGAAACACACTCCATGAAGCTCGCTACGCACTGCTCTTGAGCTATTCTGAAGGCTACAATGAGTTTAGAGGTCTGGAGCTATTGACTGTGCGGAAAGTTTGTTACATTGTTACACTTTGCTTATACCTTGTCATAATAAACAATACTAGTTGACCGTGGTATATTTAGTAGTGAGGACATTTCATTAATGGACCTACTGCAGATATCATGCTACCATGCTTGAATTAACTGAACTGAGAGCAACGCATTATTTCACAATAGAATACATTTAGAATACAGTTTTCATTTTGGGTGAACTATCCCTTTTAAACTTTTATTTTTTTGGTAAACTCCCTTTAAATTAGCATTTGTTTGATGAGCTATCCCTTTAAATTTTCATTTTTGGCTGAACTATTCCTTTAAATTTTCATTTTTTGGCTAAACTATCCCATTTAAATTGACATTTTTGGGTGAACTATAACTGTAAATGTTACTTTTTTGATGAACTTATCCTTTAAATTGACATTTTTGGGTGAATTATGCCTTTAAATTTTTATTTTTTGGCTAACCTATCCCTTTAAAAACTCATTTTTGGCTGAACTATCCCTTTAAGTATAAAAATTTTGGTGAATTTTCCATTTAGATCTTCATTTTGGGGTAAACTACCCCTTTAAATTTTCTTTTTTTTAGTGAACTATGCCTTTAAATTTGAGTTTTTTTGGCTAAACTATCCCTTTAAATTAGCATTTTTTTTAATCAACTATGCTTTTAAATTTACATTTTTCGGTGAACTATACCTTTATATTAAAATTTTTGCCTGAACTATCCCATTAAATGTTAATTTTTGGGTGAACTATCCCTTTAAATTTCCATTTTTTTGGTCAACTATCACTTTAAATTTTAATTTTTGGGTGAACTATTCCTTTAATTAAAGTTTTTGGCTGAGTTATACCTTTAAATTTGCATTTTTTGATCAACTCTCACTTTAAATTTACATTTTTGGGTAAACTATCTCTTTAAATTTTCATTTTTGGGTGAACTATCCCTTTAATTATCATTTTTGGCTGAACTATCAGTTACATTTTTGGGTGAACTACCCCTTTAAATCTTCAATTTTGGGTAAACTACCCCTTTAAATCTTCATTTATGGGTTAACTATCCCTTTAAATTTACATTTTTGGGTGAACTACCCCTTTAAGTTTACATTTTTGGGTGAACTATCCCTTTAAATTTAAATTTTTGGCTGAACTGTCCCTTTATCTTTTCATTTTTGACTGAACTGTCCCTTTAAATTTTCATTTTTGGGTGAACTATTCCTTTAATTATAATTTTTGACTGAACTATCTCTTTAAATTTTCTTTTTTGGGTGAACTATCCCTTTATATTTACATTTTTGTTTGAACTATCCCTTTATCTTTTCATTTTTGACTGAACTGTCCCTTTAAATTTTCATTTTTGGATAAACTATTCCTTTAAATTTACATTTTTGGGTGAACTATTCCTTTAATTATAATTTTTGACTGAACTATCTCTTTAAATTTACATTTTGGGTGAACTACCCCTTTAAATTTACATTTTTGGGTGAACTACCCCTTTAAATTTTAATTTTTGGGTGAACTACCCCATTAAATTTTAATTTTTGGGAAAACTATTCCTTTAAATTTTCTTTTTTGGGCGAACTATCCCTTTATATTTAATTTTTTTTTTTAACTGTCCCTTTAAATTTTCATTTTTTGGTGAAGTCTCCCTTTAAATTGACATTTTTGGCTGAACTATTCCTTTAAATTTACATTTTTGGGTGAACTACCCCTTTAAATTTACATTTTTGGGTGAACTATTCCTTTAATTATAATTTTTGACTGAATTATCTCTTTAAATTTACATTTTTGGGTGAACTACCCCTTTAAATTTACATTTTTGGGTGAACTACCCCTTTAAATTTTAATTTTTGGGTAAACTATTCCTTTAAATTTTCTTTTTTGGGCGAACTATCCCTTTATATTTAATTTTTTTTTTTTTAACTGTCCCTTTAAATTTTCATTTTTTGGTGAAGTCTCCCTTTAAATTGACATTTTTGGCTGAACTATTCCTTTAAATTTACATTTTTGGGTGAACTACCCCTTTAAATTTACATTTTTGGGTGAACTATTCCTTTAATTATAATTTTTGACTGAATTATCTCTTTAAATTTACATTTTTGGGTGAACTACCCCTTTAAATTTACATTTTTGGGTGAACTACCCCTTTAAATTTTCATTTTTGGGTAAACTATTCCTTTAAATTTTCTTTTTTGGGCGAACTATCCCTTTATATTTACATTTTTTTTTAACTGTCCCTTTAAATTTTCATTTTTTGGTGAAGTCTCCCTTTAAATTGACATTTTTGGCTGAACTATTCCTTTAAATTTACATTTTTGGGTGAACTACCCCTTTAAATTTACATTTTTGGGTGAACTATTCCTTTAATTATAATTTTTGACTGAACTATCTCTTTAAATTTACATTTTTGGGTGAACTATCCCTTTAATTATCATTTTTGGCTGAACTATCAGTTACATTTTCATTTTTGGGTAAACTACCCCTTTAAATCTTCATTTTTGGGTGAACTATCCCTTTAAATTGACATTTTGGGTGATCTATCCCTTTAAATTTACATTTTTGCATGAACAATCAGATTTGCCTACCCTCTGAGCAGACGTCTTTAATCAGCACATATTTGAAAACCTAAAAACAGCGAAAGTTACATTATCAACAACTTGTTCCATAAGCCATGTATCTATAGCCTCTGGAATTGTTTGTGCTTATGTAATGGGTGAACATGCTCGAGACCCTACTGGGTGTTATAGCTGCTCAGGACTGGCACGCGTTCTCACCATGTCTCTCTCCTTCTGCTGTCCGTGACAGAGGGGAAGCATTACTAATCTGCCACAAACAGAGGCTCACGAACCAGAGGAGATGCACAAAAACATGTATGGAGGAACAATCTAGCGTAGAAACGAGCATGTTAAACCACTTTTGTTCCACTCTGACAATAAGTCTGGCTTCTGCGTATACCTAGGATGAAATTTCCATGACAAAGTCTAAGCCCAAGCTTTTTTGGCTGAATTGAACCATTTTATTTGGGTCCAGGACCTAAAATAAATTCTGGAAACCAATCCACGATATTCATGAGATTTCGAGAATTTCATGCGGTGCGTCACTGGGCGCACAGCCATCCTCATATTTAGGCACACCGCAGATCAATGGGGAAACTTATGAGAAGCCTCGCCTCAGATTGCAGCGTGATGTTTGAAAGGAAAAATACTCGAGCGTGAGGCTGAGGTGCCAGTTTTTGAAACCCGGCGAACAATAGAGCCGCTGATTGCCATTTTGCTTTTTCGTGACTGCGTACCAGAGGGTTTGTTCTCATAATGGCAAGAGCCCGACTAAATGCGTGTCTTAATTGTAATGTTTAAAGGAATCACGCTGAGAATGGGAATGAAAGCAAAGAGAGTGACTAAAAGGTGAGACAGCGTGAACGACTGAGGCTGAAGCAGCGTCTGGAATATGAAATCTTTGCAGTGTTTTTTTTTACATTGTTGCGCTGCTTTGAAATGATAGTGGTTAGACAGACTTACAGCCACGTTAGTGCTACGCATTTGCATAATTTTAAACAGAATGAATGGGGAATTTGATGGAATTGCTGGTTAAATGTTGTGCGAATCATTTTGTTACAATATCAAGTGTTTTTTATTGTGGTGGACTTAATATTATGTGCTTTGACCGACAGTTGTTGAAGATTGAATGCTTTCTTAAAGGGCACCTATGATGCAAAAGCAACCTTTGGAAGCTGGACAGAAATATGTGTAGGTATAATGTGTCCACAGACATATTGCAGTGATATAAACACAAGTCTGTTCCTGACGTTAAAATAGGATCCAAATCCCAGCTTTTTTGAGGCCCATGCACATATTAGAAGTATTAACACAAATAATCTTTCCACAAGACAGGATTTGCAAAGAAACTCTGATTGAGGCTGCATTTACACTGCAGATCTTGATGGTCAATTCCGATTTTGTGACTGTATCCGATTTTTTTTGTTGACCAGCTTACATCATATTTTAAAAGTGACTCGTATCTGATTGTCTGCGTTTACACAGGACACGGCAAAGACGCAATAACCAGGAAAAAAAAAGAGCAGGCGCTGACTGACAGCTGATAGTAAAAGAGCCCTTTTCTCCATTCCTGTATTTAACATGGTTGCAGGGTTTTATTTTTTTATTCTTATTCACATGTTGCTTTAGTTTATGACAGAACAGTTCTCATTTGGCCATCTTTTTTTTAATCAAGGCCTTTTTAAACCGGTAGGCATGTTAATGTAATGTCCTTGGCGTGATTTATGTGCATGATGCATGCAATAGTTTTATATTAGTTTATATTGGTTACGTGGCGCATATTGCACTCTCTCGCTCTCTCTCTCTCTCATTAACATGCTTAAATACTTGTGCTACATGTCAATATAAAGGCTTTTTTTAGTCCTCGTGTATGAGATTTAAGGTTTGGGACTCTGCTGAAGTCTGTTCTAAAATGAAAGTGTTAGAGTTTTCGTCATTCGCTATGGTTTTTAATGACGCGTGACTCGCATTGACAGGTGTAAATCCGATCTACCTGCTTACACTGCAGGCATGAGGGCACGGATCCGATTCATATCGGATAAATTTCCACATGCAAACGAGGCCTGAATCTGATTTGAGTAAATCAGAATCAACGTGATTTTTCCTGCTTACACGTACATGAGCCGTATTCGATCTGTGGGAGAAAAAATCCAAATTGAGTCACTTGAACCATGCAGTGTAAATCCAGCCTAAAAGATCTGTTCCAACTCTCTGTGATCAAACTGTACTTCAATAAGCAGTAAGTGCTACACTTAGTTTTTTTATTATAGAATTTTGAACTATACTTTTTGAGCTATGCAATTCATAACCACTGGAGTCAGCACAGATAGTGCACACTAGGGTTGTCGAGTTACTGTAATTTGGTACCAGTTGATACTGAAATTTTAAAAAACGTCCATTTCCTGCTAACATTTGAGCGCTGTTGAGCGCATTCTATAACTGTGTTGATTTTCCATTGTGTTCATGTGCTCAACAGAAATGACCGTGAAGGTCATCAGTACACCGAATTCATGGCTTTAAAACGCTCCAGTGTCCCTGTATATGTAGTTACACTAAGTAAACAGCTGTGAGTTCGTTGCTGCAGATTTGTCGGCTGTACATCCATGATGCGAATCTCCCCTTCCACCTTATAATAAAGGTGCTCTATTGGATTGAGTTCTGGTGACTGTGGAGGCCATTTGAGTACAGTGAACTCCTTGTCATGTTCAATAAACCAGTCTGAGATGATTCGTGCTTTATGACATGGTGCGTTATCCTGCTTGAAGTAGCCATCAGAAGATGGGTACACTGTGGTCATAAAGGGATGGACATGGTCAGCAACAATACTCAGGTAGGCTGTGGCATTGACACGATGCTTAATTGGTACTAATGGACCCAAAGTGTGCCAAGAAAATATCCCCCACACCATAACACCACCACCACCAGCCTAAATGTTGATACAAGGTAGAATGGATCCATGCTTTCATGTTGTTGATGCCAAATTCTGAACCGACCATCCGAATGTCGCAACAGAAATCAAGACTCATCAGACCAGGCAACGTTTTTCTGTTTAAGCTGACAGGAGTGGCACCCGGTGTGGTCTTCTGCTGCTGTAGCCCATCCACCTCAAGGTTGGACGTGTTGTGTGTTCAGAGATGCTCTTCTGCAGACCTCAGTTGTAACGAGTGGTTATTTGAGTTACTGTTGCCTTTCTATCAGCTGGAACCAGTCTGGCCATTCTCCTCTGACCTCTGGCATCAACAAGGCATTTGCGCCCAGAGAACTGTCGCTCACTGAATGTTTTCTCTTTTTCAGACCATTCTCTGTAAACCCTGATGGTTGTGCGTGAAAATCCCAGTAGATCAGCAGTTTCTGAAATACTCAGACCAGCCCGTCTGGCACCAACAACTATGCCACGTTCAAAGTCACTTAAATCACCTTTCTTCCCCATTCTGATGCTCGGTTTGAACTGCAGCAGATCATCTTGACCATGTCTACATGCCTAAATGCATTGAGTTGCTGCCATGTGATTGGCTGACTAGAAATCTGCGTTAATGAGCAGTTGGACGGGTGTACCTAATAAAGTGACCAGTGAGTGTAGTATTGTGGGTTTGAAAGGTAAACATGATGTAAAAACATTGATAAGAGCACTGATTTCTCCAGTTTATGCGATCTGGCAGATCAGATCTACACACAATTCATTCATGCTGTCCCAACACAAATGGATTAAGGTAATGTAACAAATGTAAGTGGATTAAACATAGAACAATTAAGTTGTCCCTAAAAATTTTGTTGTTTCAGCTTTAAATAATTTTTTTGAGTGTGCTTCTGCTGTCAGTCTCTGTTAAGACGAGCACATCAAACTCCATCAGCGAGCAGCATTTAGAGGCGGTCGTCAGGTGCAAAGACAAAAGCAGCGGGCGGTGAGAACAAGACGGCACTTAATTAAAAACCCAAATCTCCCTCAGCACCGCTAATGTGGGCTGACAGAGGTCAGGGACAGACTTTTACAGTTTGGAGAGACTCTCTGGAGGATAACTGCTTTGGTCATCTTCGAATCTGATGTTATTCTTCGGTGGAAATACAGAAGGCTTGACGTCCTGCAGGGCCTATAAATATTACTTGGCGATGTTTCTGCTATGTCAGTCATGTACGTTCACAGGTGATGTTCTGCCAATTTATCTGTTGAGAGGAAAAGGAATGGATTTTTCTACTAATCTAATATATTTTGATGTGCTGAGCATCACTAGGTTTTGCTAATTCACATGTGCACTATTAAAAAAATAAAGGTTCTTGTGTTGATGATTCAATGAAGAACGTTTAGCGTCTGTGCAACTGAACAAAATTTGCACTGAACAAAAGGTTTCTTTAGGTTTTGTTCTTCACACTAAGAAAAAAAATCCTTTAAGACCTATTTACTGAAAGCATCTAAATAAAAATAGTTGGAATCCCAATGACAAACCTTTATTTGAACTTTTATTTTTAAGAGTCACAGCTTATATTATATTTTCACCAAGGCTATACATATTGTAAAACAAATTATATATATATATATATATATATATATATATATATATATATATATATATATATATATATATATATATATATATATATATATATATTATAGGTGGGCATAGATTAATTTTTTTAATCTAGATTAATTTCAAAATTAATCTAGATTAATCTAGATTAAAATGGCTCATTTGAATTCTGCCGAAGGCATTCAGAATATGTGCGCTACCCAAGTAATAAGTCTTTGAGAATGGGTTTCTCAAGCCAGGTGACGCATTAGACCAGGGGCTCATCTCCTGTTTCCAAAATGCATCACAAACTGCTTGAGAAACTGTTCTACTATGATAATTGGTGATGAAAATAAATGATGTTCAATAAGATGTACTTGTGTTTACTTACTGTTTATTCAGTTAAACATCAATGTTGAACTGTAGGCCTACATAAGCTCCAAACAGTGATTTCATACTTGCTTTTGATGTACGTACATACAGAAAATGCTGCTTCGCAAAGGCAAGTTCACAGAGCCCTGACGGTGTCAAACATTGAGTATGTTTACATGGGCAACAATACTTTAATACGATTTTAATATGATTAAAACAATACTCTGATTAAGAGTCTACCATGTAAACAGCGATTTTTGATTACCTTAATGCGACTAAAGTCATAACTGAACTAAACAGAAATGGAATTAAGACGTGGAGTATGCAGATATTAGTGGCAATACTGACAAACTATTCCCGTCATGTAGGACTTTTTGCCATATTTTCCGACAAGATCCACACAGGCGGCTGTCAATAAAGGACCACACACACACACACATCGCGAAATGCGGAAGTTTTTTTTCTTCTCATTTGGCGTGCGTTATTAAATTCCATAACACTCTCACCTGTCCTTACTCATTTATTTGCGTCTAATACCCCAGTTTGTCACGAAGGCATGAATGAAATGTTCGTGAGTTAAAGTGAAACTGCTCAACTGCAGTTAGAGTCAGGCAACCTGCTGATTTGATTCAGAAGGGCACTTCTTTCCCAGACGGCTCACCGGTCAGGTATACATCTGCGCTAAACTATCAAGGTGAAAGTCATCATAGCTTGCGTAGAAATGACCCAGCTCTCACCCAACTTTGAGAATAGATTAACGGCGATATTTTTTTTATCGCGCGATAAGAGTCTCGCGTTAACGCAGCACGTTAACGCCGATAACGGCCCACCACTAATATATATATATATATATATATATTCTAATGTTATTCCAGATGCTTCCGAGCCCAGATGTTGACGGTGCTTCTGGACACTGTTAACATAGGGCTTATTTTTGGCACAGTACAGTTTTCACTGGCCTTTGTAGATGTAACTACATTTTGTGGAACTTGACAAAGGATTGTCAAAGTAGTCCCGAGTCCATGTGATGATATCGCTTTTAGATGAATGACAAAAAAAGCAAAAATTCTATGACCCTTTTTCCATCCTATAAGTTGTTAAAAAAATCATCTTTATAATACAAACACTTGTATAGAACATTTAAATGTGGTGATGCCAATGGCCCATGAACATTTCCTACTTGTCAAACTATTTAACTATAACAATAGGCAATTAATCATGAGTGAAGTTTATTTATAAACTATTTTGAGAGGATCACGTGCTTATGATTGACCACGGCTGGTCCCGCATTAGCTAATGCATGATTCACCAATCGGATGATTCCTAACTCAATATAAATAACCTGGGTTCTAACCTTAGTTATCTTGAAGAATCCCCGTTCCACCCCTGCTTCTCTCTTTTCCTTGATTGGGCGGCATGGAGGCCCAGTGATTAGCACTGTTGCCTCACAGCAAGAATGTCACTGGTTTAAGTCCTTACCAGGCCAGTCAATGTTGTCCCCATGCTCGCATGGGTTTCCCCTGGGTTCTCCGGTTTCCTCCCACAGTCCAAAGACATGCGTCAGAAGTGAATTGACCAAACCCAATTGGCACCATAGATGAGCTCTTAGTCAGCTGTATATATCTCCTTAGCAATCCCTAATTAGCCATAAACAAGCAGGGGAGTTCTAGAGATCTACCTGAGCTCAAAATCCGCACTCGCCCTGCAAACGGGAGTGAGCCCGGGTTCGAGGATCTTATGAGCTCAGGGCTCTCTCCCGAGACAGCGCACCAAACATGCTTTATAATCAAGCATCACCTAAGTGTGAACTCTTGAACTTAACGTTAAAACAGCTGTCATAACACTATTTATCAATATGTGGACATTTTTGTATTCTTGAAAGTTATGGAAATTAAAAATATAAAACAGGAAACACGTTAGGACCACTGTTATTATTTACATCCCTCAAAATGGTCTATATTGTTGGATAAGTTACTTTAAAGAATTAATTAATTACTAATTACACAATTAAAATTTGCATTTATTTTCTAATTGCTTTGAAAAGTAACTTAGTTACTCAATAAGTAACTTTTGAATTCATATACATTAAGGCAAGTACATTGTAAGTACCTGTAATTAAATTACCTCAAAATGAAAAGTAATCCCTTACTTTACTTTTTCAGCGAATTACAGTAACTAGTTACATTGTAAGTAATTACAAACACTGCTTATGTAACTATTTTAATCTTCTAAAATGAAAAAAAAAAACACTTTTTTTGTAATATTATTCCAATTGAAAATGTTTTCTGTTTGAATAGATTGTAAGTTTATTTTATTTCTGTGTTTTTAAAGGTGAATAGTGTCATAGCTGGCAACGCAGTGGCGCAGTGGGTGGTGCTGTTGCCTCACAGCAAGAACGTCGCTGGGTCGCAGGTTCGAACCTCGGCTGGGCTGGGTCAGTTGGCGTTTCTGTGTGGAGTTTGCATGTTCTCCCTGCGTTCGCGTGGGTTTCCTCCGGGTGCTCCGGTTTCCCCCACAGTCCAAAGACATGCAGTACAGGTGAATTGGGTAAGCTAAATTGTCCGTAGTGTATGAGTGTGAATGTGTGTGTGTGTGGAAATTCCCAGAGATGGGTTGCGGCTGGAAGGGCATCCGCTGCGTAAAATCGTGCTGGTTAAGTTGGTGGTTCATTCCACTGTGGCGACCCCGCAAGGGACAAAGCCGACAAGAAAATGAATGAATGAATAATGGTGCTCATTTTTATAATGACTATGTTTTGCTAACTAAACATTTTTGTGGGAACTGATGCATTTTTTGTCTCAGAATTATGTGATGGTGAATTAAAAAGAAAATCATGCATCTGATAAAGAGATAATAAATAATCAAAATCACTTTTGATCACGTCTTACACTACATTTTAAGACAAAAAAGTGACAATAAGATGTTTTGGAGCCCCTATGATCAAGATTGTAAGAATATCGAGCTTTTACAAATTGACTATATATTCAGATAAAAAACCCGGCATTTTAAATTATAATTACATCTCACAATACTACGTTTGCTGAAATAAATGTAGCCTTTGACTCTTCTCTTATATTACATTTGTGCCACTGAACTTACCAAACATGACTTTTTGTGTGAAGAAAGATGTCAACCTGTCAAAGCAGCTGAACTCTGAACGCTTTTCACAGTCTCGTCGAGAATAAAATTAGCTTTTACAAAAGTTGAGAGATGTGAAGTTCTCAAAGTGCATCTAAACTCATTAGCTCGGTCTCTTAACTCATTAACAAAATGACAGCAGCGGATAATGAAGCAGTTGGGCTTCTCAGTAGCGTGTCAGTGTGTGTGTGTGGGAGAGAAAAACAAGAGGTGTTACAAAACAAAAACAAAAAACACCGTCTTCAGTGTGAAGATGTGTAGAAGCTGCGGCCTCTAGTGGCGAGGAGCGTTAATGCAACACACGACACGATGGTCTTCATCTACTACACGGTTTTATATCAGCCATATAATCAATCTGTTATTTACACACATACAGGAATTATGTTTATCGTCTTTTATAATTACAACCAAAAAGCGCTGAAGAAAACAGCGCGAAATCAAGTCAATGCCCATTGTTTTCATTTGACTATTCATACCACACTGACGTACATACAGACAGTGCTGGGTAATGTTACTTTTAACAGTAAAATATTACAATTTTAAGCCTATTTCATAAAAGAGAGGGATAACATATTATTCTTTTATGTATATGCTTTCCGTAAAAGTATCACATTTACATACTTTTTTGACTTAAAGTGACTCAAGATTGTAGTATTACTTTAAAAACTTTATCCAACACATCAAGACATTTTGGGATGTACAGAAAGACACCCACATGGAAAAAAAACTATAGTCATTTACAGTAAGTACTATAGTAAGATGTTTTATGCTTTATACAGTATATATCCTATTATTAGTAGTATTCACAGCAGTTACAGCATACTATATTATTAACTACCCAGGTAGCAAAGAATTCTGGCCCAGATTTGGCATAAAGCTGGCACAGTAGGCATCTGTTTGGCACTGCATTTGGGCCAAACATGGCCCGGGTTTGGCAGAGGTGGCACCATCTTTAAGGCGGCATATAAGACTTGGGCCAGATCAAATGTAGTATTTGGACCAGATGTTAAAGATTTATATGTGGGCCACGTAAGTTTGGCCCACATAAATCTTAACCCACTTTTAAAATACATTAGAATTATTTTTGAGCAAAGAAAAAAAATTCTACCAATCAGGTCACGTCGCTAAAAACTATGGCCATAGATTGAAATGCTTCATGGGTTTATCAAATTCATTGCAGTCGTGACACACCAACATATCTGGCCCAGTTATGGGTTATTAACTTGGCTGAGACTTGGCCCAGATATGGTCCATGTTTGGACTTTGTATAGAAGTCAGACTTGGTCCAATCATGTACCATAATTCACTGTGGCATGTGGGCAAAGCAAAAGCTGATTGTGTGGGCCAGATTTGGGCCAGAGAGATTTTGCTATATGGGCAGGCATTTGTCCGGAACTGGCATACAGCATGTGGGTCAAACATGGCCTGGGTTTGGCAGAGGTACCATCTTTAAGGCAGCACATAAGACTTTGACTATATCAAATGCAGTATTTGGCCCAGATGTTAAAAATTTAAATGTGGGCCAAATAAGTTTGGCCACTTTTAAAATACATTTCAAATATTTTTGAGTAAAGAAAAAATTCTACCATGACACACCAACATATCTGGCCCAATTATGGGTTATTAACTTGGCTGAGATATGGTCCATGTTTGGCCCTTGTATGGAAGCCAGACTTGGTCCAATCATGTACCGTAATTCACTGTGGCATGTGGGCCAAGCAAAATCTGATTGTGTGGGCCAGATCTGGGCCAGATAAATTTTGCTATGTGGGTATAGTGAACTGATAAACTGTAATAAATACTGTAGTATACTACTTAGTCTGAAAATAATGCAACAAATTGGCTAATTTGTTTATATTACTATAGTTGTTGTATTACCATAGCAACTGTACCAGAATAATTCAAGTAATTTACTATAGTATTGTACATAAACACTATAGTATTCACTATAAATCTCCACAGTATTTAAAATCAAGTCCATAACAATAGTTTTATCCACCTTTTTCCCAAACTCCATGATGCTTTGCGTTAATTATGGGAGTAGTTTTGTCAATTGTAATCAATCGCATTATAAAAAAAAATGCATACAATCAGATGTCTTTATTTCCCGCACAGTTCATCCATTGACTTATTAAAATTAACAAATTAGTTTGAGAAGACTGTGAATATGCACAATATTACAAAAATATATTGAATATTACTGTATGTAGAGGGAATATAATGAGAAATTACCTGGAGGAACAACACATAAATACTTAAAAGTGGATTTTTTGACCACAAATATGCTTAAAGTCTGCGTGAAATCAAAATTTGCAGTGTTTATTTTAAAAGCGAACATTGTTATTCTTTAGGCGAACATTTAACAGTTTGTTTTGATAATCTTCAATCAAATCAGACAATTTGCTTCTGCGTTTGGAGAGGCGGTCCTCCTCTGATGACGTCAGTTTAACGGCAATATTTTTAGCCACGCCCCTCTTACCGTTAGTTTGCTATGAGGGAATGATGCACAATAAGAAAGCCCCGCCTACCACTCAATATTCAGCAATTTTCCAGTTCTTTAACATACTAATGTCACGTTAAAAGACCATAACAGATAAAAATAAAGCATGATTCTCACTTTTAACTATGCATATCGATCATTTCTAGCATAACATTATTATCTGAAGTGATTTGTTTCAGTTCTTTTTCGCAAAAGTTCCCAAAACTGGAAGTCGTAGTTTGCGAAAAAGGTAGATATTAATAGTCATTCGTCTTTAGCTAGAAGGCGTACAATTATCCAGTGGCAAATGTGCAGATTAGTGTCCATCAAGGCCTCGAGTGATTATTTGGCCACATTCTGACCGATCATTGAGAAATGTGGCACGTTTTAATCAGTCGGTGGTGGCAGGAGATCCTAAACTAGTCGAGATGATTGGGGTCAGGAATACTGCTGGGTGAATCTCTGATGAAAGTCCTTCAGTTTGTTGAGCATCAGCTTGAGTTTGTCTGTTGGAGGAAGAATGGTCATCCTGAAGAAAAAATAGAGAGCAGACGTCATGAAATATGACATTTTCCCTGAATTTAACACACCTTATACAGAACTTTGATATATAAAAATAATGTATGTGGTAGAACATATATTTAAATATTAAAATATTCAAGCTTTCATGAATAATTTACATGAAATTTGCATTCCATGTAGCTTCTTACTTACTTAAATGTTTTGTGAGTGAACGCAATAGTTTTATGAAAGTACCTAAATGTTTTGTGAAAGCAATAGCTTTACGAAAGTACTTACATGTTTCGTGAATACAATAGTTTTATGAAAATACTTAAATGTTTCGTGAACTAAATAGTTTTACGAAAGTACTTAAATGTTTTGTGAATGCAATAGTTTTACGAAAATACTTAAATGTTTCGTGAACTAAATAGTTTTACGAAAGTACTTAAATGTTTTGTGAATGCAATAGTTTTACGAAAATACTTAAATGTTTCGTGAACTAAATAGTTTTATGAAAATACTTAAATGTTTCGTGAACTAAATAGTTTTACGAAAATACTTAAATGTTTCGTGAACTAAATAGTTTTACGAAAGTACTTAAATGTTTTGTGAATGCAATAGTTTTACGAAAATACTTAAATGTTTCGTGAACTAAATAGTTTTACGAAAGTACTTAAATGTTTTGTGAATGCAATAGTTTTACGAAAATACTTAAATGTTTCGTGAACTAATAGTTTTATGAAAATACTTAAATGTTTCGTGAACTAAATAGTTTTACGAAAATACTTAAATGTTTCGTGAACTAAATAGTTTTACGAAAGTACTGAAATGTTTTGTGAATGCAATAGTTTTACAAAAATACTTAAATGTTTCGTGAACTAAATAGTTTTATGAAAATACCTAAATGTTTCGTGAACTAAATAGTTTTACGAAAATACCTAAATGTTTCGTGAACTAAATAGTTTTACGAAAATACTTAAATGTTTCGTGAACTAAATAGTTTTACGAAAGTACTTAAATGTTTAGTGAATGCAATAGTTTTACGAAAATACTTAAATGTTTCGTGAACTAAATAGTTTTATGAAAATACTTAAATGTTTCGTGAACTAAATAGTTTTACGAAAATACCTAAATGTTTCGTGAACTAAATAGTTTTACGAAAATACTTAAATGTTTAGTGAACGCAGTAGTTTTATGAAAGTACTTAAATGTTTTGTGAATGCAATAGTTTTACGAAAATACTTAAATGTTTCGTGAACTAAATAGTTTTATGAAATACTTAAATGTTTTGTGAACGCAATGGTTTTACAAAAATACTTAAATGTTTCATGAACTAAATAGTTTTATGAAAGTACTTAAATGTTTTGTGAATGCAATAGTTTTTCGAAAGTACTTAAATGTTAAGTAAACGCAATGGTTTTACGAAAGTAATTAAATGTTTCGTGAACGCAGTAGTTTTACAAAAGTACTTAAATGTTTGTGAAAGCAATGGTTTTACAAGAGTGCTTAAATATTTTGTGAACGCAATGGTTTTACGAAAGTACGTAATGTTCGTGAACTAAATAGTTTTTACAAAAATACCTAAATGTTTCGTGAACTAAATAGTTTTACGAAAGTACTGAAATGTTTTGTGAATGCAATTTTTACGAAAATACTTAAATGTTTAGTGAACGCAGTAGTTTTACGAAAGTACTTAAATGTTTCGTGAACTAAATAGTTTTATGAAAGTGCTTAAATGTTTTGTGAATGCAATAGTTTTACGAAAGTAATTAAATGTTTCGTGAACGCAGTAGTTTTACAAAAGTACTTAAATGTTTGTGAAAGCAATGGTTTTACAAGAGTGCTTAAATATTTTGTGAACGCAATGGTTTTACGAAAGTACGTAAATGTTTCGTGAACTAAATAGTTTTACGAAAATACCTAAATGTTTCGTGAACTAAATAGTTTTACGAAAATACTTAAATGTTTCGTGAACTAAATAGTTTTATGACAGTACTTAAATGTTTGTGAACGCAATGGTTTTACAAAAATACTTAAATGTTCGTGAACTAAATAGTTTTATGACAGTACTTAAATGTTTCGTGAACTAAATAGTTTTACGAAAATACCTAAATGTTTCAAGAACTAAATAGTTTTACGAAAGTACTTAAATGTTTTGTGAATGCAATAGTTTTACGAAAATACTTAAATGTTTCGTGAACTAAATAGTTTTATGAAAATACTTAAATGTTTCGTGAACTAAATAGTTTTACGAAAATACCTAAATGTTTCGTGAACTAAATAGTTTTACGAAAATACTTAAATGTTTTGTGAATGCAATAGTTTTACGAAAATACTTAAATGTTTAGTGAACGCAGTAGTTTTATGAAAGTACTTAAATGTTTTGTGAACGCAATGGTTTTACAAAAATACTTAAATGTTTCATGAACTAAATAGTTTTATGAAAGTACTTAAATGTTTAGTGAATGCAATAGTTTTACGAAAATACTTAAATGTTTCGTGAACTAAATAGTTTTACGAAAATACTTAAATGTTTAGTGAACGCAGTAGTTTTATGAAGTACTTAAATGTTTTTGTGAATGCAATAGTTTTACGAAAATACTTAAATGTTTCGTGAACTAAATAGTTTTATGAAATACTTAAATGTTTTGTGAACGCAATGGTTTTACAAAAATACTTAAATGTTTCATGAACTAAATAGTTTTATGAAAGTACTTAAATGTTTTGTGAATGCAATAGTTTTTCGAAAGTACTTAAATGTTAAGTAAACGCAATGGTTTTACGAAAGTAATTAAATGTTTCGTGAACGCAGTAGTTTTACAAAAGTACTTAAATGTTTGTGAAAGCAATGGTTTTACAAGAGTGCTTAAATATTTTGTGAACGCAATGGTTTTACGAAAGTACGTAAATGTTTCGTGAACTAAATAGTTTTACAAAAATACCTAAATGTTTCGTGAACTAAATAGTTTTACGAAAGTACTGAAATGTTTTGTGAATGCAATTTTTACGAAAATACTTAAATGTTTAGTGAACGCAGTAGTTTTACGAAAGTACTTAAATGTTTCGTGAACTAAATAGTTTTATGAAAGTGCTTAAATGTTTTGTGAATGCAATAGTTTTACGAAAGTAATTAAATGTTTCGTGAACGCAGTAGTTTTACAAAAGTACTTAAATGTTTGTGAAGCAATGGTTTTACAAGAGTGCTTAAATATTTTGTGAACGCAATGGTTTTACGAAAGTACGTAAATGTTTCGTGAACTAAATAGTTTTACGAAAATACCTAAATGTTTCGTGAACTAAATAGTTTTACGAAAATACTTAAATGTTTCGTGAACTAAATAGTTTTATGACAGTACTTAAATGTTTTGTGAACGCAATGGTTTTACAAAAATACTTAAATGTTTCGTGAACTAAATAGTTTTATGACAGTACTTAAATGTTTCGTGAACTAAATAGTTTTACGAAAATACCTAAATGTTTCAAGAACTAAATAGTTTTACGAAAGTACTTAAATGTTTTGTGAATGCAATAGTTTTACGAAAATACTTAAATGTTTCGTGAACTAAATAGTTTTATGAAAATACTTAAATGTTTCGTGAACTAAATAGTTTTACGAAAATACCTAAATGTTTCGTGAACTAAATAGTTTTACGAAAATACTTAAATGTTTTGTGAATGCAATAGTTTTACGAAAATACTTAAATGTTTAGTGAACGCAGTAGTTTTATGAAAGTACTTAAATGTTTTGTGAACGCAATGGTTTTACAAAAATACTTAAATGTTTCATGAACTAAATAGTTTTATGAAAGTACTTAAATGTTTAGTGAATGCAATAGTTTTATGAAAATACTTAAATGTTTCGTGAACTAAATAGTTTTACGAAAATACCTAAATGTTTCGTGAACTAAATAGTTTTACGAAAGTACTTAAATGTTTTGTGAATGCAATAGTTTTACGAAAATACTTAAATGTTTAGTAAACGCAGTAGTTTTACGAAAGTACTTAAATGTTTCGTGAACTAAATAGTTTTACGAAAGTACTTAAATGTTTTGTGAATGCAATAGTTTTACGAAAATATTTATATGTTTAGTAAATGCAGTAGTTTTACGAAAGTACTTAAATGTTTTGTAAATGCAATAGTTTTACGAAAATACTTAAATGTTTAGTGAACGCAGTAGTTTTACGAAAGTACTTAAATGTTTCGTGAACTAAATAGTTTTACGAAAGTACTTAAATGTTTTGTGAATGCAATAGTTTTACGAAAATACTTAAATGTTTAGTAAACGCAGTAGTTTTACGAAAGTACTTAAATGTTTTGTAAATGCAATAGTTTTACGAAAATACTTAAATGTTTAGTGAACGCAGTAGTTTTACGAAAGTACTTAATGTTTTGTGAATGCAATAGTTTTACGAAAATATTTAAATGTTTAGTAAATGCAGTAGTTTACGAAAGTACTTAAATGTTTTGTAAATGCAATAGTTTTACGAAAATACTTAAATGTTTAGTGAACGCAGTAGTTTTACGAAAGTACTTAAATGTTTCGTGAACTAAATAGTTTTACGAAAGTACTTAAATGTTTTGTGAATGCAATAGTTTTACGAAAATATTTAAATGTTTAGTAAATGCAGTAGTTTTATGAAAGTACTTAAATGTTTTGTGAATGCAATAGTTTTACGAAAATACTTAAATGTTTCGTGAACTAAATAGTTTTATGAAAGTACTTAAATGTTTTGTGAACGCAATGGTTTTACAAAAATACTTAAATGTTTCATGAACTAAATAGTTTTATGAAAGTACTTAAATGTTTTGTGAATGCAATAGTTTTACGAAAATACTTAAATGTTTAGTTAACTAAATAGATTTACGAAAATACTTAAATGTTTAGTGAACGCAGTAGTTTTACAAAAGTACTTAAATGTTTCGTGAACTAAATAGTTTTACGAAAGTACTTAAATGTTTTGTGAATGCAATAGTTTTACGAAAATATTTAAATGTTTAGTAAATGCAGTAGTTTTACGAAAGTACTTAAATGTTTTGTAAATGCAATAGTTTTACGAAAATACTTAAATGTTTAGTGAACGCAGTAGTTTTACAAAAGTACTTAAATGTTTTGAGAGTGGATGCAACAGTTTTACGAAAGTACTGAAATGTTTTGTGATTACAATAGTTTTACGAGAGTACTTAAACGCTTTGTGTGTAAATCAGTCACAAGGAGTGGCTATCAGTCCAATAGGGTGGTGCTATCAGGGCGTGTCTCTTTCCTGCTCTGTCTTTCTTCATTTTGTTAGCAACGCCCATCTTACAATGATCCAATCAGTTCACAAAGAATGAAATCATGCTCCGCCCTACATTTTCTAATAATTTCAGGAGCATTTTAAGGTAATGTACATCATGATAGGACAATCTTAACTTCCATTTCATGGCAACTTTAAATGTTTTGTGTTTTGCAGTAGTTTTACTAAAGTTCTTAATCATTTTGTGAGTAAACACTACAGTTTTACAAAAGGATTGAAATGTTTGTGAGTGAACGCAGTAGTTTTACTGAAGTACCTAAATGTTTTGTGAGTGAACAAAATAGTTTTACAAAACTGCTTCAATGTTTTTATGAATGCAATGGTATTTCAAGAGTACCAATATGTTACAAGAATACTTAAATGTATATTAAATGATTGCAATAGTTTTACAAGAGTACATAAATATTTTTTTCAAATTAATTCAATAGTTTTAAGAGAGTACGTACATGTTTTGCTAGAATTTAATATTCAATTCAATTCAATTCAATTCAACTGAATTGTGTTGAATTGAATTGAATTTAATATGTTTGAGAAGCAATGGGGAAAAGTTTTGAGACCAAACATATCATTTCAATATTGCATCAGCATGTTATTTATATTTTTCTTTTTCTTTGTTTCACAATATATTGTGTGTCAGCAATTTCCAGCACAACCCATGAGAGGGAAAACTCTTGAGCACACACACACTCACCTGAAGTGATAAGTCCCTTCCCTTTGACCGAAACCACTGCCAGGAACGAGACAGATGCCGGTCTCTTCCAGAAGTTTCATGCAGTAGAGCATGTCTGGAGCCTGACCCTTCGCCTGTATTCACACACACACATCCAATGATTAAGTCAAGTAATAATACCAGCAGCAGACATAAAGAGAATGTGCCAGACACCGACCTTGGCTTCGCTGACGGCTCGCTCAGGCAGGGTGATTCGGGGGAAAGAGTACATGGCTCCCTGCACTGGGTTACAGCTGATGCCTGGCACTGTGTTCAGAATCTGCTCCGTCAGTTTGGCTTTTTCAGCCAAGGCACTGAGAACGGCCGTCCGCTCCTGCCAGCACAGAGGAAGAGCACTGAATCAGTGGAGAAGACTGGGAGAACAGCCACTGGGAGAAACAGACAGCCTTTTCAGCAGAAACACTTCAGTTACAACAGTAAAAAAAATTTGACAAACCATCTGTAGAACACAGTTGATCAAATAATTATAAAACTGATAAGTGACATTCTAAGTCGCTTGCATGTGCTATAAAGGTGAATTGTTTTAAGCTAAATTGTCTCATTCTTGCTCTGTAAATGTAAGACTACAGCTCATACAATTTAAAGTGATGCATAGATTACACTATACTAAAGCCAAACTTAATAAGCTGTATCCTTCTATCTCCCCTTTGTGTGATAAATGCAAAGGCGCAGTCGGGACCTATGGTCATATATTTTGGTCCTGTCCAGAAGTATCTGAATTTTGTAAAAGTATCTTCGGACTTTACTCCCAGGCTTTTGAAATGGACATTAAAATTGATGTGGAAATAGCACTGTTTGGATTTTCAGACCAGGCTCTAACTTGGCCTAAACATCAACAACTCTCCCTTATGTTTGGCATGGTGCTGGCCAAGAGAGTGATTCTGATGGAGTGGAAATCAACGACACCTCCAAATTTTTTTAAATGGTTAGCTGAAATGGTTTCGGCCCTCAAGCTGGAAAGGTTACGTTTCTCTAGATTTGGTAAACAGAAGTTGTATGACAAAATATGGGCCCCTTTCCTTAGATGTATAGGTTAATAATGTTTCTGTAATAATTTTCTCCTTCTTTTTACATGTCATTCTATTTTGTTTCTTATTCTATTACTCTGACTGAGTTTTTTTTCATTGTTTTCTTTTTTTTTTGGATGGTGCTGTATATTTGCTGTATTTTTTGCTAGTGTTTTGGTGCATGTTCTAGTTAGTATTAGGTAATAACACCGAGATAATTTTGTTAACATATATACATGATGTACACTGTTTGGTGTTATGTTTTTACAAAAACTTCTATAAATAAAGTAAAAAAAAAAAAAAAAAAGCTAAATTGTCTGTAGTGTATAGGTGTGAATGGGAGTGTATGGGTGTTTCCCAGTAATGGGTTGCAGCTGGAAGGGCATCCACTGTGTAAATCATATGCTAGATAAGTTGACGGTTCATTCTGCTGTGGCGACCCCTGATTATTAAAGGGACTAAGCCGAAAAGAAAATGAATGAATGAACGAATGTATATATTTATATATAAAACTAACTTAAGGCATGTCATGGCATCTACACATCTATATACTGCTGCTGATGTTTAAAGTGCTTCTTTTATCCTCAATTTGTAAGTTAGTGTAATGATAAATGCATGTGCTTAATGAATAAAAAATGAATGTAAATGGACGTCTGTTTGCCCTATTGAAGACAGGGAGAAAAGCACCTGCATGAAGGTCTGGTAGGACGGTTCTCCAGGCTGAGGAGAGTTGACCACCAGGTCCATTAGGGCTTGTCCAGGCGCAGGAGGACACAAGCGCACCGACACCAGCTTAGTGAGCTGAGCTTTCACATCCGAATCCATGTTGATGACCTCCATGTATCCGCCTCGAAAACCACACCTGAAGAGGGTGTTCGGCAGAGTATGTTAGAAGAGTACAAATCGCTTGCTTGAACTCTTGAAATTCAACATTATTCAGGGTATACAGTGCATTCGGAAAGATTTCATATCGCTTCATTTTTTCCATATTTTTTTTGTTACAGCCTTATTCCAAAATGGATTAAATTCATTTATTTCCTCAACATTCTACACACAATCCCCCATAATGACAATGTAAAAAAAGATTTGAAATTGTTGCACATTATTAAAAATAAAAAACCTAAAAGATCACATGTACATCAGTATTCACAGCCTTTGCCGTGAAGCTCTAAATTGAGCTCAGCTGCATTCTGTTTCCACTGATCATTCTTGAGATGTTTCAGCAGCTTCATTGGAGTTCACCTGTGGTAAATTCAGTTGATTGGACATGATCTGAAAAGGCATACACCTGTCTATATAAGGGTCCAGGGTTGACAGTGCATGTCAAAGCACAAACCAAGCATGAAGACAAAGGAATTGTCTGTAGACCCCCGAGACAGGATTGTCTCAAGGCACAAGGCTGGGGAAGGTTGCAGAAACATTTCTTCTGCTCTGAAAGTTCCAGTGAGCACAGCGGCCTCCATCATTCATAAGTGAAAGATGTTTGGAACTAACAGGACTCTTCCTAAAGCTGGCCGGCCATCTAAGCTGAGTGATCGGGGGAGAAGGGCCTTAGGCCCGTTTACACTAATGCGTTTTCGTTTTGAAACGCCGTTTTAGATCAAAAACGATCTGCGTCCACTCTAGCGTTTCATCTAGCGTTTCTAAACATATCTCCGTCCACACTACTCCACCAAAAACGTATATCACGTGACCATTCGCGCACTCTGGGCATGCGCGTTCAAGTATAAACAGGAAGCATGTGTCTCGCTCAGCATTTGGCTATTGTTAGTCAACAAACGCTGGTAGAACGATGAACGCGAGAGATTAGCGAGTTCTCGAACAATAGCTTGCCTCTTGCGAATATATGCAGCTGCTGTAGTAAAAAAAGGCAGAGTTTAACTGCACAATGGCGCCTAAAACAGACAATAGTGCAAACAACGCTCCCATTTCTGTGTCAATGTTGTTGTTTACAGTGAAGGCTGGTCGGCCGTCTTCCGGTAGCGTTATAGTCATGTGATAGGGGCTTGACGAATAAGGGAAGGATACGCAATGACCCAAAAGCCCCAATCAGGTAGCGAATCTCAGCAGCCACGCCTCCGTTTTCAGATGTCTCTGTTTTCCCCCATCCACACTGAGACGGAGCAGCAGCATTTTAGAATGAAAACGACCTCTCCAGCGTTTCCAAAACGCTCCGTTTTTGGTGCTCGAAAACTCCGTAGCAAAACTTATGCGTTTTAAAACGAAAATGCATTAGTGTAAACGGGGCCTTAGTCAGGGAGGTGATCAATAACCCGATGGTCACTCTGTCTGAGCTCCAGCGTTCTTCTGTGAAGAGAGCAGAACCTTACAGAAGGACAACCATCTGTGCAGCAATCCACCAATCAGGCCTGTATGGTGGAGTGGCCAGACAGGCACTCCACCCTGGAATTTGCCAAAAGGCATCTGAAGAACTCTCAGACCATCAGAAACTAAATTCTCTGCTCTGATGAGGCTAAAATTGAACTCTTTGGAGTGAATGCCAGGAGTTACGTTTGGAGATAACCAGGAAGCGCTCATCACCAGGTTAATACCATCCCTACAGTGAAGCATGGTGGTGGCAGCATCATGCAGTGGTGATGTTTTTCAGCAGCAGGAACTGGAAGACTAGTCAGGATAGAGGGAAAGATGAATGCAGCAATGTACAGAGACATCCTGACCTCACACTGGGGCGACGGTTCATCTTCCAGCAGGATAATGTTCCAAAGCACACCGCCAAAATAGTAATGGAGTGGCTTCACAACAACTCTGTGAATGTCCTTGAGTGGCCCAGCCAGAGCCCAGACCTAAATCCTATTAAACATCTCTGGAGAGATCTGAAAATGGTTGTACACCGTCGCTTCCAATCCAACCTGATAGAGCTTGAGAGGTACTGCAAAGAGGAATGGGCAAAAATTCCAAAGACAGGTGTGCCAAGCTTGTGGCATCATATTCAAAAAGACTTGAGGCTGTAATCGCTGCCAAAGGTGCATCAACAAAATAAATTGAGCAAAGGCTGTGAATACTGATGTACATGTTATTTTCCAGCTTTTTTTATTTTTAATAAATGTGCAACAATTTCAAATCTTTTTTCACATTGTCATTATGGGTGTCACGGTCACCAGCGAGATACAACCACTAGAGATCGCTGGTACACACACACATTCACAAGAACTACAAATCTGCTGACTGAAATATGGACTACAAAACCCAGTCAGGCCACACACACACTCTCACCTGCTCCAAGTCTCCACTGATTAGACTAGCACAGCTGTAGCTGCTCAGATACTGATTACATGGACTATAAGTACTGCTCAAACACAAACACTGTTGCTGAGTCTTGTCTACTGTTTAGTGACACCACAACGCGTTTTCATTTACCTTGTCTTGCCGTGTTTGAACCTAGCCTTGTCTTGTTATATTCCTGTCTGCTGCCTGCCTTGTGACCATCTGCCTGTTATTTTGACCACGACTCTGGATTGCCCTTATACATCTGTTTGCTCCTGTTCTGATCATTGCTTGCCTGACCATCCAGCTAATAAACCTGCATGTGGATCTGCACCCCTGTTGTCAGTGTCACATCCCTCTGGTTACAATGGGGGATTGTGTGTAGAATGTTGAGGAAATAAATGAATTTAATCCATTGTGGAATAAGGCTGTAACACAAACAAATGTGGAACAAGTGAAGCGCTATCAATACTTTCCGGATGCACTGTATACAGAAATCAGAGAGCCTTTTAAGACCTTTTTAAGACTCTTTCCATACATTTGAAGACCTCATCGCCACTTTAGGTCTGAACAGGTAACATTGGCGACATTTTAAATATATTCACTAAATACTGATTACAAGAAACTAATCCTAAACTAAAACATTATTCATATACTTTATTAAAATGTTAATCCATAAGGTGTCGCCTATAGAACAGCAGAAATAATGGTGCCGCATTGGTCACTGCAGTAAACACAGCAGTGTGACATCAAATATAGCAGGATTTTATCGATTTCATAAACTACACAGCATCCCAAAACTTCAAACTTCAGCATATAACTATAATTATACAATTGTATATTCAAAAATGATGCAAAACATAATACCTTGTAACAGCCTTTAAGACTTTTTAAGGGCCTTAAATTTCTCTAAATTGATTTATCAACTTTTAATACTTTTGAGGACGCCGCGAACACCCTGATTATTGTATTGTTTTCTTCAGGGTGTAAAATAAATGCCATTTTATTTTATTACTATTAATCAAGTATTAGTTGCATCCCAAATGATATACTACACACTTTTACGCTGTACACTAATGCACTCAACTGTGTAGTGTATGACTTTAGTGTCGTCCCAAATGTTTTTTACAAACTAGAAATTACAATTATTTCCCAGTCGACGTTTAAAGGGGAGCTATTATGCAACCGTCAATTTCATAAGAGGTTTAAACACAGTTGTGTGGCAGCAGTGTGTGAATATAACCAACTTCTAATGGTAAAAATGTATTACTTTTATTCTTTATAATCAGACTTGATAAAAACATTCTGCAGAAACACTTTGATTGACATTCTCCCTTTCTGCGTGTCATCAGAGGGGGAAAGCCCCGCCCACTAGAGACAATCTCTTCCTCATTAGCATAGGACGTCAGTCTTGTTTTTGAATCTGCCACTATGCTGACACACAGGCATTTGTAGCTCCGCCCACTTTTGAAAAGAGCACAATCTCATTTGAATTTAAAGCGACAGTCACCAAAACACCACAATTAGGATCAAATCCTAATAGGGGCAGATTCACAGAGTTATAAAACATTATTAGTGTGGCTCGGGGGGTTGGAGCCGCGGCCGGGGCGGCTTTCTGGCGGCGGTGGAGGAAGGGAAGGCATTCGCGTCTTGGAGGTTCAGGCATTTTTTCTCTTTGGGGAATGGGAGGGGTGAGCGAGACCTGGCGGTGCGGTGCAGTCTCTTTTTCTGTGCGGACTGTGGGGTGCAGGGGGTGAGCAGAATGCATATTGTGTGCATGTGCTGTGTGTTGCAGACGGTGGTGCTGTCTATGATCGGCCACTTTTTGTCTTTGTTGTAGAGGCAGAGATTGAATTTGTTGACGCTTTGATAGATGGACATTGTTTAGTGGACATAATTGTACTGTTTTGTTTGTTTGTCGGTCGGTGATGGGCGTTGGAGGCCCTCTGTTTTCCTGCAGGAAGGTTGCTGCCGGCGCATGGTGTGACATTTGGTAGACTTGGGGGCTGTTTTTTGGGGGCAAGTGTTCCAGGTGTTTGGAGTGCAGTGCCGGGGTTGAGCAGGGTGGCGGAGTGCGTTGCGGGATGCATTTTGAAGCGGGTGTTCTGTGGCTGGATGCATTTGCAGGGTGTTCTCCCCAACGCTGTATATGTATATATATATATATATATATATATATATATATATATATATATATATATATATATATATATATATATATTTGTGTGTGTATGTATATGTGTGTGTATGTGTATATGCATATGCTTGTGTGTGTTCGTGTGTATATGTGTACAAGCCATGTTTAAGAGTATTGATCTGTACATTTTTACTACTCTGTCCTATATATTTATTTATGCTTGTGTCTGTATATATGCGTATATGCCCTGTTTCATCATTAATGATGGTAGTTGACTTTGTTTGTTATATTTTTTGAGTGTTGTTGAGATATTTAAAATGAGTCATGTGACCGTAGCACTTAAAAGAAACTCTACACCTGATCACTGTTACCCTGATGAAGGCAGTTCTCTGCCGAAATGCGTTGGTTTTTATTAGGAATTGGCCATGTGAATAAAGGCTTTTTAAATTTTTCACATTATTCGAGTGCCTTGGACTGATTTTTGTTGTTTGTTTTTGATGAATCCCTCACCCAAAGAGCACCGACAAAATACTTGAGCTACCCCTGAGCGCTTTTTGTCTGTTTTTGGATAATTATTAGTGTGGCATTTTGAGCTGAAACTTCACACACACACACACTCTAGGGACATCAGAGACTTATTTTACATCTTGTATAAAGGGGACATAATAGGTGTCCTTTAAGTTAACAATGTAAATGTTTATTTTGCTAGCTGAAATTGTTATTCTTAAGGTGAGTAATGAGTGCAAGTTAATCCACTGAAAACATGTTTGCTTTGGTAATTTTCAATGAAAGGTCATTTGTTTATGTGTTTGGAGGGTTGGCGCTTCTGTTGACGTCAATCTGAAGGCTTCCATAGCAACTGCATATTAATATCACCTCTTTACTGTTAGTTTGCTATGACTGCAAGCCCTGCTTATTCTTTATTCTGTGCATTAAAGTACAGCATCAGTCAATGCTCATGTCATATACTGTTTCATCCACTGATTCCCAATGAGAAATCCGCTAATAAATGATACTCACTCTCCCATGTAGCACTTGGAAGTGGAGTGAAATGATGCCAGCTCTACTTTTTTGGAGTACTCGGGACCCATCTCAAACAGGACTTTCTTGAAGGAGTGAAACTCACAGCCCTCGGCGTACACATTGTCCTGATAGACCTAAAAATACACATGCGTGGTAACAGAAGAGTTTAGGTAGTTGAAATGCATTACACAATACAATACAATTACAAGCTTTGAATAGATCTCAAAAGATGCTGCTACTAGCTATATGAAGTTATATTACACATATTTTGCAAATATTTACCAGCAATAACTCACCTCATCAGCCATTAGGAAGAGGTTTTCTTTGGCTGCAAATTGGATTACATCTTCAATACATTGTCTGCTTTGTACCTGACCTGTTAAAAAAAAACAAGCCATATTTTACATGATCAGTTATATGAGACGCTGAGAAGAAAAAAAACAGGCAGGTTTAATGATTTTTAAAAGAGTTACACTATTTATAGTATTTTTGTTTGATTATACAAACGGTTTTAAAACTTGTGTTTGACGCCCCCTGGAGGACTGTTTAGGAAAAATGTTAAATTAATTTAAAATAACTTATAAATATTGAATTAATAAAATAAAAAGTCCTACTTGCAAAACTTAAGTTGTAAAATAATTGTACAAATGAATACAAGAAGTATGAATATTGAGGATTTAGGAAAATAGAAGTGTTTTCAAAAAATCTATATTTATTTATAATATAATTGTAAATAAATAAATAAATATACATACAGTTATAGTCAGAATTATTAGCCCACCTTTGAATTTTTTCTTTTTATAATATTTCCCAAATGATGTTTAACAGAGCAAGGAAAATTTCACAGTATGTCTGATAATATTTTTTCTTCTGGAGAAAGTCTTATGTGTTTTATTTCGGCTAGAATAAAAGCAGATTTTAATTTTTTAAAAAGCATTTTAAGGTCAATATTATTAGCCTTTTAAGCTATATTTTTTCGATAGTCTACAGCAGGGATGTCAAACTCAATTCCTGGAGGGCCACAGCCCTGCACAGCTTAGTTCCAACCCTGCTTCAACACACTTGCATGTAGGTTTCAAACAAGCCTGAAGGACTCAATTAGTTTGATCAGGTGTGTTTAATTAGGGTTGGAACTAAACTGTGCAGGGCTGCGGCCCTCCAGGAACTGAGTTTGACATCCCTGGTCTACAGAATAAACCATCGTTATATAATAACTTGCCTAATTATCCTAACCTGCCTAGTTAACCTAATTAACCTAGTTAAGCCTTTAAATGTCACTTTAAGCTGTATAAAAGTGTCTCGAATAATATCTAGTCTAATATTATTTACTGTCATCATGGCAAAGATAAAATAAATCAGTTATTAGAGATGAGTTATTAAAACTATTATGATTAGAAATGTGCTGAAAAAATCTCCTCTCCGTTAAACAGAAATTGGGGGAAAAAAATAAACAGGGCGGCTAATAATTCAGGGGGTTTAATAATTCTGACTTCAACTACATATATATATATATATATATATATATATATATATATACACCTGTTTTCAAGGTTGATAATAATAAGTTGTTGCTTTTTTGAGCAGCAAATAATCACATTTGAATGATTTCTGAAGATGATGTGGAACTGAAAACTTGAGTAATGATGCTGAAAATTCAGTTTAACTGTTTCATAAATACATTGAAAATGTATTTTAAATATCAAAAAATACACACATAAAATAATACTATTTCTGCTGTTTTTTGCATCAAATAATTGGCTTCTTTAAACAAACAAACAAACAAAAAAACATTCAAATCTAATGCTAAATATTGCTAAAATGCTAAATGAACATTTAAAAAAAAAATCAATATTGAGCACAATGACTTCACCCATCACATATATTTATACTTCAGAAACATCTACAATTATTACATAATCATACAAATAATGGGCTTATGCATTTATTACTATTCTGTAAACTATAGTGCATCCCTCCTGCCTTTTTATCCTTCAAGCACGTTAAATCATGCAGTTCTGAATTCTTGCTAGAGCCCAAATTTAGGCACAAAGAACTCAGTTAGGGTCTGATTAAGGAGTTTTTTTTTGTTGAATCAAGTCCTCCTTTTTTTGTGTGTGGTCAGATGATAAATTTATAAAAAGTAGCCAAGTCTTGAACTGTTCAGATTAAAAAATAAATTAAAAATTAAAATAATTTTGCCCCAAAATGTCCTCTAGGTGCTTGATTTCTCTGTCATCATTTAAAGGGGAGCTATTATGCAAAAATCCCTTTTATAAGGGGTTTAAACACAGTTGTGTGGCAACAATTTGTGAATATAACAAGCTTTTAAATGGTAAAAATTTATTAATTGTATTTTTTTAAATCAGAATTGATATAAACAGTCTGCAGAGACACTTTGATTGACATTCTCCCTTTGTACGTGTCATCAGAGGGGGAAAGCCCCGCCCATTAGTGACAATCTCTCCCTCATTAGCATAGGACGTTAGTCTTGTTTTTGAATCTGCCACTATGCTGACACACAGGCATTTGTAGCTCCACCCTCTTTTGAAAAAGCACAATCTCATTCGAATTTAAAGCGACAGTCACCAAAACACCACAATTAGGATCAAAGTCTAAAAGGGGCAGATTCAAAGCGATATAAAACATTATTTATGTGGTATTTTAAGCTGAAACCACATACACACTCTACGAACATCAGAGACTTATTTATCATCTTGTAAATAAGGTCATAATAGGTCTCCTTTAAGAGAAGGATCTGTTGTTATACCAGTGGGGTTTCCGGGGTTGATGATGCACAGGACTCGAGGCTTGCAGTGTTTTCTGGCCGCCTGTAGAGAGCGCTGCAGTTCACTGATGTCCAGACTCCAGCACTTCTCCTCGTTCAGGTAATAATTGATCTGAACGGCCCCCAGCTCTGCTAAAGATGCAGAGTACAGAGGATACTGAGGGACAGAGATCATCACTCCGGTGCGTGAAAGACCTTCTCCAGCGGTCAGCAACTTCAGAATGGTCTGAAAAAAAAAAACTATGTAAGAAATCTGGCTGTCTACTTCTACAACACTCAGTGTAAAGACTCAAGAGATTGTATTGGTCTGCTTATGAGCTGACTACTGTAATAATAAAAATACTGGATATAGAAGAATATTAGTACTAGTATTTTAGGTTTAATCGTCGTACCAGCTTATGTAAACATACAGTTGAAGTCAGATTTATTAGCCCCCCTTTTAAATTTTTTTTCTTTTTTTAATTTTTCCCAAATGATGTTTAACAGAGCAAGGAAATTTTCACAGTATGTCTGATAGTATTTTTTTTTTCTGGAGAAAGTCTTATTTGTTTTAATTCGGCTAGAATAAAAGCAGTTTTTAATGTTTTAAAAATCATTTTAAGGTCAAAATTATTAGCCCCTTTAAGCTATATTTTTTTCTGATAGTCTACAGAACAAACCATCATTATACAATAACTTGCCTAATTACCCTAAGCTGCCTAGTTAACCTAATTAACCTAGTTAAAACTTTAAATGTCACTTTAAGCTGTATAGAAGTGTCGTGAAAAATATCTAGTCAAATATTATTTACTGTCATCATGGCAAAGATAAAATAAATCAGTTATTGTAAATGAGTTATTAAAACTATTATTTTTAGAAATATGTTGAGAAAATCTTCTCTCCATTAAACAGAAATTGGGGGAAAAAATAAACAGGGGGGCTAATAATTCGGACTTCAACTATTAAACATTTAACCACATATCACAAATAGAAAGCACCAAAAAACTAATATTTTATACAAAATCAACTTGAAAATGGCAGATGGTCAAAATAATCAACGTTTTTATTTGTTGTGACTGAATATCAGAGTTATTGCACCAAATATTGACTCTGAAAAGGAATATAAACCCCTGAAAACATAGCATATATATGTATACACTGCCAAAAAAAATAAAGGGAAACCTTAGACAACATTATGTAACTGTTGTAAGTGTTCCCTTTACTTTTTGAGCAGTATATTTAGGTTCTAATGCTTATAGGTTTAAAACATTTAGGTTAAAATGTTTTTACAATATTAATGCGATTAAATGCAGAAACCCATGTGGTTAATCACAATTAAATGCAGAAAACCCATGTGGTCAATCATGGTTAAATACGAAAGCTCACGTGATTAATCGCTATTAAATGCAAAAAGCTCATGCGATTAATCGCGATTAAATGCAAAAAGCTCATGCGATTAATCGCGATTAAATGCCAAAAACTAATGCAATTAATCAGGATCAAATGCGGACAACTCATGCGATTAATCGCGCTTTAATGCAGAAATTTCATGCTGTTAATCGCCATTAAATGCAGAAACTCATGTAATTAATCATGATTAAATGCAGGAAAAAAATAAAAAATAAAAAAATATCGCACGATTAATCGTGATTAAATGCGAATAAACTTATGCAAGTAATCACAATAAAATGGCAAAAACTTGTGAGGTTAATCCCGATTAAATGGCGAAAACTTGGGTGATTAATCACGATTAAATGCAAACCACTTGTGCGATTAATCACGATTAAAAGCAAAACTCGCATGTAATTAATCCCGATTAAATGCCTAAAACTAATGTGATTAATCAGGATCAAATGCGGAAAACTCATGCGATTAATCATGCTTTATTGGAGAAAATTTATGGTTAATCGCCATTAAAT
Organism: Danio kyathit; assembly: GCA_903798195.1. Classification (NCBI taxonomy): domain Eukaryota; kingdom Metazoa; phylum Chordata; class Actinopteri; order Cypriniformes; family Danionidae; genus Danio; species Danio kyathit. The sequence goes on along the minus strand of LR812520.1, from coordinate 4,847,906 downwards.
GCAGAAACTCATGTAATTAATCATGATTAAATGCAGAAACTTGTGGGGTTAATTGTGGTTAATTGCAGAAAAACTCACACGATTAATCGTGATTAAATGCGAATAAACTCATGTAATTAATCACGATAAAATACCAAAAACTTGTGAGGTTAATCATGATTAAATGGCGAAAGCTTGTGTGATTAATCACGATTAAATGCAAACCACTTGTGCGATTAATCACGATTAAAAGCAAAACTCGCATGTAATTAATCCCGATTAAATGCCTAAAACTAATGTGATTAATCAGGATCAAATGCGGAAAACTCATGCGATTAATCATGCTTTATTGGAGAAAATTTATGGTTAATCGCCATTAAATGCAGAAACTTATGTAATTAATCATGACTAAATGCAGAAACTTGTGGGGTTAATCGTGGTTAATTGCAGAAAAACTCACACGATTAATCGTGATTAAATGCCAATAAACTCATGCAAGTAATCACAATAAAATGCCAAAAACTTGTGAGGTTAATCATGATTAAATGGCGAAAGCTTGTGTGATTAATCACGATTAAATGCAGACCACTTGTGCGATTAATCACGATTAAAAGCAGAACTCTCATGTAATTAATCCCCATTAAATGCCAAAAACTCATGTGATTAATCCTTATTAAATTCCGAAAACTCATGTGATTAATCGTGATTAAATTCTGAAAACTCATGTGATTAATCCTGATTAAATGCCAAAAACCCATGTGATTTATCACAATTGAATGCAGACAACGCATGTGATTAATCACGGTTAAAACAAATTCAATCGTTGCCCAGCACTAGTCATAAAGTGAAGCTGCAGTGTATGCCAGTAAATCTGCAAACAAGCTTATACACATTCAGAACTATACACACACATGCAGCTTTAGTACACTTATTAAAATCGACAGACTGTATCATTATATCACGGGATGACCAGTTCTTATCAATGGGAGAAATTTTACTGGTATTTTGCAAATGATTACTAGTGAAATCTGAGCTCTGTTTGTGTGACATACCACGATGCCATCGCTGGCTCCTGTGGTGAGGTAGATGTTGTCCGGATCAGAAGGGATGCCGCCGTCCCGCCGCTCGATGTATTTGGCCACATCCTGCCGCACACAGTCAATGCCCTGACTGGTTGTGTAAGCACCTGAACACAGGCATGAGTGGATAAAAAAACTGACTTTACAATATATTACAACAACAGCATCAGCACTTTAATCAGTAACATCCCTGAGTACATTGAAGAACATTGGGTAACATCAGCAGTTTCAGAAGTTAACAATTTGTACAGTTTAGTTTATCATTACATGTTTGTTTTGAGGTCAAATATGCATGCACTGTATGGATAAAGGGAGGTACAGTGTATATTGAAAATCCATACAGTTATGAAACAAATAAGAGACCACTTGACAATACTCAGTTTTTACTATAGTACTTTATTACAGTTTTTAATACTGAGAATTTACTATATTATCTGAGTAAAATGCTCATATTTGTCAAATAATAAAAACGCAAATATAATATGGTCATTGAGTGCTTTTAATCTTGGCAGAAAAGGACAGTTGGTCAAAATAACAAACGTTTTCATTTGTTGTGACTGAATATCAGGGTTATTTTAGCAAATATCGACTTCGTAGCTCTTCTGGAGTTAAAACATTAGTATTGAGTTGTTTGAAAATGAATATAAACCTCTGAAAACATAGCATATATATATATATATATATATATATATATATATATATATATATATATATATATATATATATATATATATATATATATATATATATATATATATATATATATATATATTTATATATATATATATATATATATATATATATATATATATATATATATAAATATATATATTCGGAGACCCTCCTCCACCCCAACTCCTGTGTTTAGGTCTGCTACGGGGGGTTACATATATATTATGTTTGCAGCAGCAGTGTGTTATGTTCTTAGACGGCATGTCTGTGTATATACTGGCAGTAGCAGGTCCGGGTACTTGCTTTGGCATCATAATCAATGCAGCAGCAGCGTAGCAGATCTATACCGCCAAGACCAAATACATCAACATTGCCATATACATATTCATTACCATACTAAATCCTGAGAGTGTTCATGACAGAAATTAATTTGTTTAGACCAGTGTAACCCACCAGTCCTACTGCACCCAACCCTGTCTGAGCTGGGATCTAACTGAGCTGGGATCTAACCGGCGATTCTTTGTATGGGAGTCGGTTGCTCTAACGAGAAGGCTAAAGACCATGTCCTCTAGCGTCTGTTGCTAGAGCACCTTTAGAGGTCTGAGGAGTGAGGTTTATCTGCATAGCATTTCGCTATCTGGCCTCTGTTACACTCACCTCCCTAATCCTCACTCCCATCCCAGACGAGCCCCCACGTGTAACCCACCGGTCCTACTGCACCCAACGCGCTCTGTGCTGGGATCAAATCTGCGATTCTTTGTATGGGATTCGGTTGCTCTAACAAGGAGGCTAAAGACCATGTCCTCTAGCATCTGTCACTAGAGCACCTTTAGAGGTCAGAGGAGTGAGGTTTATCTGCATAGCACTTCGTTAGCTAGCCTCCGTTACACTCACCCCCTATTCCTCCCTCCCATCCCATCCTGGACAAGCCCCCACATGTAACCCACTGGTCCTACTGCACTCAACCCGGTCTGAGCTGGGATCAAACCGGTGATTCTTTGTATGGGAGTCAGTTGCTCTAACAAGGAGGCTAATAGTACTCTAACAAGGAGGCTACCTTGTCTATCTAAGCAAAACCCTCTCAATATTTGTATTTCCTCAATGAATATCCGTCATAAGTGTCAATTTTGTGAAATTTATCACACAAAAGCTGAATAAATTAGATTTCCATCTATGTACGGTTTGTTAAGAATGAACAACCTTTGAAAGAGACACTGAGGGTATATAAATTGCTAAACATTGAGAAAATCACCTTTAAAATGATCTAAATGAACTGTCTAACAATGCATATTACTAATCAAGTTTAACATCAAGTGAGTTTGAATATTTTTTAAGCAGGAAATTTACATTTCACTGAACATTTACTTAATATTCTGATGATTTTTGACATAAATGAAATATCAATAATGTTTACCCACATATTTTGACTATTGCCGAAAATATAACTGTAAAATAAGACTAATTGTGTGCTCCAGGGTCACAAATGCATTAATTTCCAAAAATATGAGGTAATAAAACTGCAAATACAGGGAGTGCAGAATTACTAGGCAAATGAGTATTTTGACCACATCATCCTCTTTATGCATGTTGTCTTACTCCAAGCTGTATAGGCTCGAAAGCCTACAACCAATTAAGCATATTAGGTGATGTGCATCTCTTTAATGAGAAGGGGTGTGGTCTAATGACATCAACACCCTATATCAGGTGTGCATATTTATTAGGCAACTTCCTTTCCTTTGGCAAAATGGGTCAAAAGAAGGACTTGACAGGCTCCGAAAAGTCAAAAATAGTGAGATATCTTGCGGAGGGATGCAGCACTCTTAAAATTGCCAAGCTTCTGAAGCGTGATCATCGAACAATCAAGCGTTTCATTCAAAATAGTCAACAGGGAAAGCGTGAATAAGCGTGTGGAAAAACCAAGGCGCAAAATAACTGCCCATGAACTGAGAAAAGTCAAGCGTGCAGCTGCCAAGATGCCACTTGCCACCAGTTTTGCCATATTTCAGAGCTGCAACATCACTGGAGTGCCCAAAAGCACAAGGTGTGCAATACTCAGAGACATGGCCAAGGTAAGAAAGGCTGAAAAACGACCACCACTGAACAAGACACACAAGCTGAAACGTCAAGACTGGGCCAAGAAATATCTCAAGACTGATTTTTCTAAGGTTTTATGGACTGATGAAATGAGAGTGAGTCTTGATGGGCCCGTGGCTGGATCAGTAAAGGGCAGAGAGCTCCAGTCCGACTCAGACGCCAGCAAGGTGGAGGTGGAGTACTGGTTTGGGCTGGTATCATCAAAGATGAGCTTGTGGGGCCTTTTCGGGTTGAGGATGGAGTCAAGCTCAACTCCCAGTCCTACTGCCAGTTTCTGGAAGACACCTTCTTCAAGCACTGGTGCAGGAAGAAGTCTGCATCCTTCAAGAAAAACATGACTTTCATGCAGGACAATGCTCCATCACACGCGTCCAAGTACTCCACAGTGTGGCTGGCAAGAAAGGGTCTAAAAGAAGAAAAACTAATGACATGGCCTCCTTGTTCACCTGACTTGAACCCCATAGAGAACCTGTGGTCCATCATCAAATGTGAGATTTACAAGGAGGGAAAACAGTACACCTCTCTGAACAGTGTCTGGGAGGCTGTGGTTGCTGCTGCACGCAATGTTGATGGTGAACAGATCAAAACACTGACAGAATCCATGGATGGCAGGCTTTTGAGTGTCCTTGCAAAGAAAAGTGGCTATATTGATCACTGATTTGTTTTTGTTTTGTTTTTGAATGTCAGAAATGTATATTTGTGAATGTTGAGATGTTATATTGGTTTCACTGGTGAAAATAAATCATTGAAATGGGTATATATTTGTTTTTTGTTAAATTGCCTAATAATTCTGCACAGTAATAGTCACCTGCACACACAGATATCCTCCTAAAATAGCTCAAACTAAAAACAAACTAAAAACTACTTCCAGAAATATTCAGCTTTGATATTAATGAGTTTTTTGGGTTCATTGAGAACATGGTTGTTGTTCAATAATAAAATGAATCCTCAAAACTACAACTTGCCTAATAATTCTGCACTCCCTGTATACCAATTACCAATTTCCCTTTATTATTTTAATGACTTCATCGAAGGGCTTCTTGACCCCCTGTAAAGGAGTAAAACACATGCTGTGATTTATGTGGATTGTACTTCATATAGAGCACAGGAAATTTAGCAGTTTGGGGTAATGCTAGGAATATTACATTTCTGGCTGATAAAATATAAACCAGGTTTAAAGTGTTAAAAGTAGACCTTAAAGGGATAGTTCACCCAAAAATGAAAATTCCCTGTTCATTTACTCAACCACAGGTCATCTATAGGTGACTTAAAAGAAGTACATTAAAGAAGATTTTGAGTTGAATCCGTGGTTCTTGGTGATTATACACTTTATTAGGTACACCTTACTAGTACCGGGTTGGACCCCCTTTTGATATTAATGAGTTTTTTGGGTTCATTGAGAACATGGTTGTTGTTCAATAATAAAATGAATCCTCAAAAATACAACTTGCCTAATAATTCTGCACTCCCTGTATACCAATTACCAATTTCCCTTTATTATTTTAGCTTAAGAGATTGTTGATATTTCATACTTCATGTCAATTCCCTTCATGCATCAATAACATACCGATGCTATTCCCTCCACATGATTGTAAAATGCGCCTGGCTCTGTTTTTGGCATCCTCTGGAAACTTGTTGTCATCAAGTAGCTGTGGATAAGTACACAGCGCCATCACCTTGAAAAACAAACCAATTATGAGCTCACGAGAACAACAAAGTAAGCATTAATAAAGTTCAAGAGCATGAAGATGTGCCAGCTGCTCCATTTAAACTGTTGACTCTGTTTAATGCATGGAAAGCACAGCCAACCTGAAAATGACTAAAGCTGATCATGAGACTCGCGGTCAGCAAAAAATAGAGAAATCTGCTACCTGTCGGAAGAAGGTGATTGGCCGTTGTCCCATAGCATGAGCGTCTCCGATATTTGCTTTAATGACTTCATCGAAGGGCTTCTTGACCCCCTGTAAAGGAGTAAAACACATGCTGTGATTTATGTGGATTGTACTTCATATAGAGCACAGGAAATTTAGCAGTTTGGGGTAATGCTAGGAATATTACATTTCTGGCTGATCAAATATAAACCAGGTTTAAAGTGTTAAAAGTAGACCTTAAAGGGATAGTTCACCCAAAAATGAAAATTCCCTGTTCATTTACTCAACCACAGGTCATCTATAGGTGACTTAAAAGAAGTACATTAAAGAAGATTTTGAGCTGAATTCATGGTTCTTGGTGATTATACACTTTATTAGGTACACCTTACTAGTGCCGGATTGGACCCCCCTTTTGCCTTCAGAACTGCTTTAATCCTTCATGGCATAGATTCAACAAGCTACTGGAAATATTCCTCAGAGATTTTGCTCCATATTGACATGATAGCATCACGCAGTTGCTACAGATATGTTAGCTGCACGTCCATCATGCGAATGTCGTATTTCACCACATCCCAAAGGTGCTCTATTAGATTGAGAACTGGTGACTGTGGAGGCCATTTGAGTACGGTGAACTCATTGTCATGTTCAAGAAACCAGTCTGAGATGATTCGTGCTTTATGACATGGTGGAAGTAGCCATCAGAAGATGGGTACACTGTGGTCATAAAAGGATGGACTCAGGTAGGCTGTGGCATTGACACGATGCTTAATTGGTACTAATGGGCCCAAAGTGTGCCAAGAAAATATCCCCCACACCATTACACCAGCACCAGCAGCCTGAACCGTTAATACAAAGCAGGATGGATCCATGCTTTCATGTTGTTGACTCCAAATTCTGACCCGACCATCCGAATGTGGCAGCAGAAATCAAGACTCATCAGATCAGGCAACGTTTTTACAATCTTCTATCATCCAAGTTTTGGTGAGCCTGTGTGAATTGTAGCCTCAGTTTCCTGTTCTTAGCTGACAGGAGTGGCACTCGGTGTGGTCTTCCGCTGCTGTAGCCCATCCGCCTCAAGGTTGGACGTGTTGTGCGTTCAGAGATGCTCTTCTCCAGACCTCGGTTGTAACGAGTGCTTATTTGAGTTACTGTTGCCGTTATATCAGCTGGAACCAGTCTGGCCATTCTCCTCTGACCTCTTGGAATGAACAAGGCGTTTGCGTTTGAGCAGATCGTCTTGACCATGTCTACATAGCTAAATGCATCGAGTTGCTGCCATGTGATTGGCTGATTAGAAATTTGCGTTAACGAGCAGTTGAACAGGTGTACCTAATAAAGTGGCCGGTGAGTGTATAATGGCAGTGGATGGTGACAGGTTTTTTAGATTAAAAATAAATACTTGTCCAAATCAATAGCCATGGCTCCTGATGACACACTGAGGTCTTGTGAAGCTATATGATTAGTCCATGTAAGAAATTGAACATTCATTCATTCATTTTCTTTTTGGCTTAGTCCCTTTATTAATCAGGGGTCGCCACAGCGGAATCAGCCGACAACTTATCCAGCATATGTTTTACGTAGCGGATGCCCTTCCAGCCACAACCCAACACTGAGAAACACCCATAAACTCTTACATTCACACAAACCGGAGCACCCGGAGGAAACCCACGCCAACACGGGGAGAACTCCACACAGAAATGCCAACTTATCCAGCCAGGGAACCAGCGACCTTCTTGCTGTAAGGCGATCGTGCTATCCACTGCGCCACCGTGACGCCCAAATTGAACATTATTTGTGATATTATTAGCTAGTAGTCCGATTGTAGTCCGGCCGCACTGCTCTGTACGAGGTCAAATATTTCAAGTAGCTTTAACTAGTTATTATTATGAAGAATCTACTTCCACGGCTCTGTCTTTTTCCAAATCTTGCCTCCTACTTTTAAAACAATATACTATTAGCTGGATTTGAGTTTATTAATCCAGAAGAAATTCTGAATGTACTGGATTTGAAAATAAACCTTTATTTAAAGGCACAGTACTTAATTTTAACCATTAGAGGGCGTATTCACTACAAACAAAGGTATATATTGAATATGGAATCATGGGAGTTGTGGTCTTCATCACAACCTTTCACATGTAGTCTCACATATAGTTAAAATGGCTCATTTCTCTGCACTTGAACAGTCATCAAAACATTTGAGCTAATGTAAGTATATAAGTCAACAAATATAACAGTTCTAGTGTTTTATTTAGATATTAAATGACAAAAATCATACATATTGTACGACATACTATAAATAACACATCCTGTCAACTAATCCAAAACATGAATACTAGTTCAGCTTAAATATTTTTTATTAATGGCCATATTTATAAAGTGTAGCCTCTCCAAGAGATTTGCACCTGGATTTTTCTTTTATTGCTTGCATGCCTGTTTGTTTTTGTAGGCATATTGATTATTTTTCCCCCAAACACATTGCTGAACAAAATGAGCTTGTATTTTTTTGCTTTAGACGTCATTCAGACACCCTCTCCTTTCACAGTCAATGAAAGCTGTGATGAAGTCCAGAGCTTCTGCCATCAGTCTGAAAATATGAGACCAGTCACACTTTACTTTAAGGTACAATTCTGGCTATTAACAAACCTTTAACTGAGACTTTTAGCTCAATAAACCTATCATTTGCTGCTTATTAATAATTATTAAGGTAATAGTTGGGTTTAGGTATTGGATTGGATTAGGGATGTAAAATAAAATCATGCAAAATATGTACTTTATTAATGCATATAAAAAGCCAATATAGGCAGATAATAATTCAGTAGTTAACAGTGAGATTTGGTACTTAAACCTTAAACAGGCAAGAGTGGAAGATGATAAACAAATAATTTCATGTGCTTTATTATATCACCTGGACATAAAATCATAAATGAATAGAATATTTGAAATATTTGACTTATTTACAATTATTTTGAGTTGTATCTCCCCAGTATGTGTTGCCTTGTAAAAACATAAAATAAAACAACACAAAGTCATTATTATTTCTTTTTTATTATTACTTGCAGCTAAAAAAATGTAATTCTGACTTATTTAAAAACTTGCCAAACATTCTAATTATTAATTTTTTAAACAAGTAATCTAAACAAGCATTACATTTTTTCATGGCTGTTACAAGTAACATTAAATGTAAATTTTTTAAACTAAAGTGTTACCTAAACTGCACAACGTGAGGTTTCATTCACATAACTGTATTTAGGTATGGGAAAAACCCTGTACTCCTAATAAAAGGCTATTAAGTCCAAATGATTAGCCCTCCTGTGAAATTTTATTCATTCATTCATTCATTTTCTTTTCGGCTTAATCCCTTTATTAATCTGGGGTAGCGACAGCGGAATGAACCGCCAACTTATCCAGCATATGTTTTATTTCCAGCTGCAACCCATCACTGGGAAACACCCATACACTCTCATTCACACACATACACTACGGACAATTTTAGCTTACCCAATTCCCCTATAGCCCATGTCTTTGGACTTGTGGGGGAAACCGGAGCGCCCGGAGGAAACCCAGAGAACATACAAACTCCACACAGAAATGCCAACTGACCCAGCCAAGGCTCGAACCGGCGACCTTCTTGCTGTGAGGCGACAGCACTACCTACTGCGCCACCGCGTCGCCCCTGTGAAATTTTAATTTATTTCAATATATTTTTTACTCCAGCAAACATTTCCCATGAGTTCACCATCATCACAATCTGTTGCCATGGCAGAAATGTGGAATATTGATGTTAAATTCATTCATTCATTTTCTTTTCGGCTTAGTCCCTTTATTAAAAAGGGGTTGCCACAGTGGAATGAACCGCCAGCTTATCCAGCATATGTTTTACAGAGCGAATGCCGTTCTAGCTGCAACCAGCCACTGGGAAACATCCATACACACTCGGTCACACTCTTACATTCCGGTCAATTTTAGCACACCCAATTCACCTATAGCACATGTCTTTGGACTTGTGTGGGAAACCGGAGCACCCGGAGGAAACCCACGCCAACACGGGGAGAACATGCAAACTCCACACAGAAACGCCAACTGGCCTAGCCGGGGCACGAACCAGCAACCTTCTTGCTGTGAGGCGATCATGCTACCCACTACGCCACCGCTTCGCCTTGATGTTAAATTTAAACATATTATTAAAGTAGACATAGGTGTATTGGAGTATAATTGCATTATTTAGTAGGTTTGTAAGTACATGTTGCAGACAAAACTATTAGTGAAGTTTTAATTATGTTTAAAAATATTTCAATAAAATAATAAAAATATATGAAGTGTTGCTTAACGGAGAGAAGATTTTACTTCCAAACACATTTTTAAACATAACAGTTTTAATAACTTATCTCTAATAACTAATTCCTTTTGTCTTTGCCATGATGACAGTGCATATTTGTCTACTTATTTTGCAAAATACTAGTCTCATCTCATCTCATTTTCGTCCACTTTTCCAGGCCGGGTCATGGGGGCAGCAGTCTCAGGAAAGAACCCCAGACTTCCCTCTCCCCAAACACTTCCTCCAGGTCCTCCAGGGGGATCCCGAGGCATTCCCAGGCCAGCTGAGAGACATAGTCGCTCCAGCGTGTCCTGGGTCTTCCCCGAGGCCTTCTCCCGGTGGGACATGCCTCCCTAGGTAGGCGTCCAGGAGACATCCGAAACAGATGCCCGAGCCACCTCAGCTGACTTCTCTCAATGTGGAACAGCGGCTCTACTCTGAGCTCCTCCCGGGTGACAGAGCTCCTCACCCTGTCTATAAGGGTGCACCCTGTGAAGGAAACTCATTTCGGCCGCTTGTATCCAAGATCTTGTCCTTTCGGTCATGACCCAAATCTCATGACCATAGGTGAGAGTAGGAACATATATTGACCGGTAAATCGAGAGCTTTGCCTTTCGGCTCCTTCTTTACCACAACAGACTGGTACATCGACCGCATTACTGCTACGGTGCTGCCACTGCACTGATCCACCTGAACTGCCCCAACTGGGGTAAGGACCTTCCTCCAACCTGGAGATGGAGGAGAAAGTCCGGCCCTTATCAAGAAGTTGAGTTCCAGAGCCCCAGCTGTGCGTGGAGGTGAGCCCAACTATCTAGTCGGTACCGTTTCACCTCCCGCACAAGCTCAGGCTCCTTCCCTCTCAGTGAGGTGACATTCCATGTCCAAGAGCTAGTTTCTGTGCCCGACGATTGTGTTGTTGTGGTCCTAACCTTCGACCACCACCAGTTCCACAATGCACCGGCCCCTTATGGCTCCCCCTGCAGGTGGTGGGGCCTGCAGGAGGATGGTCCCACATCGCTCTTTCGGGCTGAGCCCTGCCGGGTTCCGTGGGATAAAACCTGGCCACCAGGTTCTTGCATACGAGCCCCAACCCCAGGCCTGGCTCCAGGGTGGGGCCCCAGCTGCTCCATACCGGGTGACGTCACGGTCCTTGCTACTCATAAGGAGTTTTTGAACCGCACTTAGTCTGACCTGTCACCTTTTTGACTTGGGAGACCCTACCAGGGAAATTAGACCAACAACATAGCTCTTAGGATCACTCAGGCACTCAAACCCCTCCACCATGTTAAGGCAAGATACTAGTATTCAGCTTAAAGAGTGATATATATATATATATATATATATATATATATATATATATATATATATATATATATATATATATAGATAGATATATACAGTTGAAGTCACAATTATTAGCCCCCTTTTGATTTTTTATTCTTTTTAAAATATTTCCCAAATGATGTTTAACAGAGCAAGAAATTTTTCACAGTATGTGTGATAATATTTTTTCTTCTCTTTCTTCTTATTTGTTTTATTTCGGCTAGAATAAAAGCAGTTTTTAATTTTTTTATATACCATATTAGGGACAATATTATTAGCCCCTTTAAGCTATTTTTTTTTTCGATAGTCTACAGAACAAACCATCGTTAAACAATAACTTGCCTAATTACCCTAACCTCTATGATTAGAAATGTGTTGAAAAAATCTTCTCTCTGTTAAACAGAAATTGGGGAAAAAAATAAACAGGGGGCCAACAATTCAGGGGGGCTAATAATTCTGACTTCAACTGTATATAATATATATATATATATATATATATATATATATATATATATATATATATATATATATATATATATATATATATATATATATATATATATATATATATATTTATGTTAACTAGACAAGTTACTATACTTAGGCAAGTTATAAAAACAGCTTAGCCAATTGAATATATATTTATATATAGTAAAAAAATGTAAAAACTGCTTTTATTCCAGCCATAAATAAATAAATAAAGACTTTCCCCAGAAGAAAAAAATATGCTAGAAAATACTGTGAAAATCTTAAACTTAATTTGAGAAACATTTGAAAAACAATACCAATTTTGATGTTAATAATAATAATAATAATAATTTTGACGTTAGCTATATACATGAGGTATGCTAATACTAATGCTAATACTGTGAAAAATCTAAATGGGGAATGGTAATACTAATGGTAATAAATCTTAAATGAAGAATGCTAATACTAATAGTGTGAAAGTCTTAAACATAACTTAGGAAATATTTGAAAAAGAATAACAATTTCGCAAGGGGATAATAATTTTGATGTTAACTACATAAGGAATGCTAATGCTAATACTACTAATAAAAAAAACTTTCAAAAGCCTCTGAGTTTGTGTGATAATCAGAGGGTTAACATGAGTAAGTGCTACGGTTGTTATCTGGTGAACAAACAAGCGTGCGGGTCAGCAGTGCAGCTGAAGGCAGGGGTTCATCCAGTCCCCTTCTGTGTCCCTTTCTCTCTGTTTGCTCATTTCAAAAGCACAAACAAGCTCTGTCCCTCTCGCTGCATGCTGATCGCAACATACAAACACCTTGTTTTTCCAAATGTGCTGTCCTCTCCAGTGAAAAACACGCACTTCTGGCAGAGTTACATCATAAAAGTGCTGGTTTACTGGTGTGTGGGGATTGTTTTCAGCGCATTTATTGCCACTTTAATTAGCTATATAAATTAATTGCTGAATTAAAATGAACATAGTCACATGAGGAATGCTAATGCTACTAATAGTAATGCTAATACCAATCCTCCCTGCTAAAAAATCCATCTTAAACCAGCCTAAGATGGTTGGCTGGTTTTAGCTGGTTGACCAGCCTGGTTTTAGAGGCGTTTCCAGCCATTTCCAGCCTGGTCTTAGCTGGTCAGGCTGGGAGTTGACCAGCTAAATCAGCTTGACCAGCCAAAACCAGCCATGTCCAGCTTAAACCAGGCTGGTCAAGCTGGTTTTAGCTGGTTTAAGCTGGTCATTTTCCAGCCTGACCAGCTTAGACCAGGCTGGAAATGGATGGAAACCAGCCTGGAAATGGCCAAAAGCCCTCTAAAACCAGGCTGGTCAACCAGCTAAAACCAGCCAACCATCTTAGGCTGGTTTAAGCTGTTTTTTTCAGCAGGGCTGTGAAAACCTTAAACATAATGTGGAAAATATTTGAAAAAGTATTAGCAATTTCACTAATGCTAATGAGTTTAGTTTAAGTAATTAGCTTTAAAAATAAATTGCTGAATTAAAATTAGCACAGTCACATGAAGTATGCTAATGCTACTGCTAATACTAATGCTTACTCTAATGTTAATGCTACTGCTAATACTAATGCTAATACCAATACTTTGAAAACCTTTATCATAATTTGGGAAATTTTTGAAAACGAACAACAATTTTGCTAATGCTAATTAGTTTGCTAGTGTTGTGGAGATTGTTTTCAGTGCATTCATTGCCAGTGTTGAGGGTAACGCATTACATGTGACGTGAGTTATGTAATAATATTACTTTGTAGTTTAATTAATTAGCTTTAAAACAATAAATTGCTGAAATAAAATTAACGTAATCAGATGAGGTATGCTAACACTAATGCTAATACTAATACTAATGCTATTACTAATGCTAACACTAATGCTAATACTAATGCTAATACCAATACTGTGAAAACCTTAAACATAATTTGGGAAATATTTGAAAACGAACAACAATTTCGCTAATGCTAATGCTAGATAGTTTGCTAGTGTTGTGGAGATTGTTTTCAGTGCATTCATTGCCAGTGTTGAGGGTAACGCATTACATGTGAAGCGAGTTATATAATAATTTTACTTTGTAGTTTAATTAATTAGCTTTAAAACAATAAATTGCTGAAATAAAATTAACGTAATCAGATGAGGTATGCTAACACTAATGCTAATAGTAATACTAATACTAATGCTATTACTAATGCTAATACTAATACTAATGCTATTACTAATGCTAACACTAATGCTAATGATATTACTAATGGTAACACTAATGCTAACACTAATGCTAATAGTAATACTAATGCTAATACTAATGCTATTACTAATGCTAATACTAATGATATTACTAATGCTAACACTAATGCTAATAGTAATACTAATGCTAATACTAATGATATTACTAATGCTAATACTAATGATATTACTAATGCTAACACTAATGCTAACACTAATGCTAATAGTAATACTAATGCTATTACTAATGCTAATACTAATGATATTACTAATGCTAACACTAATGCTAATAGTAATACTAATGCTAATACTAATACTAATGCTATTACTAATGCTAATAGTAATACTAATGCTAATGATATTACTAATGCTAACACTAATGCTGATACTTTATAAACCTTAACCATAATTTGTGAAATATTTGAAAAAAGAATAACAATTTCGCTAATGCTAATGCGTTTACTGGCATGTGGGGATTGTTTTCAGCGCATTCATTGCCAGTGTTGGGGGTAAGAAATTACAAGTAACGCGAGTTGCAATAATAATATTTTTTTAAGTAAGGAGTAAAGTAACGCATTACTTAAAAATAATAATAACATGAGTTACATTTTTAAAAATGTAATGCGAGTTAAGGCGGATTTATACTTCTGCGTCAAGCGTACATGTATGGTCCCTCGTCGTGGCTGACGCGCACCTCTCAAAAAATGTAACTACAGGTCGCAATGACAAGTGGCGCAAGCTCTGTGATTGGGCACTCGATACCGGTGAGCGTGGGCGGTGCTGAAAGCCACGAACCCGATGGAGCGAGTGTTTACAAGTGTCGAGTCCTGTGAAGGAGGGCCAGATGGAAACTTTTGTTTTGTGTTTACCTTATGATTAAAGTTGTTGCATGTCTACCAGTTCCCGCCTCTGAATGAGCAAGTTTTAGCTACTTGTACATTCAGAAAACGTTCCGAAAAAACAAAACACCTGTGAAAAAACTCGACACAGAGGAACAAAAAAACCTACTGCCAGCTAGCGTTTGGGAAGTGTTATTGCAGAAGTATAAATGCATGACTACACGCAAGGCAGGCGCCGTGGGTCACGCCGATCACTCAACGCAGAAGTATAAACCAGCCTTTAGCTACTTTTTAGTTTTATTAATTCACTTTAAAAAAAATAAATAGCTGAATTAAAACTAACGTAGTCAGATGAGGTATGCTAATGCTAAAGCTATAACTGGAAAAAACTAATTCTCTGTTCATGAGCAGCTAATAGTTTTGACGTTAACTGTACATTAGGGATACTAATGCTAATACTAAAAAAACTCTCAAAAGCCTCAACAACTTCCAAAAGTAACTTTCCCCAACACTGTTCATTGCGTGCTTGACCAGAAGATAACAAAAATAATCAATGATTAGACTGAAGGAGAGAAAGTAGTATAGCCTGTACAAATATTGAATGTAAACATGGTCAAAGGGGTAAAATCAATAAGATCTCTTCAATAGTTCAACTGCTGTTTCAGATGGTAATGAGATTAAATGGATTGGAAATGAACTTCATATGTGTCTGCTGTAGAGTTTCAGGCAAAATTAACTAAAGCTCCTGCTCAGGACCAGCACATGACCAGCTTAAACCAGCTAAAGGCCAGCTCATGACTAGCAGCTGTGCTTCAAAACATATGGATTGGCATTATAAATTATACTGTTTTAGTAAAAATACTAAGTACAGTATGGAAGTGGCTACTGGTTTCCAACACCCAAATTGTCTTTTTTGGTTCACCAGAAGAAAGAACCGTAAACAGGTTTAAAAGAAGCGAGTAAATAATGACAATAATGAAAAATAAATAAATAAATTAAATAAATTCTAAAGATAAATAAATAAAAAATATATAAAACAAATCAATTAAATAAAGAAAAGAAAAATGAATGAATAAAAAATAAATAAATTAAATATTATCATGAATGACTGAATAAATAAAATAAAAATAATGAAATACAATAAAAAAATAAAAGTTAAATAAATTAAAAATAATAAATATAAAATAAAATAATAAAAAATTATAAAAAACAAAAAAATTAAATATCAAAATAATAAAATAAATAAAATGTTAAATAAAAAATTTAATTAAATAAATACTAAAATAAATAAAATCAAATAAAAAATAAAATATAATCAAAAATAAAAATCAAACATAAAAAATAAATAAACATTATATAATATTTATAAAATAAATTAATTAAATAAATAAATATAAAAAAATTATTAATTAATAAAATAAAGAAAAAAAATTAAAACTAAAATAAAATAAATAATACATAAGAATGAATGAATGAATAAATAAAATAGAATAAAAATAAAATATAACCATGAATGCCTGAATAAATAAATAAATAAAAAATAAAGATAAATGAATTAAATATTACAATAATGTAATGCTTGAGCTCAATATATAACTTAATAATAAAATAAAAAATATATATATAATAAATAAAAATGAATTAGATAATTAAATAAAATATAAAATAAAATAATTAATTAAAAAATATTAATAAAATAAAACAATAAATAATAAATAAATAAAATATGATCATGAATAAATGAATAAATTAAATTAAAAAATTATTAATTACATAAAATATAATAATTAATTAATAATAAAATCTAATTTAATTAAAAATTAAATTAAATAAACAAATTTATTTAATTTAAATAGAATGAAAGAATAAAAAATAAAATAAAATATAATCGTGAATGACTGAATAAATAACATAAAATAAAAAAATGAATAAAAATAGTAAATCATAGTAATAAAAGTAAAGAAATAAAACTTTAAAAAGTAAATGTAAATTAATAATTAAAAAAATAAAATAAATAAATACTAAAATTAAATAAATAAAATAAATAAATGAATAAATAAAATAAATAAATGAATAAATAAATAAAATAAATAATAAAATTTTAAAAATTGAATGAAAATTGAATAAATGAATAAATAAACAAAATTACAAATAAAAAAATTAAATAAAAAATAAAGCAAATTTTAAATAAATAGAAATAACACTTGCTTAATCCATTCTTAAATTGAATTAAAAATAATAAAAATAAAAAGTTCTTGTAATCAGTCACTAGAGTATCCAGCAAAGTGAATGAAAACATGCCAGGAATGATGTGATTCATTCTTTGCGTAGCTGCGCTCTCGTCGTTTGATAAATCTGTTTCTTAAATCAACCCAGATGTGTGAAAGCAAGAGTTTACTGCGAGATTGTTCACCTTAAAAGACGAGGCTGTTCTACAAACAACGATTACACTGTATGCTCATAAAACCATTTTACAGTACTGCCATTACATCACAGCTGCAACACTGTAAAACAAAGAGGTCATGAATGTGATGAATGTGAACAGAACAGGTCTTTACATGAGCAGAGGAATGTGCTCCGTACAGTTTAGTTCAGGCTACAGTATGTTATATAATACTGTAAGAGGTAAAACAAGAGAGAGCTGGATGCAAATGCAGGGTCTAATAATCATTTCAATAGAAGAAGCAGAAACGGATACAAGAAAGGCCTGACCACTCACAATGGAAACAAAGGGGCAAAACATCCACAAGGACTAATGAGGGTTACAAGCAGGGTTCGAATCACAGGGGGGTTTGAGCCCCCTACTTAACCATTGATCCCCCTGAAGGAACAACAACATCTATTGGGGGATGAGCCCTTTAAATAGTTTAGGACGTACTCACACTATGCTATCCGAACCGTGCCCAGGCCCGTTTCACGGATCGTTTGAGAAGTGTGAGTGCTCTGAATCGGGCTCAGGCACGGTTCACTTGGGCGGCCCTGGCCCGGTTGGAAGAGGTGTGCCAGAGCGCGGTTCACTTGGGCTTTGGCGCGGTACGCTTGTGTGTGAGTGCAAAACGCACCTGAGCCTGAAACTGAAAGCGAGACGTGACTTTTAAGGGACGGTATCATATGGATTAATTAATCATTCTTACTGTTTAATGAACGCAAACTGTCGTAGTTTATTAAAGACGCAAACCCTCACTGCAGGACAGCTGCACCTTCAGCAAACCTCTTAATTCCTGCAGCACGAGGACTTTATGATTGTTTATGAGCGTCAAAAGTGGCTGATCTGTTCGGCGAAATATTTGACTGCGTGTCACCGCATATCAAACGACTTAAACGATATAACTAAAGAAATCTCTCTGAATCAGGTTTTCCTTCAGGATGTCTCTGTACATTGCTGCATTCATCTTTCCCTCTATCCTGACTAGCTTTCCAGTTCTTGCTGCTGAAAAACATCCCCACAGCATGACGCTGCCATCACCATGCTTCACTGTAGGGATGGTATTAGCCTGGTGATGAGCGGTGCCTGGATGTCTTCAAACGTAACGCCTGGCATTCACTCCAAAGAGTTCAATTTTAGTCTCATCAGAGCAGAGAATTATGTTTCTTATGGTCTGAGAGTCCTTCTGATGCCTTTTGGCAAACTCCAGGCAGAGAGTGGCTTCCGTCTGGCCACTCTACCATACAGGCCTGATTGGTGGATTGCTGCACAGATGGTTGTCCTTCTGTAAGGTTCTGCTCTCTCCACAGAAGAACGCTGGAGCTTAGACAGAGTGACCATCGAGTTATTGATCACCTCCCTGACTAAGGCCCTTCTACCCCGATCACTCAGCTTAGATGGCCGGCCAGCTCTAGGAAGAGTCCTGTTAGTTCCAAACATCTTCCACTTATGGATGATGGAGGCCGCTGTGCTCATTGGAACTTTCAGAGCAGCAGAAATTTTTCTGTAACCTTCCCCAGCCATGTGCCTGGAGACAATCCTGTCTCGGGGGTCTACAGACAATTCCTTTGTCTTCGTGCTTGGTTTGTGCTTTGACATGCACTGTCAACCCTGGGACCTTATATAGACAGGTGTATGACTTTTTCAAATCATGTCCAATCAACTGAATTGACGACAGGTGCAACAATTTCAAAAAATCTTTTTTCACATTGTCATAATGGAGTATTGTGTGTAGAATGTTGAAGAAATAAATGAATTTAATTAATTTTGGAATAAGGCTGTAACATTAAAAAAATGTGGGAAAAAGTGAAGCGCTATCAATACTTTCCGGATGCACTATATGTGTGTGAATGAGTGTGTACGGATGTTTGCCAGTACTGGGTTGCAGCTGGAAGGGCATCTGCTGTGTAAAACATGTGCTGGAATAGTTGGCGGTTCGTTCCGCTGTGGTGACCCCAGATGAACAAAGGGACCAAGCCGAAGGAAAATGAATGAATGAAGTTGACAGTTTTGTACACATTTATGACTTTGACTTGTATTGTGAATGTTGGAAAGGAAAGCAAGCATGAATGAACACGGCTAAATGAAAATGCTCAGAATGAGACACTATAAAATCAGACAAATTAAACATCAACAGCAACAATCATTTACTATGAAAAGAACAGAGCTGAATTAACCATCAAAGTCCACTCAACAAGACCAAAACACAATGAAACAGAATCATTATCCTACAACTTCACTGCGATATTTAAAGTTCACCCAATCAAGCTGTCATACATTAATCCACTTTAAATCCTACTAGCAAACATTTGCTGATAATCCTGTTATCACTGAAAGAGTGTGTGTGCGGGTTATAAGAAACCATGAATATGCACAGTAGGTCAAGTTAAAGTTATGCTTCTCTAAATATAAAGTTTGATGTTTTGGGTCTGCGGTCACCTAAAGTCTTTTTTTAGGTTTTAAGTGAACTGTCCCTTTTAAAATCCTGAAATAAGTTTTACACTGCAGGATATTTTTATAGGTCTGCAGGATATTTGTCACTATTTGTCCAGTTTTGCTTAATAGTAAATCAATTTTTTTGTTGAAACGTTGATGTCAGTTAGTAACACTTTACAATAAGATTCAATAAGTTCATGTGACAACAGTTGAATTGCAATTGGAGATGTTTATTAATTAGCTATTAAACACCTATAAATGGAGTTTATGGGCGGGACATGTCAGATACTAGAGCGCATTTGATTGGTCAGAAGATTTGATGAGAAACTGAAGTACGAGGTGACGTCAAAAAAAAACCGTTTGTCTAGTTAGTACGGTGGCCGGGAAGTGCAAAACAATATTACAAAGTGTGAAACACTTTTACGATGCTCGAGACAAATTTACATTTTTGAAAAACATTTTACCAATCATAAAACACAATTACATAAGAAAAACACTTTTACCAAGGACGAAACAAATTTACATTTTAGAAAAAAATTAACAAGACGCAAAACACTTTTACCAGTCCCGAATTTACATTTACACTAATTTACAGTGACAGATTCTTTACAGAAAGGGAATGTACCACACACCGGAAATGACGCGGAATGTACAACACACCAGAAAATATCAGCTTGTGTGTGACTTTGTAGACACAAGTTAACACGAGTCTACATTTATAAAAAACATGGTTTGACCAACTGCGATAAAACATCTAGTATCTGACATGTCCCGCCCATAAACTCCATTTATAGGTGTTTTAAAGGGCACCTATGGTAAAAAATCTACTTTTCAAGCTGTTTGGGGTGATCTAAACACACTCAGTCCTTTTTTTTCAATTTAACAACATAAAAACGGTGGACCAATTGGAGCGGTTTTGAGATCGACCGCAACTTGACTTAGGAGTGCGGTCCCCCCGCCCACCAATATTGATTGACAGGTGCGCATTACCATATCCTCAGTATGTTGTTTCACGTCCGCCATTTTCAGCGTGTGAGTCAAAGCGACGTCATCAAAGAAACATTCTTGCTCTATTTTTAGATGTAAGGCTCATTGGGCTCATCATTCACCAAGTTATCGCTCTCCTCGCTGCCAGTGTTTGTGAGTTTTGGTGGGTTTGCATACATGTGTACTTTTCATTGCGTCTTCCTTAAACTTCAGCGGTTTGTATTTCCCGCGGTCACAGAAGCTCCCTGTCATCTTAACTAGGTGCAGCTGGAAAGTGCGAGCGCGTTGCCTCACGTGCGCGTCCCTCCATTGGAAATAACGAACTAACGACGCGCAGCGCCATGCATTTCGCGGTGTCGCGGATGAAAGTGAGGACCAGGGGGTTCGCTCACTATTCTGCCGCCTATGTCGCCTCTATGGACGCGCTGGCCCTGCTCAGGACACATCATATTTCTGCCGCGCCACAGAGCGTTATCTGAATAGTTTCATTTTAAATAACATGCGAATGTGCGTGTCTGGTGTGCCGTGTCGAAGCTCTGAGCGGCGCATCCGGTGTATGACGCCCTTTAGTTATACCCTCAAGCAAGTCGTACACCAGAAGCGCCGCTCGGCGACAAGCAGCGTCGCCCACGCAGCGGCATGCATTTCTGCATGCATTTCAACAAAAAATTTGATTTACTATTAAGCAAAACTGGACAAATTCTGACAAATATCCTGCAGTCGTATAAAAATATAATATAATAAGAATCTTTATTTGGTGTGGGCATGTTTTGTTGCAGTGAAAAAGTGACAAATCTGCCAATCTGCAAATGTGAAATTACATCTCGAAAGGGGCACCAGTTAACACGGACACCAGTTAAACCGTAACACCGGTCTTGTTCAGTTTTAAGAGTCCTAAAGCAGATGTTTACACCGTGTAGACTTGACATCATGTCCACGATTACGGCGTACGAGTGGCCCTCGTTAAAATATTGAACACATTGATGCAGTATGTCTGGTGTTTCCGTCTGGTCCACGTCCTTTATAAACGGCAAACACCGACGACACATAAAGCAAAACCGCGTTAAGCTGTTCATGTGTTTGCCACAATACGGCCAAAACAACCCTCGACTGCAGTGCATGTTCGGTCACCATAAACTTTATTAACGCCATGTACTCCACAACACGAATTTACCGCGCTCACCACCAACGACAACAACACTTTTCCCCGCATCACTTCCGGTGTGTGGTACATTCCCTTTTTGTAAAAAATCTGTCATTGTAAATTAGTTTCGGGACTGGTAAAAGTGTTTTGCGTCTTGGTAATTTTTTTTCTAAAATGTAAATTTGTTTCGTCCTTGGTAAAAGTGTTTTTCCTATGTAATTGTGTTTTATGATTGGTAAAAATGTTTTTCAAAATGTAAATTTGTCTCGAGCTTCGTAAAAGTGTTTCACACTTTGTAATATTGTTTTGTACTTCCCGGCCACCGTAATTTAGGCAGAAGTGACAAACTGCAAGCTTTGGATGTTTATATCAGGTTTATATCGTCTAAAGACAAATGTTGTCACTGTTTTGGAGCACACTAGCTTATAGATATCCTTAAAACTAAAATACTGATACTAACATTTAAAAAACGGACCTTTAATATAAAGCAAGTATTACAATCTTCCAGTGCATAAAACCCTTTCTTTCAAAAGAATTCAGCCCATTATATGTGTGAGGTAAACAGACCAGCGCTTGATTATGGCCTTTTCATTCTCTCACACTGTGATTTTGTCCCTCAGGCTCCAGCTGTCTGATATTCAACAAACAACAGAGTCGCTCCCAGTGGTTGGTACGGATGGGACTGAACCGCAAACTGCACATCTGTTTCACACTAACAAGAAACCGAGCCTCTGTCCAATAGAATCTGAAGCATCTAGAAACTCCCACCCTCACCCAAAAAAAACCCAAAGCCATTATTTCTAAACTCTTCACCAATTGGTCAGAAGGAGAGAGATGAATTTAGGTGACAGCCAATCGGGTGTGTTTGTTTGACTGCCGCCCCTGAAGGAATGGCTTGAGTAGAGGGCGGGTGGTTTGTGTCAGGATGAGGTTTTCATGCAGTGTGAAGAGTGAACAACACGGGGGTCGTATTTCACTAAACATTTCTGATGTTTTTACAGCTGGACTTTAGCTGAGCCATCAAAAAATTGACCCTTTTCACTCCCAAGATGGTTATGATGCATTTAACGGTCATCAGCATTTTAAACTCTTGAAAGATTTTAATATTTAGATTATTTTTTTATGTATAGTGGGGGGAAATAAGTTATTTTTTCCTGGGAATAATTCTAAAGGTGCTGTTGACATGGAGTTGAACCAGATTTTGGTAAAAACCCAAACAATACAAACATAAAAATCTGAAAAATGAGTAATGTGCAATAATGAAATGACACAAGGAGAAAGTGCTGAACTAGAAGAAGAAGAAAGCCATATGGGCCAATCACGTATTGCATCTTTTGTGTGTTTATTATTGAACGGCACGGTGGCTCAGTGGTTTGCAATGTTGCCTCACAGCAAGAAGCTCACTGGTTTAAGTCCCGGCTGACAAGTTGGCATTTTTTATGTGGAGTTTGCATGTTCGCCCCGTGTTGGCGTGGGTATCCTCCGGGTGCTCCGGTCTACCCCAGAGTCCAGAGACATGCACTATAGGTGAATTGAATGAACTAAGTTGGCTGTAGTGTATGACTGTGTGTGAATGAGAGTGTGTATGAGTGTTTCCCAGTGCTGGGTTGCAGCTGAAAGGGCATCCGCTGCGTAAAACATATGCCGGAATAGTTGGCGGTTCATTCCGTTGTGGCGACCCCTGATAAATAGGGGACTAAGCCAAAGGAAAATTAATGTTTATTTTTTTAATGTAGATGCATGACAAGCGGTGGCAAATAGTTACAGAAAGTGGTGGGCCACACACTTTCCACATGTTTTTCAACACAACATGTGAATGTAATGAATGTGACCAACCAATCGACCGACCGACCAACCTACCTACCAACTAACAACCAACCAACCAGCCAACCTACCTACCTACCTACAAACCAACCAACCTACCTGCCAACAAACCTACCTAACAAGCAACTTACCTACCTACCTACCTACCTACCTACCTACCTACCTACCTACCAACCAACCAACCGATCTACCTACCAACCAAACAACCACCCAACCAACCAACCAACCAACTAACCAACCAACCAACCTATCTACCAACCAACCAACCAAGCTACCTACCTACCTACCAACCAACTAACCAAACAACCAACCAACCAACCAACCTACCTACCTACCTACCTACCAACCAACCAACCAACCAAACTACCTACCTACCTACCTACCTACCAACCAACTAACCTATCTATCTAGCTACCTACCTACCTACCAACCAACTAACCAAACAACCAACCAACCAACCTACCTACCTACCTACCTACCTACCTACCTACCTACCTACCTACCTACCTACCAACCAACCAACCAACCAACCTACCTACCTACCTACCAACCAACTAACCTATCTATCTAGCTACCTACCTACCTACCAACCAACCAACCAATCAACCAACCAACCTACCTACCTACCTACCTATCTACCTATCTACCTACCTACCTACCAACCAACCACCCACCTACCCACCCAGCCACCTACCAAACCAACCAACCAACCAACCTATCTACCAACCTACCTACCTACCTACCTACCTACCTACCTACCTACCTACCAATCAACCAACAAACCAACCTATCTAGCTACCTACCGACCTACCTACCTACCTACCAACCAACCAACCAAATAACCTACCAACTTATCTACCTATCTACCTACCTACCTACCTACCTACCTACCTACCTACCAACCAACCACCCACCTACCCACCCAGCCACCTACCAAACCAACTAACCAACCAACCTACCAATCTGCCAACCTACCTACCTACCTACCTACCAATCAACCAACAAACCAACCAATCTACCTACCTACCGACCTACCTACCAACCAACCAACCAACCAACCAACCAACCAACCAACCAAACAACCTACCAACTTATATACCTACCTACCTACGTACCAACTAACCAGCCTACCTACCAACCAACCAACCAACCAACCAACCTACCTACCAACTTATCTACCTACCTACCTACCTACCTACCAACCGACCTACCTACCAACCAACCAACCTAAATAGTTACAGAAAGTGGCGTGCCTCACACTTTCCACATGTTTTTAGAAGCAACATGTAAATTTACTGAATGTGACCAATCAGACACATAATGATTTTGTTATATTTCACAAATAACCCACAAACAACCTCTCCTCTCTGGCAAAAGCAATGGACCGAGTGTAATCCAACCCCAAAGGTATTTACGACACAGAAAAGAATGTGCTGTTCCTATGGACAGAGACATGCTCATGCTCCAATACAGCTCATCTTAACACTTTGCCACAAGTTTGCTCAGTGTTGAGAGACACAAGCAAACAGACCTAGTCTAAAGTGTTAATGACACAACAGTGTACAACAAAACTGCACTTTCAAGTGTTGTGTACAGACGTCAAAACATTCCCCGTTCACACCGATCTGCCAATAACGACAGCAAAAAATGTTACACTATTGTTGTCAAGTACATGCAAGTGTCAGTAATAGACTGAACACATAATACACACATTACTGTTTTCACAGAATCACATATTTGCAGTGTAAGCTATATAATGATATGGTTTTCAAGCATTTTAAAGCACATTTTAATAGGTTTAACACATAAACTAGTTTGAAGTGGAAATACTACATTAATTTCACTTAGTGTCATGTAATAATTACAATAATTCACAATAATCATTGTGAAAAGCACTACACAGATAAACTTGAATTGAATCTTGTAACGAGGCAAGCTTTCAGTTTAATGTACATATTTTAGATACCCTACAATTAGCGATTTAAAATAAGAAATTAAAATGACTTACTACAAGGTGTTCATTATTATTTTTAAGTGATAGTTCACCCAAAAATGAACATTTACTCGCCCTCAAGTGAGTTCAAACCTTAATTGTTTCTTTTTTCTGCTGAACATGATCTCCAGCATTCTTCAGACTATCTTCTTTTGTGTTCAACAGAAGAAAAAAAACTCAAACAGGTTTGAAAACCCTCGAGGGAAAGTAAATGATGACGAAATTTTCAGTTTTGGGTGAACTACACCATTACAGCTAGGGAATTATGTCCTCATTTACTCTCCCTTTACTTGTTTCAAACCATTATAGGAGTTTCTTTCTTCCATTGAACACAGAAGATATATTGATGAAAGCTGAAAACCTGTAACCATTGACCTCCATAGTATTGTTTTTTCCTACTATGTAAGTCAATGGTTACCGGTTTTTAAAGTGTTCTTCAAAATATCTACGTTTGTGTTCAACAGAAGAAATAAACTCAAAAAGGTTTAAAGTTGAGTAAATAGTGAGCAAATATTCATTTTTGGGTGAACTACACCTTTAAGTTAATGAGACATACAGTACTAGGGCTGCACGATCTTGGAAAATTTTGACATTGCAATATAGTAATAATAAAGTTGAAGTCAGAATTATTAGCCCCCTGTTTATTTTTTTCCCCAATTTCTGTTTAACGGGGAGAAGATTTCTTCAACATTTCTAAACATAATATAGTTTTAATAACTCATTTCTAATAACTGATTTATTTTATCTTTGCCATGATGACAGTAAATAATATTTACTAGATATTTTTCAAGACACTTCTATACAGCTTAAGGCTTAACTAGGTTAATTAGGTTAACTAGGCAGGTTAGGGTAATTACGGTATATTATTGTATTATGATGGTTTGTTCTGTAGACGGTCGAAAAATAAATTTACTTAAAGGGGCTAATAATATTGAGCTTAAAATGGTTTTAAAAAAATTCAAAACTGCTTTTATTCTAGCTGAAATAAAACAAATAAGCCTTTTTCCAGAAGAAAAAATATTATCAGACATACTGTGAAAATTTCTATACAGTGAGGGAAATAAGTATTTAATCACACTGTGATTTTTCAAGATCTCCTAATTAGAAATCATGGAGGGGTCTAGAATTTTCAGTATAGGTGCAATTCCACTGTGAGAGACAGAATCTAAAAATAAAAATGCAGAAATCACATTGTATGACTTTTTAACAATTTATTTGTAAATTACTGTGTGAAATAAGTATTTGATCACTTGCTTTTCAGCCAAATTTCTGACCCTCAAAGACCTGTTATTTTGCTTTAAAATAGTCCAGCTACACTCTGCTCATGATTCTAATTTAGTAGCACTTGTTTGATGTCACTAGCTGTCATAAAGACACCTGTGCACCCCATAATCAGTCAAAAGTCTAAGTAGCAACATGGCCAAAACCAAAGAGCTGTCAAAAGACACAAGAGATGAAATTGTAGACTTTCATAAAGCTGAAACTGCTACGGGGCAATTGCCAAGAAAGAGCAACTGTTGGAGCAATTGTCAGAAAATGGAAGAGGCTAATGATGACTGTCAATGTCCTTCAGACTGGGGCCCCACGGAAGATCTCTCCTCGTGGGGTATTAATGATGCCAAGAATGGTCTAGAATCAGTCCAGAATTATGGGGGAGGAGCTGATCAATGCCGTGAAGAGAGCTAGGATCACCGTTTTCAAGGGTACTATCAGTAATCCGGTAAGATGTCATGTTTTAAAACCATGCCTCGCACGGAAGGATCCCCTGCTTAAGTTAGCCCATGTCAAGACCCATCTGAAGTTTGCCAGGGACCATCTGGATGGTCCAGAGTATTCATGGGAGAAAGTCCTGTGGTCAGATGAGACCAAAGTAAAACTTTTTGGTCTTAACTCTATTCACCGCATTTGGAGGAAGAAGAATGATGTGTATCATCCCAATAATACCATACCTACAGTGAAGCATGGGGCTGGAGGCATCATGCTCTGGGGTGTTTTTCTGAGGATGAACGTGGCCATGTATTGTGAGATATTAGGCAAAAACCTTCTTCCCTCAGTCAGAGCATTAAAGATGGGTCGTGGCTGGGTCTTCCAACATGACAATGACCCAAAGCACACAGCCAGGAAAACCAAGGAGTGGCTTCGTAAGAAGCATAACAAGGTTTTGGAGTGGTCTAGCCAGTCTCCAGATCTAAATCCAATAGAAAATCTTTGGAGGGAGCTGAAACTCCATGTTGCTCAGCGACAGCCCTGAAACCTGACAGATCTAGAGAAGATCAGTGGGCAAAATCCCTCCTTCAGTGTGTGCAAACCTGGTGAAGAACTACAGGAACCCTTTGACCTCTGTAATTGTTAACAAAGGCTTCTGTACTAAATATTTAAAATGCTTGACTCAAGTGATCAAATACTTATTTCCAAATTTACAAATAAATTGTTAAAAAATAATATAATGTGATTTCCTGAGTTTATTTTTAGATTCTGGCTCTCACAGTTGAATTGCAATTATGCTGACAATTCCAGACCCCTCCATCATTTCTAAGTAGGAGATTTTGAAAAATCACAGTGTGATTAAATATTTATTTCCCTCACTATATATACATAGCGATATAAATACAATTTCACCACATGACTTAATAAGCCATTACTTTAGATCAGGGGTGCCCAAACTCGGTCCTGGAGGGCCGGCGTCCTGCAGACTTTAGCTCCAACCCCAATCAGACACATCTGAACCAGCTA
Organism: Danio kyathit; assembly: GCA_903798195.1. Taxonomy (NCBI): domain Eukaryota; kingdom Metazoa; phylum Chordata; class Actinopteri; order Cypriniformes; family Danionidae; genus Danio; species Danio kyathit. The sequence goes on along the minus strand of LR812520.1, from coordinate 4,819,492 downwards.
ATCAAGCTCTTTCTAGGTACACTAGAAACTTCCTGGCAGGTGTACAAATCTAACATTTGATCACCACGTGCTGTCCTGTGTAAAGACTTCATGTTTTCATCTCAAAAACATTTCACGCATCTGCCCCATGCTGTCCTTTTCTGTGGCAGAAAAACTGATCAACACCTTCATTTTTTTCTCGCCTTGACTATTGCAATGCCTTACTAGCTGGCGTTTCCAAAAGCAACATCAATAAACTTCAATATGTTCAAAACTCAGCGGCCAGAATTCTGACAGGGACTAAAATCAGAGAACACATTTCTCCTGTTTTAGAATCTCTCCATTGGCTACCAGTCAGATTTCATAGTGATTTTAAAATTCTCATGCTTACATACAAGGCCCTGCATGGTTTGGCTCCACACTATCTCTCTGAACTCTTACCTTGGTACTCCCCTTCACGTGTCCTCCGTTCCTCTGACTCTGGTCTTTTAACAGTTCCCTCCACGCGTCTGCGTTCTATGGGTGACCGGGCTTTCGCATCTCAGGCTCCGAGGCTCCGGAACTCTCTCCCCCATGACATTAGACACGCTGAATCTTTTAAATTGTTTAAGTCATCCCTGAAAACTCACTACGTTACACTTGCCTATTCATAAGATGTGTTTCTTTGGTTTATGTTTTTAGATATTTGAATGTTTTACCAATTGTGAATGTCTTTAGCCGGAATGATTCATTTTTAGTGTTATTCTAAACTGTTTTATATCTATGTCTTTCTTTGGTGTAAAGCGCCTTGAGAATTACGTTTTAAAGGCGCTATATAAGAATAAATTATTATTATTATTATTATTAGGTGTGTTGAAGCAAGTTGGAGCTAAACTCTGCAGGACACCGGCCCTCCAGGACCGAGTTTGGACACCCCTGCTTTCGATTCATTGGGATGATTTGTAAGGGAGTGAAATATAAATATACTTAACATAAATTGTTACAGTGTTACAGTATTTGTATGTACTGTAATTTGAACAACAGTCACACAGCAAAAACTTCAGTGTTAAATATACAGTGTGATTTTTTTTGGTGTTGTTCAGTGTTAAAACCGGAGTACATTTTAATCCACGAGTGTGAAAGAGCGTATATTTAAGAGTTTTTTTTTTTCAGTGTTAAACTTTTAACCCAATATGCAGTGTATTTCCCACTAGTGATGGGCAGTCCAGTTTTTTTACTCAAACCGGTTCTTTCAGACAAACAGTGATCAAACCAGTATGTTTTACTTAAACTTGAAGCATGTCTTGTTGCATTTTAAAATGCAAAGATTGAATGTATTGAAATTATTTAAAAGATTAATGAAAATTTAATAAATTAAAACTATTTTCAACCTATTTGATCACTGTTATCTGTCACACACACCAATTGATAATATAGGGAAAAAAGGTAATATATTAACACTTTGAAGGGCAACACACACTCCTGTTCGATGTAAGAATAAACTCTTACTGTGTTAAAATGAACTCTGTGAGTAATGTACAAATTTCACACTTTAGAAAGTGTTATTTTAACTCCAAAGTGGAGGGAGTCATATGTACATCCAAGGAGTGTTAAGTTAAACTCAGATTGAGTTAAATGTACACTGATTTTTTTGCTGTGCATGAATAAACAATGGAGCAAATATTAAAGTGAAATAAACCGTGCTTTATGGTTTGCTGGGGAGTACAGAAATTGAATAACCAAATGTAAAAGCGCACTGCATAGTCTTCATCATATAAATAATTCAATAAAATGTATTTTTAATGCTCTTTATGTTCTCTTAAAATGCATTAAACTCTTAAAATGTTCACACAGGCCTTAAAAATATTGTGGTTCTGCAGTGTCACCACAAATCTCCTGTGTTTTGACCTGTGGATTCTGGTCATATACAGTTGAAGTCAGCATTATTAGCCCCCTTTTGAATGTTTTTTTCTTTTTTTAAATATTTCCCAAATGATGTTTAACAGATCAAGGAAATTTTCACAGTATGTCTGATAATATTTTTTCTTCTGGAGAAAGTCTTATTTGTTTTATTTCAGCTAGAATAGAAGCAGTTATTAATTTTTTAAAAGCCATTTTATGACCAAAATTATTAACCCCTTTAAGCTAATTTTTTTTTTCGATAGTCTACAGAACAATCCATTGATATACAATAACTTGCCTAATTACTTTAACCTGCCTAATTAACCTAGTTAAGCCTTTAAATGTCACTTTAAGCTGTATAGAAGTGTCTTGAAAAATATCTAGTAAAATATTATTTACTGTCATCATGACAAAGATAAAATAAATCAGTTATTAGAGATGAGTTATTAAAACTATTATGTTTAGAAATGTGTTGAAAAAATCTGCTCTCCGTTAAACAGAAATTGGGGAAAAAAATAAACAAGGGGGCAAATAATTCAGGGGGGCTAATAATTGCATATCTGGTGATGTGACTATTGTGGACTCACACATTGCATTATCGACGCTCAAACGATATATTGTGCAGCTCAATACAGTACCATGCCACTTGCATCTCAAATCTTAAACCTCTGAACCTTTAAAACTTGATGATTACACTAAAAGATCATTCATAAACACAGTATTGTGTACTATATCTAAGTAAAAGTTCACTGTCCATTGTCCTTTAACTCCAACCTAACCAAACAGACCTGCCTTTAACTTTCACCTCTGACGAACTTTGATTTTTCACTTGTGTTTGATTAGGGTTGGAACTAAACTCAGGGCACTTCAAGGGCCAGAATTTGCACCTCTGACGTCAGCGCATGTGTACTTTGTATCTACATGGATACTATGTAAGTGTACTTGCTTTTGCAATATTGTAATGTTTTACATGTCAATAAAACTTTGCTTTTTGGGATAAAGCCATATCACCACGCAACCCAAGACCGGTTACCCACTGAAGCTAAGCAGGGCGGAGCCTGGTGAGTATCTGAATGGGAGACCAGATGGGAAAACTAGGTTGCTGTTGGAAGTGGTGTTAGTTAGCCCAGCAGGGGGCGCTCAACCTGTAGTCTGTGTGCGTCCTAATGCCCCAGTATATTGAAGGGGACACTATACTGTCAGTGAGCGCCAACTTTCGGACCCTGACTCTCTGTGGTCATTAAAAATCCCATGGCACTTCTCGTAAAAAGAAAAGCCTCATTCACACTCAAGCGACTCTCAGTGGCAAAGCGTCTAGCGACTGTTCATTTCAGTAGAGAGTGAGAAACTTCCGGCAAGCTCCGTCTACTTGAACGACAGTGACCGTTGGCGACCAGGTGGGTGTGTCGAGTGATGCGACAAATGAAGAGTGACTTCCTTGAGTGACAGCCAATAGGAGCACGAGTAGAGCTCACGTGATCCTCTCTCTGCTCGCTCAGAGGCCAGTTGCATCCGTGCTGTTTACACCTCCACAGACCTGTGTGCAGCAGCAGGTCACCACAAGTTGCTGCTAGTCTGAATGAGGCATGAAGGTTGGCCAAATTCCCTCCATCGGCCTCCCAATCATCCCCATCCACCGAATTGGCTCTATCACTGTGTCTCCACTCGCCCTATAGCTGGTGTGTGGTGAGTACACTGTTGTCATATGGCTGCCCTCGAATCATCCATGTGGATGCTGCACACTGGTGGTGGTGTGGAGAGACCCCCCTCATGATTGTGACGCGCTTTGGGTGCATGTATAGCCATACATGCTATATGCACTGTATAAATACACACATTAAATTACATAAAGACAAAAATGCGAAAGAATCAAAGAGATTACATAAAGGAGCTTGAAAACCAAACTTTATCCTCTGTGTTTTTTAAGACAAGCGAGTTAATGGGATAAAGTAAGTGGCAGGAAGAGAGAAAGAGAGAGATTTGTACAGTATTAGGTGAAGGCCACCTTTGTCATGCATGTCCTTCCCAGAAACCTAAAACCAACCTAACAACTGGTGCCAAGACTAAAACAGAGAGCAGATTCTTTCAACAAATCAGCAGAAAAGAAGTACCTGCACTGTTATAATATGATATTCCTGGAAACCCATGTTTTATCACAGCAATGAGTGCTGGATACTGTGACTGAACTGTATTACCTTTAATTGAGTCTGTTGAGTCATTGTTAGCTAGAAGTGTGTGTGTGTGTGTGTGTGTTTGTGGTCACTGTGACTGCCAGTACCTTGCATTGATGCAAATGCCTTTTGTATTTTGTAAATATATAATAATTATGAGAGTGACTGTATGTATGATGCGTGAAAAGTGGATAAAAACCGTTGTACGATACTGATGTTATTTGAGTTTCACCTTCTTTAAAAATCTAGTCATTCATTCATTCATTTTCCTTCGGCTTAGTCCCTTGTTTATCATGGGTCGCCACAGCGGAATGAACCGTCAACTATTCCAGCATATGTTTTACGCAGCGGATGTCCTTCCAGCCGCAACCCAGTACTGGGAAACACCCATACACACTCCTTCACACTCACACTCATACACTACGGCCAATTTAAATCACCCAATTCCCCTATAGCGCATGTCTTTGGACTGTGGGGGAAACCGGAGCACCTGGAGGAAACCCACGACAACACGGGAAGAACATGCAAACTCCACACAGAAATGCCAACTGAACCAGCCGGGACTCGAACCAGCGATCTTCTTGCTGTGAGCCACCCTATGTAAAGTCAACTGATCATTTTAAAATCAAGAGTTTTGCTCACTTATTTTGAGTAAAGTCAACTAATCGTTTTTTTTTTTTTATACAGTGGATATAAACTACTGTCATACAATACTGATGTATTTCACACTCTTTAAAAACCTTCAATTATATACATATTTTAAAAATGCAACTATCTGAAAAACAAAAAGTTATTAGGCAACTGAATCGGAAGTTCTAAAACAATCGCAAAAATGAGCGCACTTCCACGTTGAAGAATAAGGTCACCTTTTTACCATTGCTTTTAACTTAGATTAATTATTTCATCCAGTTGTATTGAATCGTCATATTTTATTGTTTTATTGTGGTCTTTTTATTGTTTTTATTGTTCTGCTTTGTTTGCCTTGTAGCGCTTTGGGTCTGAGAAAAGCGCATTATAAATAAAATGTATTATTATTATTATTATTATTAATAGGAAGCTTCACAATATTTGTGCATATACATTAGATTAGTCACTACTGAGGCCAAATCTGGAGCTAATCTAAGAAAATAGCTTATGATACCGGCCAAAAATTAGTCGCCCAAATTTATATGTTAGGGAAAAATATTACATTAAAAATAAAAAAATAAACAGCAAAATTCAAGAGAAAGAATTTTATTTTTTTTAATTTTATAGTTTTTTCCCCTAATATTTTGCGCGAATTTAAATGTATTATCTTTCTATTTCTAAGGATGTTCGGTGACTAAAAGATTACTTTAATAAATGTATTCATTTAATAAATCCGCTTTGTTCAAAAGCACCTAAATATATGACCTATGGAATGGACAGCGGAATGAACCGCCAACTATTCCGCTGCATAAAACTACAAAACTAAGCGGATGCCTCTCACCTATAGCGCATGTCTTTAGACTGTGGGGGAAACCGAAGCACCTGGAGGAAACCCACGCCAACACGGGGAGAACATGCAAACTCCACACAGAAATGCCAACTGAACTAGCTGGGACTCGAATCAGGAAACTTCTTGCTGTGTGGTGACACCACCAAGCCACCCTATATCACCAATATTCACTGAGAAATTGATTAAAATATTCATTCATTCATTTTCTTTTTGGCTTAGTCCCTTTATTAATCTGGGGTCGCCACAGCGGAATGAGCCGCCAACTTATCCAGCATATGTTTTACACAGCGGATGCCCTTCCAGCTGCAACCTGGTACTGGGAAACACCCATACACACTCCTTCACACACAAACTCATAAACTAAGGCCAATTTTGTTTACCCAATTCCCCTATAGCGCATGTGTTTGGACTGTGGGGGAAACCTGAGCACCTGGAGGAAACCCACGCCAACACGGGGAGAACATGCAAACTCCACACGGAAATGCCAACTGAACCAGCCGGGACTCGAACCAGCGACCTTCTTGCAGTGAGCCACCCTATGTAAAGTCAACTGATCATTTTAAAATCAAGAGTTTTGCTCACTTATTTTGAGTAAAGTCAACTAATCGTTTTTTTTTTTTATACAGTGGATATAAACTACTGTCATACAATACTGATGTATTTCACACTCTTTAAAAACCTTCAATTATATACATATTTTAAAAATGCAACTATCTGAAAAACAAAAAGTTATTAGGCAACTGAATCGGAAGTTCTAAAACAATCGCAAAAATGAGCGCACTTCCACATTGAAGAATAAGGTCAATAGGAAGCTTCACAATATTTGTGCATATACATTAGATTAGTCACTACTGAGGCCAAATCTGGAGCTAATCTAAGAAAATAGCTTATGATACCGGCCAAAAATTAGTCGCCCAAATTTATATGTTAGGGAAAAATATTACATTAAAAATAAAAAATAAACAGCAAAATTCAAGAGAAAGAATTTTTTTTTTTTAATTTTATAGTTTTTTCCCCTAATATTTTGCGCGAATTTAAATGTATTATCTTTCTATTTGTAAGGATGTTCGGTGACTAAAAGATTACTTTAATAAATGTATTAATTCAATAAATCTGTTTGTTCAAAAGCACCTAAATATATGACCTATGGAATGGACAGCGGAATGAACCGCCAACTATTTCGCTGCAAAAAACTACAAAACTAAGCGGATGCTCTTCACCTATAGCGCATGTCTTTGGACTGTCGGGGAAACCAGAGCACCCGGTGGGTAACACACACCAACATGGGGAGAACATGCAAACGCCACACAGAAATGCCAACTAAACCAGCCGGTACTTGAACCAGCGACCTTCTTGCTGTGAGGCGACAATGCTAACCACTGAGCCATCGTGCCACCCTATATTGCCAATATTCACTAAGAAACAGATAAAAATATTTTCAAAGTGGGTTGTACTCATTTATGTATACGATTAATAAACTACAGAGTGTCGATCATTAAAATACAGCCTAAAAACATCTAATCCAAAAGGATCTTGCGAGAACACTTGTTAGATCTGGAGGGAACTTCAGCTTCAGCTGTTGATTTGCAAATAGTCACTGACGCCAAATCTGGAGCTAATCTAACAAAATAGCTTATGATACCGGCCAAAAATTAGTAGCCCAAATTTATATGTTAGGGAAAAATATTACATTAAAAATAAAAAATAAACAGCAAAATTCAAGATAAAGAATTTTTATTTTTTTTAATTTTATAGTTTTTTCCCCTAATATTTTGCGCGAATTTAAATGTATTATCTTTCTATTTCTAAGAATGTTCGGGGACTAAAAGATTACTTTAATAAATGTATTCATTTAATAAATCCGCTTTGTTCAAAAGCACCTAAATATATGACCTATGGAATGGACAGCGGAATGAACCGCCAACTATTCCGCTGCATAAAACTACAAAACTAAGCTGATGCCCTTCATCTATAGCGCATGTGTTTGGACTGTGGGGGAAACCGGAGCACCCGGAGGAAACACACACCAACATGGGGAGAACATGCAAACTCCACACAGAAATGCCAACTGAACTAGCTGGGACTCGAACCAGGAAACTTCTTGCTGTGTGGTGACACCACCAAGCCACCCTATATCACCAATATTCACTGAGAAATTGATTAAAATATTCATTCATTCATTTTCTTTTTGGCTTAGTCCCTTTATTAATCTGGGGTCGCCACAGCGGAATGAGCCGCCAACTTATCCAGCATATGTTTTACACAGCGGATGCCCTTCCAGCTGCAACCCGGTACTGGGAAACACCCACACTCCTTCACACACAAACTCCTAAACTAAGGCCAATTTTGTTTACCCAATTTAATATAGCGCATGTGTTTGGACTTTGGGGGAAACCGGAGCACCCGGAGGAAACACACACCAACATGGGGAGAACATGCAAACTCCACACAGAAATGCCAACTAAACCAGCCGGTACTTGAACCAGCGACCTTCTTGCTGTGAGGCGACAATGCTAACCACTGAGCCATCGTGCCACCCTATATTGCCAATATTCACTGAGAAACAGATAAAAATATTCCTTTTCAAAGTGGGTTGTACTCATTTATGTACACGATTAATAAACTACAGAGTGTCGATCATTAAAATACAGCCTAAAAACATCTAATGCAAAAGGATCTTGCGAGAACACTTGTTAGATCTGGAGGGAACTTCAGCTTCAGCTGTTGATTTGCAAATAGTCACTGACGCCAAATCTGGAGCTAATCTAAGAAAATAGCTTATGATACCGGCCAAAAATTAGTCGCCCAAATTTATATGTTAGGGAAAAATATTACATTAAAAATAAAAAAATAAACAGCAAAATTCAAGAGAAAGAATTTTTATTTTTTTTAATTTTATAGTTTTTTCCCCTAATATTTTGCGCGAATTTAAATGTATTATCTTTCTATTTGTAAGGATGTTCGGTGACTAAAAGATTACTTTAATAAATGTATTCATTTAATAAATCCGCTTTGTTCAAAAGCACCTAAATATATGACCTATGGAATGGACAGCGGAATGAACCGCCAACTATTCCGCTGCATAAAACTACAAAACTAAGCGGATGCCCTTCACCTATAGCGCATGTCTTTAGACTGTCGGGGAAACCGAAGCACCCGGAGGAAACACACACCAACATGTGGAGAACATGCAAACTCCACACAGAAATGCCAACTGAACTAGCTGGGACTCGAACTAGGAAACTTCTTGCTGTGTGGTGACACCACCAAGCCACCCTATATCACCAATATTCACTGAGAAATTGATTAAAATATTCATTCATTCATTTTCTTTTTGGCTTAGTCCCTTTATTAATCTGGGGTCGCCACAGCGGAATGAGCCGCCAACTTATCCAGCATATGTTTTACACAGCGGATGCCCTTCCAGCTGCAACCCACTACTGGGAAACACCCACACTCCTTCACACACAAACTCATAAACTAAGGCCAATTTTGTTTACCCAATTTAATATAGTGCATGTCATTGGACTTTGGGGGAAACCGGAGCACCCGGAGGAAACCCACGCCAACACGGGGAGAACATGCAAACTCCACACAGAAATGCCAACTGACCCAGCCGGGACTCGAACCAGCGACCTTCTTGCTGTGAGGCGACAATGCTAACCATTGAGCCACCGTGCGCCCTATATTGCCAATATTCACTGAGAAACAGATAAAAATATTCATTTTCAAAGTGGGTTGTACTCATTTATGTACACGATTAATAAACTACAGAGTGTCGATCATTAAAATACAACCTAAAAACATCTAATGCAAAAGGATTTGTGCTAGATCCTAATGCTAGATCTAGAGGGAACTTCAGCTTCAGCTGTTGTTTTGCAAATTTACGGCGACAGATGTTTGTCATTTAATGTAATTTCCATGTGTGTGAGTTCTTGGAAGCTCTCTTTCCTGTGCCGTCGTTTGCTTAGATACGTTGACTGATTTAAAGAGTGAGGTTTGACAAACAGAGATGATCTCTGTTCCCATGACAATCAGCGATGTGGTCTTATCAGTGGCACGACCTCAGAGTTTACACGCACAAAACAGGTTTGCTATGAGATGTTTGTAGCCAAACTAACTAAATGAGTAACAAAGAGTGGACTTTATCCACTAATGAGTGATGCCAGTCGGCTTTACAAGCTCTGATCTAGTATGTTTTCCAAAAACTGAAAGAGAGAAAGTGCCAGAGAGATAGACACTGGACTTTTACTGTCAACTGTCAACGGAAAGCTTCTTTATTGACACTGATGGTTCCATAAAGAGGCTTTCCATTCCAAGACTATAAAAAAAATAATAAATGTTCGTCACATTATTTTGATGATGATTCTTTTAAGAACTGTTCACTAAAATTGTTCTTTGAGGATTTAAAAAACACTTATTCTACTGCAGATGCAAACCTCCTTTTGGATGCTTCATTTATTTATTTATTTACAGTGCTCAGCATACATGAGTACAGGCCATTTTGAAAATTAATATTTTTATCCATTTCTCTGTGAATATGAGTAATATATATTGATGCATTTGAACAAAACAGATTTATTAAACATATATATTTTTTAAAATAATATTTTAGTCACAGAACATCTTTAGAAATAGAAAGATAATATGTTTAAATTCATGCGACATATTGCAAAAAAAAAATTACAAACTACAACATTTCAACAAAATTGTATAATTTTTTGTTTCTCTTGATTTTTTTATTTTTTATATTTTTCTCATATAAATTTGAGCTACTAATTCATGAACCATTACTGTAAGTTATTTTGTTAGCTTAGCACCAGATTTCTTTTCATGTTTTTGTTTTAAAAAAAGTTATTCCATTGATCAAGGAGGCATTTATTAAATGTAAAAGATTTGTTAAATACTTATTTATTAAATATTTATTTATTACTTATTGTATGTATTTTCAAAGGAAATTATTAGTCCAGTTACTATTGCTTTTATTTCTATTACCATTAATAATAATAGTAATTATAATCATAATAATTAATATTAGTGATTTCTGAAGGATCATGTGACTCTGAAGACTGGAATAATGAAGCTGAAAATTCATCTTTAAAATCACAAAAAATAAATTATTAAATTTAATGATAAACTACTTTTGAACAGTTATTTTATAGTCCAATACTATTTCACAATTTTACTATGTCGACTGTATTTTTGATTAAATAAATGCAGCCTTGGTGAGCAGGATAAGCTTATTTTAAAACATTTAAAAATCCTGCTGACCCCAAACCTTTGACCGGTAATATATATATATATATATATACTCACTATTTACTCTCCCTCAAGTGATTATAAACCTTTTTGAGTTAGAAAAAATGAAAACCTGTAGCCATTGACTTACGTAGTAGGAACAAACAAATACTAGTCAATGGTTACAGGTTTGCAACTTTCTTCATAATATCATTTGTTTTCAACAGAAGGAAGTATGTTTAACAGGTTTCCAACAAGTGGAGGATGGGTAAATGATGACAGAATTTTCATTTTTGGGTGAGCTATCTCTTTAAGGACTGATATGAGTAGTTCATAATGCACAATAGACATCAAATATTTAGATGCAAGTTATTATTTGAGTTTGCTCCTGCAACAGCTATAAAAATCCAGCAGTTTTACAGTAGCCCTGAAGAGCATCAGTTCACCAAGTTTATTGAGCAAAGGTGGGGGTGAAAGTCAAATAAACACATCATTATCCTGTTATCCTAGTGGATATCTTGCTTCCAAAAGGATGTTTGCAGAATTTATTGCATAAACATTACTTTGCTAAACTCTGGTCGTACCTCTTTGAGTTCCTTCTCGATTTGCACCGCTCGCTGGACGATTGGTCCCCGCACCGCGTAGTCCACTTTCTTCACATTCGCGTTCATGGTGTCAACAGTCAGCACTTTCCCCTGCCGGGGTATCGCTCCGTTTTCGGACATCTTCTGCTGTAGATGCTCGTTTTGGGCCGCCGGGAAAGCAGAAAGATCCCTATGGGGAGAAGAAAGGGAAGGCAGCGGAGAAAAGTTGAGAACCCAGTCAGGAACCTTGGGGTACGCTGCACCGTAAGCTGCCTCACATCTCCCCCATTTTAAGACTCTCAAGCTTCTCTTAGACAACATTTTAAAGAGGGGATTTCTTTAAAAAAAAAAAAAAAAAGGTTTACAAAATGTTTATGAGGTAAAAAATGAGGTTTTTCGTATTTAATCTTTGGTTATATCTGCGCACGCTTTGTCGTAACGCGCGCAGCTCAACCTTCCAAGATCCACTCTGGGAGACCTTTGGACTGTACATCAGATTATTCAAGATTTCATAAGTAGCCCCGCTAAAAAAATACCCACGCCTCTTTTTTTTATCTACTGGCCTCACAAACAGGATATGTGTCCCCCCTATTTACTTTTCCATGACTGGCCCCCTTTTAAAACGGGGAGTTTTATGGTCAGTGCCTCCTCCTGACTGTATTACGCACCAGAAGTGTAGAAAAGGAGCCTCTTCGGTTGCCGAGACCACAGAAGCGATAAATCCGCGTGTGAAGCGTCTGAAAGCAGCTCTCCAAACTTTGACCGGTGTAAAAACTTCCCCACACCGTGAACTAACCACCTCCCATTGATCCAATAAGTGAGAATAAAGCACGCCGGCTCCTCCCATGTTGAATAAGGCTCCGTGTGTCTTGCAGGAGAGATTAACAAACAACAGCGCGATCACATTACAGGTTATTTTTGGTACAGTTCTTCCGCAAAGGCACTTATAGCAAGCTTTAGGGAACAACTGAGTTATTGAAGGAAAATATATATACTTGGAAGACGGTAAATCCAATCAGCTGTCACGTGGTCAGAGAGCATGCTGTTCAAGCCGTCGTGCTCTTCATTATTCAAACTCTTTGCTCTTGTTAGGATGAATGGGGGCTGGTTGTTAAAAAGGGAGGATTATGGGCTGTATTTCTGAAACTATGTGATTGTGAAAGTCTAGTTACACAAATAATTTACTCTCATTTCATTTAGGCTAAGTTCTTTCATATCCTCATGAAAATCAAACAGAGTTTGTTTTAGTTATAGTGAAACCATCTTTTGTTTTCTTCCGAGTTTCATTAGTGTAACCACAGTCTAGTACAAATACCATGGTTAAACTTTGGCTGATGTTACAAAGCCATTGTTAATTTGTGGTTACTATAATTACTGTAACCATAAATCAAGCAATACCAAACATATTTGAACCATGGCATTTACAGTAAAACTGTGGTTATACTATATTTTTGTCAATGGTTACTACACTTTTACTATGTAGCCTATTTAAATCACTTTTATTGTCACATCATCAGCAGCACGTGTGCTATGATGAGTGAAAAGCTTAGAGGTGCTGTATGTAAGCTGTATGTAAGTTTTTTTTACTATTCTAAAGCATAAAAATACCATAATATGTGTGCAGATATTTAAGAAACATCTCAAGTGAACATACTTGTTTAACTGAAAAACAATGCTGAAGTCAGATATTCTGCTTTGAAAATGTTTTTTCCGTGCCGGAACACTGTCTTTGTTTAGGTAATTTTCACATGCACATGCCAGTTCAGCCAATTATAATTGAGCACTCCGGGTTGCCTTGTTGGAAAACAGCGTATTTCATTCATTCATTCAGAAAGACTCTGAAAGCATGCGTCCGTGACCGAAAAGGACAGTATGGGAGACCGATTCAGTTCCACATGAGGTTATTAATTAGCAAATTACATAAATATTACGAACGTAAACATTAGGTGAGCAGGTTACATTGTAACCGCGTGTCCTAACAACACGCTGTGACGAGAGAGGCAGTGATCAGCTATTTGGCTGTTTGCACCAGACCAAACATGACAGAAATTTTAATACAGCCATTCAGAAGCACAGAATATGCACTCACTCACGAAACGGTAAGGTTTAGAATCTGTTTAATACATGTTAACCCTCTTTACCATCATTAAATGTATAATGGCATTCAAACTCACATTGTTAGCATTTAGCACTGAATAAAGCACACGAGATTTACCTGAGGTTATCACTGTCATAGGTTTCACAAGTTCAGCTGTGAGAAATAGAAGCCGTTTCTAATAATTCAATTCGAGGTGTTGGTTAGGACAAAAACTCCCTTTAATATGGAAAATATTCCCTCTGTCGCGTGTCGTTGCTTTTATTTAGAACACAGTTTAAATCACTCGCTCCTGTACTCAAACTGGCAACCCACGCTCACGTTTGTTTTGATCCAGGAGTGCAATACCTAGTATAACCACTGGGTGTCAAACTTACATACTGCACCTTTAAGTTTCCCTAAAGTTAAACTATAAGACATTTTGTGAATATAATTTCAGTTGTGTAAAAATTGTAATTTACTAAGTAGTTATAAAATGTGTACGTTTACTTTCCCTTGAGTACATCTTTAGAGCAGTATTTAGAGCAGCATCCGGTCACGCACCAGCCGACTGAAGGAAAGTTTCTTCCCTCAGACTATCAGGCTGATGAACACTTAACACACCCCACACAAACTCTTCCATACCCCGCACTGCACACCATCAAGATGTAGCCTGCACTGCACTTTAACCAATTCATACTTAAAAACAATACTGCCTACAACTATGTGTACACCTATTCATGGTACGTATCGCTGTCAACACTGCCAATTTCACATTGTCTTTTTTTTTGGGAGTATGCTGTTGTATTTTGCACTGTCTGTATTTCGCACTGTCGTTGTATTTACACTGTCTGTATTTTGCACTGTCTGGAGCCAGCACCTAAGCTTTTCACTCATCATAGCACACGTGCTGCTGATGACGTGACAATAAAATTGATTTGATTTGATTTGGTATTACTCCACTACTTTCCTTCAACCTGCAGTCACTACTTTGTTGTTTCTTGTCTCTGGGGATTAGAGAAATCAGTCCTGTGATTCCTGTCCAATCGAATCACACATAGAAGGTAAATCGCATCATAATGAACTACCTCAAGACATGGGCGATTTATAATTGCAGCAAACTGTTTGGAAGCATTATTTAAGCGTTCACACTTAGATATTGCTTGATAATAATTGCAGGTTTGGCATGCTGTCCCGGGAGAGAACCCTGAGCTCGGAGATAATTGAGCCCAGGGCTCCCGCCCGGTCAATGAGCATGTAAGGGGGTATGAGATCAGGTAGTTCTCAAGAGCTCCCCCTGGTATTGGAGGACAGGGGGAGATGGGGTGGATGGCGGGTTTCTTCAGTTTTAGACAGGCTACGTATAGTGAGTTTGGATTCATCTGATTGGCTTATTAATGATTACAGATGAGAGACCAGCTGCGATCAATCATATCCCATGCTCCTCTTGAAATCTGTAAAACTTCACAAAGTGTCCAAGACGATGTGCAAAATCTACACGGATTGACCCAGAGACTGTTTTGATGCATGTCACTGATGATGGATGTTTACTGATGACTGAAATGGCCTTAAACACCCAGCAGGCACAAGACGTTGTACCCCAACGCCATGGGGACTTTGCATTTTACTTGGAAATGAAAATTGGTTTGACGTCAGAACTCAACGTCAAGTCTATGTCAATGTCCAACGTCCAACCTAAAATCAACTAAATATTAACATCTAATGATGTTACAGCTTGACGTTGTGTGGATGTTACCACTATGACACCCATCAGATGTTGGATTTTGGTTGCCATTCCTGATGAATAAATGTCAGTATTTGACGTCAATGTGGCACTGGTTTAAGACGTTGGCTCGACATTGGATTTTGGTCACTTTCTAACAACCTAAAATCAACCAAATATCAACGTCATTTGACGTCATCTCGACATCAAAATAACGTTGTCTTAGACGCTGACTAGACTTAAATTTTGGTCACCTGACGTCACAACCTAAATCTAACCTAATATTAACGTCTTATGACGATGTGTGCCTGGGCAATAACTAAATTCACTACAGAATGTTACGTTTACACACATCAAAAAATTACATGTAAACGCATCCATTTTTTTAACAGCGTGATACTCACTACTCTTGAGTACTTTTGAAAGGGCTACTCTTTACTCATACTTTGAGTAATGTTTACAGCAGATACTTTTACTCTACTTGCACTACATTTTTAGGCAAGTAATGGTACTTTTACTTGAGTATGATTTTTCAGTACTCTTTCCACCACTAAAATTTATAAAACTCTAAAATATACAAATATTTATATATAAAATAGCGTGTTTTTTTCATATTTTGTGATTAATGTTTTATTTTTCCCCGTTTATTTATGCTTTTCAATCCCATTATGGGATCCTAATCTCTCTTCCAGCAACTTTTAATCTTAAAAAGTTGGAAAAAGTGACTTTTATGAACATTTGTAATAGTTTAAAGTGATATATTGTCTGGGTTTCCTGCGGGTGCTCCGGTTTCCCCTACAAGTCCAAAAACATGTGTTATAGGTCAATTGGGTAAGCTAAATTGTCCGTAGTGTATGAGAGTGTATGGGTGTTTCCCAGTTGCAGCTATTAGAGTACTAGGAAGGTGTACCTAATAAAGTGGCCGGTAAGTATATGATACTTGAACCATTAGTGCAATTTCTTAATGTTAATGTGCACGTTTATTGCAAATTTCTCTAAAAGTCTTTTGCGCTGAATTATGTTTTATTCATGTGACAGATGTCTGAATCATGCTGACTGAACAACAAAACTATCGTCGACTCCCAGCATTCAATGATTAGTCAAATAGATTTGATCTGGTGACACATTTAACTGCGCACAACTCAAGTTTGAGACATTGCACTCATAAAAAACATGAGAGTGACAAGCAAATTATGAAGTCGCATCTCAGCTTAAAGGGCCGGTTGGATGGTCACGTTTCTGCCCTCAGGGGCGAACTTAACCAATAAGCAAGGTAAGCGGCCCCCAAATAAATACGTAGTATAATAATTACCTATAAATTATATATAACAGGGCGGCATGGTGGCTCAGTGGTTAGCACCGTCGCCTCACAATAAGAAGGTCACTGGTTCGAGTCCCGGCTGGGTCAGTTGGCATGTCTGTGTGGAGTTTGCATGTTCTCCCCGTGTTGGCGTGGGTTTCCTCCGGGTGCTTCGGTTTCCCCCACAGTAGTAAACTGGATGAACTAAAATGGTCAGTGTATGGGTGTGTGTGTGTGAATGTGAGAGTGTATGGGTGCTTCCCAGTACTGGGTTGCGGCTGAAAGG
Organism: Danio kyathit; assembly: GCA_903798195.1. Lineage (NCBI taxonomy): Eukaryota > Metazoa > Chordata > Actinopteri > Cypriniformes > Danionidae > Danio > Danio kyathit. The sequence continues at coordinate 4,802,779 of LR812520.1, read as the reverse complement.
GCATCCGCTGCATAAAACATATGCTGGAATAGTTGGCGGTTCATTCCACTGTGGTGACCCCTGATAAATAAGGAAATAAAGCCGAAGGAAAATGAATAAATTGTAGGAGAGTTATGCAGTACACTACTGTATTTTAAATTTGTATTGTGAAAAGTACTGCACATTTTACAGTAAATATATACACACAAAATTCTGTAAACACATATACAGCAAAATAAATGGTGCTGTTAATGTAAATGCCGTATTTTTGCTGTATTTGATATTACAGTACGATACTGGCAAACTGCTGCGAGTAAGTTACAGTAGATTTGACAGGAAATTGTTAACGTGTACATTTGCACTTTTGGTTATTCAGAATAAAGAGGAGTGAATTAGTCCTGACGCTTGTCATTTAGACTAGGTCATCTACAATGGAAATCGGCACATATTTTATGAACAGTTGCCCAAGATTGATTCATGTGGATTTATGAATTTTCAAGACTTTTAAAAGATTGATTTCACACATTTCGCTTTGATGTAAATCTGAGGTGCTGATTACACTTACAGTTGAAGTCAGATTTATTAGCCCCCTTGTTTATTTTTTTTCCCCAATTTCTGTTTAACAGAGAGCAGATTTTTTGAACACATTTCTAAACATAATAGTTGTAATAACTCATCTCTAATAACTGATTTAATCTTTGCCATGATGACAGTAAATAATATTTGACTAGATATTTTTCAAGACACTTCTATACAGCTTAAAGTGACATTTAAAGGCTTAACTAGGTACTAGGCAGGTTAGGGTAATTAGGCAAGTTATTGTGTAATGATGGTTTGTTCTGTATACTATCAGAAAAAAAAGTTAGCTTTAAGGGGCTAATAAGTTTGACCTTAAAATGTTTTTTTTTTTTATTAAAAACTGCTTTTATTCTAGCCGAAATAAAACAAATCAGACTTTCTGCAGAAAAAAAATATTATCAGACATACTGTGAAAGTTTCCTTGCTCTGTGAAACATAATTTGGGAAATATTTAAAAAGGAAAAAAAAATCTGCGAATAATTCTGACTTCAACTGTACATGTTTGCATTTCGAAGTGGGTCAAAATGCGTCTGCTAAGCTTCTAACCAAATCATCCAAAAGATCTCACATTAACCCTATTGTAATTTCTTTACACTGGCTCTCGATCAAATTTAGAATTTGAAAGTCTTCAATGAGCCCAACAGAACCCATGTAACACAATGGGCGTCCAGTGTTCTCCAGCCCATGGTGCCTAGACTGCAGCACCGCACAGGAAGTTTGGCCAGAGGAGAAATGGTCGTGCCCAACAGAGCCTGGATTCTCTCAAGCTGTTTTCCTTCACTTTTGTCAATCGGTGAAGTTTGTTCCTCTATTGTCTCCACTGGCTTGCTTGGTTTGGGACTTGTGGAGCTGCGCATCGATGGATTTGCTCTTCAGTGTTTGAACTTTCAGCAGTGAAAATTATACCACACTGACCTGAACTAAACTGAACTTCAACTCTGAAAACTGGACTGACACTGTTTACATTTACTACAACTACTAGAAATGCCAACTGACCCAGCAGGGACTCGAGCCTGTGACCTTCTTGCCGTGAGGCAACAGTGCTAACCACTGAGCCACCATGTCAACCCATCTAATCTAATCTTTTTTTCAAAATGTATTTTTGTATTGAAATATCGTTTTGCTTACCACACTAGCAGATTATTTTGCTTATTTTAAGGGAAAAAAAATATTTTTACTTGTCTAGAAAATGCTTCTTGATTTTTTTTTTATATATTTGGACTTTGAAACAGGGCAGCGCAGTGGCACAGTGGGTAGCGCTGTCACCTCACAGCAAGAAGGTCGCTGGTTCGAGCCCCAGCTGGGCCAGTTGGCATTTCTATGTGGAGTTTGCATGTTCTCCCCATGTTGGCGTGGGTTTCCTCCGGGTGCTCTGGTTTCCCCCACAGTCAAAATACATGTGGTACAGGTGAATTGGATAAGCTAAATTCTAGTGTATGTGTGTAAATGAGTGTGTATGGATGTTTCCCAGTACTGGGTTGCAGCTGGAAGGGCAACCGCTGCGTAAAACATATGCTGGATAAGTTGGCGGTTCATTCTGCTGTGGCAACCTCAGATTAATAAAGGGACTAAGCTGAAAAGAAAATGAATGAATGAATGAATGAATGAATGAATGGACTTTGAAACAAAACAAAAACTCCTGACACATTTCTCACAGGATAAAAAGTAAACACCACAGCCCTCCAGTAAAAGCGTCCTTGTTTTAACTGTTTACATTTGTACTAGTAGTGATAATGATGACATTACCATAAACCTTATCATGCCTAGATTACAGATAAGACTTTTGCGTGAAGTATTCCTTTAAATGTAGTATATATATATATAACATATACAGTTGAAGTCAAAATTTTTCGCCCTCCTGAAGTTTTCAAATATTTTCCAAATGATGTTTAACAGAACATGGAAATATTTTTCTTTCTGGAGAAAGTCTTATTTGTTTTATTTTGGCTAGAATTAAAGGTGCAGTATGTAAGTTTGACACCCAGTGGTTGAACTAGGTATTACATTCCTGGATCAAAACAAACGCAAGCGCAGGTTGCCAGATTGCCGGCCATTTGTGGCCCCCCTCCTCCTCCCTGCGGCCGCAACTGATGTCAAAAATATAACAATATTCAGCACAACAAAACATATATTTTTGAATCATTGTCATTGTTGTGCATTCACATATATCCACTTGTGGTTTTGACCCCCACCTACTGAACATTTAAAGTACTGTACTGTATGTTTGGGTTACTTTCGGTTTCACACATGCAGATTATTTCTGGGGCTGATTTAAACGTTGAAATATATGTCCGTAAGTGCTCTATTTTTACTAAAGCTTTACTCCCCATAGACTTCCATTCATACTCACGCGAATGCGTCAGACCGGAAACGCAGGGTCATGCGTCGAGTTTCGCAGGTTGCCGCAGTGCAAAGTTCAAGCTTGGTGAACTGTGACTTGCGAAATCGCATCACTTGACTGCGTGAGATCAATCCAGGATAAAAACATGACCTCTCTGAACTGAAATTTAAAACATGGAGCAATCGCTGGCTTTTTTAACGTCTAATCATCTTGTTTAATCCTGCCCCTTTTCGCAGCGCTGTACGACCAAAAATTAGTGTGACCGTGGCTTTATAGAGCCTGTATTTTGTTGTACATGTTATGCTGGTGGTGTAAATATGATAATTTTGCTAATATTCGATTCAGACAGTCTCAATAGATTTTCCCTTACATGCATATTAAGATTTGTAAAAAAAATGTGCATTAGTAAAATTTTACTGCTGGCTAAATTAAATATATATATACATACTTTTCCCCTTTTTGTTGTAGTTTTACAAAAAAGAAAAATAACAAAGTAGTCAACAAAGCTACCCAAACTTTTTTTTTGCTGTCTTACACTATCTGTTTTTGGTTAAGCAACAATTGATTGGGAGATATTATTATACCTACATGTATTATTAATTTGTAGTATTTTCATAGCAATTTAAACCACTCCTTTAATATGTACAACAAGAAACAAACAGAAGGAGCTTTGATACTGGAAGAATGTCTGAGTGCATTAATTACACCAGGTTTCCAATTTTTTCTTGTGCTTGAATGTCAGAACGGCCCTCCTATGAATTGTCAGTCACTGATATGGCCCCCTGCCAATTTGAGTTTGAGACCCCTGGCCTAAAAGCTGATTTAAGTCGTGTTTTAAATTACAAGCAACGGTACGCGATAGAAGGAATATTTTCCACATTAAAAGGAGTTTTTGTTCTAACCAACTCCTCGAATTAATATATTAGAAACGGCTTCTGTTTCTCACAGGTAACAACAGAAAACTGACAATGATCAGCTCAGGTACACCTCATGTCCTTTATTCAGTGTTAAATGCTAGTGATGTGAGTTTGAATGCCATTTCACATGACATTTATTGCCGTACTACTGAAAGCAGCAGCAGATAGTTTACCTCAGATCTTGAAAATAAACCGTCTGAAATTGAACTTTAGAATTGTGACTCAGTGCAAGCCAACACATATCAGTGATTCAGCATCTACATTTAATAACGTTAAAGAGGTTTAATATGTATTAATTAGATTATAAACCTTACCATTTTGTGAGTGAATGCATATTCTGTGCTTCTGAATGGCTGTTTTTAAATTAAAAGTCGTGTATTGACTGATGCAAACAGCCAAATTGCTTATCACTGCAAATTTCCTCACGTAGCGTGTTGTTAGGACCCGGGGTTACAATGTATTCTGCTCATCTAATGTTTACGATCGTATTATTTATATTATTATTTGCTCATTAATAACCACCTCATGTGGAACTCTGAATCTGCGTCTCATTTCGGAGTCTGCTTCTGTCCACCGGAGGTCGCATTTTGGTCACGGACACATGCTTTGACTGAATGAATGAAATACTTCAGAAGAGTCAAAAACTTATATACAGCAACTTTAAAGCAGTTAAAAAAATGTAAAACCATTTTAAGGTCAATATTATTAGCCCCCTTAAACAATATTTTTAGATTGTCTCCAGAACAAACCACTGTTATACAATGACTTGCCTAATTACCCTAACTTTACCCCAATTAACCTAATTAAGCCTTTAAATGTCACTTTAAGCTGAATACTAGTATCATGAGAAGTATATGTGCTGTCATCATGGCAAAGATAAAAGAAATCAGTTATTAGAAATGAGTTATTAAAACTGTTATGTTTAGAAATGTGTTGAAAAAAATCTCTCCGTTAAACAGAAATTGGGGGAAAATATACAGGGAGGCTAATAATTCTGACTTCAACTGTATATATACACGCAACTACAAAGATGATGTGATAAATAAAGATGAATAATGCTTAATAATGACACCAGGAAGCTAGAAATGTGATCTAATACTCAGACCAGTTTGTCAGTGACAGAAGGGATAGGCAGTGGATGCTTCCTACAGTCTCAGGGGCCCCATTGACTTCCATTGTAAGCGCATTTCTGTCAACACATTGTCTTTGCAAACTGAGGCATGTCACAGATCTCAGCTGGTATTTAACCCGGATTATTCCTTTAAAGCAAATATAATGAAACTGGGTGTGGATGAATAGTTCAATATAAAACAGGACTTCTTTATTTTCTTAGCCTTTTATAGAGTTGTGCAATATTTAGTCTTTAGTCTAAAGACATACAGTGTGTTTAATGTATAATTACTTTTATATGTAATTATATAAATGTCTTCCGTTGATGTCAAAACTCCAGGGTTCCGAAAGGTCAACAGTTTTCATTATTATTATAGTGAGGTCAAAAAGATTTCCGCATTTGCGGTGCTCAACCTAATAGAGTACACCCCATGTTGAAAATTAATATTTTCATCCATTTCTCAGAAAATATACAGTGGGAAAATAAGTTTTAAACACGTCACCGTTTTTCAAACATATTTCTAAAAGTGCTGTTGGCTTGAAATTTTCACCAGATGTTGGTAACAACTAAAGAAATCCATATATGCAAAGAAAGCAAAACTAATAAGTTTACAAATAAAGTTATGTGTAATAAAATTAAATGACGCAGGGAAAAATTATTGAACACATGAAGAAAGGAAGGTGTAGAAAGACCAAGCGGCAACCTCCCGCTCTCCCTCGGGAAGCCAATATGGAAGTAACTGAAACTGCAATTCATCGAAATTCCGCTAGTCCTGGCTCCATATGGAGCAGATTTCTATTGAGCCCACTGTTAGAATGGCCAACTTTACAGCATAAAACAAGGTGTTTACAGCCTGGTACAAAGAACGATTTTGGTTCATATAGCTACTATTACCCTTCATGACAACTGTGAGGGGGGTGAATTTTTTTATAACTCATCCATTTCATTTATATTAGGTTTTATTAAGTTTGCATAATTAGGGGCGTGGCCACTTGAGTGACAGCTAGGTCTCGCTGGTCGCCGTCACTTCACCTCAGCTGATTACGGCTGATTAGCCACTGAACTCGGCATATTCATTGTATTTTTGTGTTGTTATATGTGGCTTTACACAGTCAGTTGCCTTTTGGAATTGTTTCCTACAGTTATCAGATGATATGGCATGCTGTGTGCACTTAATTGTGCTCACAAGCCATTCATGTGGCCTCCATTTCCCAGGTGAGTGAAATATATAATTATATACCATCTCTGTGAATGTATTTGTTTTATTTAAGATCATTTATTATTTATAATGTTCTTTAGAGCTGTAATGCACTCCAGAATCTGACAGATTATTAGCTGTAGGCTCTAGAACAGTCATCTGAAGCGTTGTCATACAGTGTTCTGCCTGGACTTCATTATTAGCCTTGCATTTACTAACACAGACTATATCTGAAGATTTTGGAAGTAATTCGCACTTTCCTCATGTTGAAAAACGTCATAAGCGCAATGTTTATAGTGGCCAATGTGTAATGCATTGCGCTTATGACGTTGCTTTTGAAACTGTTTTTAAAAGTCTAAACACTTTATTGATAAAGTGTACAACCAAGCACATGTGGTCAGAACACAAACGAGTCGCAGGTGATGAAGTATTAAGCGTTTCTCCCTTAGAAAGCCCGTCTAAGCAGGGCGTCTGTAGATCCGCTCACGCTCCGCCTCTTTGCCCTTGTATGGTATGCCGGGGGTTGGTACGATGACGCGCGAACAAAATGGCGACGGTCGGCCACGCCTTCTAGTAGCTTCTTTTGGGTTCTTCATTAACCTATGGGTGACGTCACGGATACTACGTCCATATCTTTTACAGTCTATGAGAAAGACATGGAAGGCCCAGAAAGCAGCTGAAATCTCTAGGTAGATCTTCAGCAACCCTCTGCCCTTCCTCAGTGTAAATGAATATCAGCTGCTTCAGTCCAACATGTACATTAGCAGGAGGATGAAGATGAAACCAGAGTGGACATTTCAGCAAGACAATGTTTCAAAACACAGCCAAGGAAACTCTCAAATGCTTTCAGAGAAAGAAAATCAAGCTGTAGAATGGCCCAGCCAATCACCTGACTCGAATCCAATAGTAAATACAAAATAAAGCTCAGATTTAACCCAGAACCATCAAGATTTTGACACTCTATTGAAGTCTGTGAGAAACACATCTGAGCAATGCACGTGACAATATTAAGCACATTTCAGTAGTTCAGCACTTTCTCCTTGTGTCATTCTATTGTAATCACACTTAACTCATTTTTTATATTTGTTTTGTTTTATGTTTGTATTGTTTGGGTTTTTACCAAAATCTGGTTCAAGTTCATGTGAACAGCTGCTTTAGAAATATTATTCTAGGGGAAAAAATGTGACATGTTCAATACTTATTTTCCCCGCTGTAGGCAATATATTTTGGTGCATTTGAACAAAACAGATTTATTAAACAGATATACTTATCAAAATAATATTTTAGTCACAGAACTTCTTTAGAAATGCGAAAAAAAATACAAACTACAAAATTTAAACAAAATTTTATGCAATTTTTGTATCTCTTGAATTTTACTCTTTTTACATTTTTTTATTTAATATTTGTGCTTAATATAAATTCGGATGAACTAATATTTGAACGTTATCATAAGTTATTTTGTTAGATTAGCTCCAGATTTGGTTTCAGGACTGACTAATCTAATGTATATGCACAAATATAATATTGTAAAGCTTCCTTTCTCTAAAAAAAAGATTTTTTTACTTTGATTTTTTTGTCATTTCTAGTCCAAATATTAATTTCATAAATCAAGAAGCATTTTCTAGACAAGTGAAAAATATTGTCTTGTGAGTTTTTCAGTAAAACAAGATAGCAAAATAATTTTGATTACCCAATTGGCAGATTATTTAGCTTGTTTTAAGGAAAAACTCACTTAATTTTGCCATATTATTTCTTAAAACATTAAATAGTTTTCGCTTGTCTAGAAAATGCTTCTTGATTTCAGAATTTTTAGATATTTGGACTAAAAACAAGACAGAAACTCTTATAAAGCATTTTTTGCAGTGTTTTACTGTAAGTTGACAGATATTATTTTGCAGAGCCAAAACAATAATGTTTTCTTTCACACTTGTTTTTGTAACAGTCTTTTTTAGCTTCTCAATTATTGGGTGTAGTTAGCTGTTGTGTAGGTTTTAAAATCATTTGCTTAAAATACTCACCCAATTATTATTATTTTTGTCTTTAGTTAACTTGTTTACAGCAACTGCTTTTGTCCACACAATTTGATAAAAATAGACCCATCTGCTGTGGTCTGTGGGATTTTGACCAGCAGGGGGAGGAGTTACACACACTTCTGACCAATGAACAGCTAAAGTCTTGAAGAGATACAGCTGCAGCCTGAAGTTAATAATTCATTCATTCATTAATTTTCTTGTCGGCTTTGTCCCTTGCGGGGTCGCCACAGTGGAATGAACCACCAACTTATCCAGCACGATTTTTTAGCAGCGGATGCCCTTCCAGCCACAACCCATCTCTGGGAAGAAGTTAATAATATTTATCTATATTATTACAACAACACAGTTACAATAATTACTGTTTTTACATTACTGTGAGGGGTAGATTTAGGGTAGATGATAATAAAATAAAATTTAATGGGTAATTAAATAAATAATATGAATAACACTCATAATAATTACTGTTTTTACATTACTGTGAGGGGTAGATTTAGGGTAGATGATAATAAAATAAAATTTAATGGGTAATTAAATAAATAATATGAATAACACTCATAATAATGACTGTTTTTACATTACTGTAAGGGATAGATTTAAGGAAGACACTAGTAAAATACTATTTAATGAGTAATTTAATTTATAATATGAATAATACTCATTATAATTACTGTTTTTACATTACTGTGAGGGGTAGATTTAGGGTAGGCACTAGTAAGATATTAGTTAATTAGTAGATTTAGGATTGGCGCAAAAAAAACTATTTAATGGGTAATTTATTAAATAATATGAAAAATTCTCGTTATAATTACTGTTTTTACAATACTATGAGTGGTATGGGTTGGGGTAGACATGAATAAATTACAATTTAATGGGTAATTTAATAAATAATATGAATAACGTTCATTATAATTACTGTTTTTACAATACTTTGAGGGATAGATTTAGGATAGGGGCTAATAAAATACAATTTAATGGGTAATTTAATAAATAATACGAATAACTTTCATTATAATTACTGTTTTTACAATACTTTGAGGGATAGATTTAGGATAGGGGCTAATAAAATACAATTTAATGGGTATTTTAATAAAAAATATGAATAATACTCAGGTTAATACTGTTACTGTGAGGGGTAGATTTAGGGCACATGCTAGTAAAATACAATTTAATTAGTAATTTAATAAATTACATGAATAATTATTGTTATAATTGCCGTTTTTACATTACTGTGGGGGGTACGTTTATGGTTAGGGGTAATAAAATAAAATGTAATGGGTAATTTAATAAATAATATGAATAACACTCAGTATAATTACGGTTTTTACATTACTAAAGGTTGAGGTAGACTTTAATGAAATACAATTAATGCGTAATTTATTAAATATTATAAATAATTTATGTTAATTTCTGAACTTAGCTGCATCTCTTCTATCAACAACCATCATTTGTGTTGCTTCACTCCCATTCATGAATTCTCTCGTGTTGCATCATGGGATAGCAGAATTAGCACTACAGAATATCACCAAAAGTATTAGGTCATCAACACTGTTGATATAAAAAGAAACAGCAGATTTATTGCTAGAGAGCAGGATGACTTTATTTTCTTGTTCAACATAAGACAAAAGTCCATATATGCATTTCAAAACACAAATTCAAGCATGTTATTAAACTAATTTGATCACTGGAATTAAAGAGATAGTTCAGCCAAAACGGAAAATTCTGTCATCAATTACTCAACCTTCACTTGTTCCAAACATGTTGAAAACGAAAGAAGATATGGTTAAGAACGCTGGAAACCTGTAACCATTGACTTCCGTATGATTTGTTTTTCATGGAAGTCAATGGTTTCGTGTGTTTCGTGCTCAACAGAATAAAGAAAACTCATTAACCACTTGAGGGAGAGTAAATAGTGAGTGGATTTTTGTCGTTGTTGAGTGAACTATCCCTTAAAGTACACACTTTTACATTCATGTTCAGTAACAGCCAAAGGTAGTCTGTGGTTTCACATTGTGAATCTATTACAGTACATTTTCACTTCAGGTTAAATCCAGTGATTTTCCAGTTATTCCAGCGCTATTAAGCAATGAACACACAAAATAATTGCTAACACAATGAGGTTCAGTTTGGTAAAATGGGTTAACAGGTATTAGGAACTAACAAGGAACAAACTTGCAGTTGTTAATCTGATTTCTAACAAACTGCTATTGTTCCTTGGCAGTGTTTGTCCATTGCAGCCAATGATCATTCATTTATAATTTAAACTTGTTTAAAGTTAAAAAACCATCAGCACATTTAAAATAAAGAGCCCCTATTATGTATTAAAAAGGGTCATATTTTGGTTTTGGGGTCTCCAGCAACAGTCTGCTGACTTTAATGCACAAGCAGTTCATTGACAAATCTAGTAGTTCTGATTAGTGTTATCAAAAATATCCAGTTTGGTACCAATCGGTACTGAAAATGTAAAAATTGATTGGCCATTCTGTTCACATGCTCAAAAGAATGACTGTGATTGGCTGTAAAGGTCATAGGTTTACCACTCTTCAGCAATATTCACCAAGTGCAAATGCAAATACACAAACACTGGAGAGTTTCAAAGCCGCATCAAACAGCTGATCTGTCTATGAGCTGACATACAAGCAATCCACCAATAAATCGACTGATCTGCATGGCTTTGAAATGCTTAAGTGTCCGTATATCTGTGTTTCCACTAGTGAACCACGGTGAGGGATGGTGAAGTGATGACCTTTGCAGCTAATCACAGTCATTTCTGTTGAGCATGTGAACACAATACTCAAAAAATTACACAGATACACGCAGGGGCAGACTGGGACAGCATTTTGACCCGGGAAAAGTTAATGAAGATCACAGCCAAATTGAAGAGCGGGGGGTGGGGGGTGTTAGAAGCACGATGTTTATGAAAAGCCAGAATCACAGTGGCAGGCCAGACGACCGCCAGGCCACCGGGAAATGTCCCGGTGCTCCCTATGGCCAGTCCGCCCCTGGATACACAATACTGGAGCGTTTCAAAGCCGTGTCAATCAGCTGATCAGTCTATGAGCTCACATACAAGCAATCCACCGATAAATCGACTGATTTACCTGGCTTTAAAATGCTCTAGTGTCCGTGTATCTGTGTTTGCACTTGGTGAACAGCGTTGAACATGGATAAAGCGATGACCTTTGCAGCCAATCACAGTAATTTCTGTTGAGCATGTGAACACAAAAAAAAAATACACAGATACACGCAGGGGCGGACTGGGACAGCAATTTCACCTGGGAAAAGTTAATGAAGATCACAGTCAAATTAAAGAGCGGGGGGTGGGGGGTGTTAGAAGCGCGATGTTTATGAAAAGCCAGAATCACGGTGGCAGGCCAGATGACCGCCAAGCCACCGGGAAATGTCCCGGTGCTCCCTATGGCCAGTCCGCCCCTGGATACACAATACTGGAGCATTTCAAAGCCGTGCCAATCAGCTGATCTGTTTATAAGCTGACATACCAGCGATCCACTGATGAATCGACTGATTTACATGGCTTTAAAACGCTCCAGTGTCCTTGTATCTGTGTTTGCACGTGGTGAACAGCGTTAAACATTGATGAAGTGATGACCTTTGCAGCCAATCACAGTCATTTCTGTCGAGCATTCGAACAACACTCAAAAAATACACGGATACTGGAGCGTTTCAAAGCAGTGTCAATCAGCTGATCTGTTTTTAGCTTGCATACAAGGGATCCACTGATAAATCGACTGATCTGCATGACTTTGAAATGCTTAAGTGTTCGTATATCTGTGTTTCCACTAGTGAACTATGGTGTGGGACGGTGAAGCGATGACCTTTGCAGCTAATCACAGTCATTTCTGTTGAGCATGTGAACACAACACTCAAAAAATACACAGATACACGGATACTGGAGCGTTTCAAAGCCGTGTCAATCAGCTGATCTGTCTATGAGCTCACATACAAGCAATCCACCGATAAATCGACTTATTTACATGGCTTTAAAACACTCTAGTGTTGTTGTATCTTTGTTTGCACTTGGTGAACAGCGTTGAACATGGGTGAAGCGATGACCTTTGCAGCCAATCACAGTCATTTCTGTTGAGCATGTGAACACAACACTCAAAAAATACACAGATACACGATACTGGAGCGTTTCAAAGCCGTGTAAATCAGCTGATCTGTTTATAAGCTGACTTACAAGAGATCCAATGATGAATCGACTGATTTAGATGGCTTTGAAACGCTCCAGTGTCCGTGTATCTGTGTTTGCACTTGGCAGCAAAGAATCTGTGGACGTTTTTAACATTAATTACCGATTGGTACCAAACACGATCCTTTTGACAACCCTATAGTTCTGATAACTATTCAAGTAACCAAACCAATGTTTTAAAAGCCAGTCGCAGAAGTAATGGCTGAGAGAGTCTGCGTAGCCACTGTCCGCAAGGCAAATGTGGGCACAGAGAGATCCATGAGGAGGAAGAGCTGGTGTTGAGGACTCTGAAGACCAAAACACTTACACTCGTCAGTGACAAGGTAACACTGCACAGGAACGTGAGTGAATCCCTGAGAGAAATCCGATGCTGTTGACTCCTGCGAGGTAAAATATCGAGTCACGGCAAACACGTAAAAGAGTCGAAGGAGCTCCAAACGTCTGCCTGTTGAGATCAGAGGTGGTGTATCCTCTGCTGGAGCACCAACGCGAATCCGAGGACACACGGTAAGGGCACGGCAGGAGTCACGGTTGATCAGTAGAAGAGCCTGGACGTCCCAGCGGAGGCTTACAGATGGTGGAAGACTGGAACGCTTGGCCTGCTCCAAACAAGTGCGTAGATTGTCCACCAGATTGGACCAAAAACGACTGACGAGCTCACTTGCATTGTGCAAAGACGGTTTAGGGCCGCAGAGGACGCACACGTGAACCCCTGGAAGTAGACATATACAGTTGAAGTCAGTATTATTAGCCCCCCCAGTATATTTTTTCCCAATTTCTGTTTAACAGAAAGAAGATTTTTTTTTTATATAGTGTGTGAATAATCAAGGATTGACAATAATGTGTCATATTGATTGCATCAAGGGGGCCCCAAATAAAATCCTGCTTAGGGCCCCCTGAAGACTTGGGTCGACTCTGACTAGACATGGTATAAGGGTATTAGGGTGTACTCACACTAAGAATAGTTGCCTTGAATCATGCCTGGGCACGACTGTCATACATGCTTTTATCACGTCCCGCCTAGACTACCGCAATGCTTTATATGTTGGTCTCCCTCAATCTTCATTGGCACGGTTGCAGTTGGTTCAAAATGCGGCAGCTAGACTTTTAACAGGCACCAAAAATCATGCTCATATCTCACCAGTTTTAGCATCCCTTCATTGGCTTCCTGTTAATTTTAGATTTTACTTATTGTTTTTAAAGCACTGAATGGGCAAGCACCTTCTTATATATCAGAACTTATTAACCCAAGGTCAACTCATCGGTCTGTTAGGTCGTCAAATAAAATTTTACTGCAGATTCCTCTGTCATGACTTAAACTGAAAGGAGATAGAGCCTTTGCAGTCGCTGCTCCACGTTTGTGGAACCAGCTGCCACCAGACATTGCGAGTGCTTCTTCTCTCTCTATTTTTAAGTCTAGACTTAAGACACATTTTTATTCTATTGCCTTCCCAGGCTTTTAATCTTTATTGTGCACTGTTGCAAAATTCTTATTATTACTTTTATTGTTATTTTACTGTTTTAGAATGTGTGCTATGGTTTTGTTCAGCACTTTGGTCATGCGCAATGAAGATTGCTTTGGTTATATTGTTTTGTATTATTTTAATTTGTTTGATATGCAGTGACAGATAGTCAAATCTTTTGCTGAACTTTTGACGCTCATAAATTTTAATGAAAGTGAAAAGTGCAGCTGATGTGCAGCAAGGGGGTTTTGTATTTTTAATAAACTACGACAGTTTGAAAAGAATGATTAATAAATCCATATGAAAAAGTCCATTAAAAGCGACGTCAGGTCTTCAGTTTCATGCTCAGGCAAGCTTTGCACCTCTACGCCTGGGCGCGATTCGGAGGACTTATACTTATATACTGAACGAACTGGGAAATGGGGGTAAAACGCACCTGGGCACAGTTCAGTTTAGTGCGAGTACACCCTAAGATTCTGGGGGTATGATAACCTTGGATAAAAATATCACAGTTTCAAGGTATTGTGATTACTGTTCTGTTTAAATGTCTTTAAACAACTTTTTTCCTCACTGAACACATTTTTTTAAGAAGCATTCTATTTTAAGTCAGGCTAAAGAATAAAAATAAATAATAAAAAAAAATCACTGACTTTTGCTATCATTATCATTAGTGTCAAAAGCACAGATTTCTTTACAATTTAAAAAGGCATCTTTGGAGATCTTTCTTTTCTTTGGATATACACTCACCGGCCAATTTATTAGGTACACCTGACTAGTACTGGGTTGGATCCAATTTTGCCTTCAGAACTGCCTTAATCCTTAAGATTTAACAAGGTACTTGAAATATTCCTCAGAGATTTTAGTCCATATTGACATGATAGCATCACACAGCTGCTGCAGACTTGTCGGCTACACATCCATGATCCATCACCAGCCTGCGCCATTGATACAAAGCAGGCTGGATCCATGCTTTCATGTTGTTGATGCCAAATTCTGACCCTACCATCCGAATGTCGCAGCAGAAATCGAGACTCATCAGACCAGGCAACGTTTTTCCAATCTTCTATTGTCTAATTTTGGTGAGCCTGTGTGAATTGTAGCCTCCTGTTCTTAGCTGACTGAAGTAGCACTGGGTGTGGTCTTCTGCTGCTGTAGCCCATCCGCCTCAAGGTTGGACGTGTTGTGTGTTCAGAGATGCACTTCTGCAGACCTTGATAGTAACGAGCGGTCATTTGAGTTACTGTTGCCTTTCTATCAGCTGGAACCAGCCATTCTCCTCTGACCTCTGGCATCAACAAGGCATTTGCGGCCACAAAACTGTCGCTCACTGGATATTTTTTCTCTTTTTTGGACTATTCTCTGTAAACCCTAGAGATGGTTGTGCGTGAAAATCCCAGTAGATCAGCAGTTTCTGAAATACTCAGACCAGCCCATCTGGCACCAACAACCATGCCACATTCAAAGTCACCTAAATCACCTGTCTTCCCCATTCTGATGCTCGGTTTGAACTGCAGCAGATCGTTTTGACCATGTCTACATGCCTAAATGCATTGAGTTGCTGCCATGTGATTGGCTGACTAGAAATCTGCGTTAACTAGCAGTTGGACAGGTGTACCTAATATAGTGGCTGGTGAGTGTATGTTGCTACTGCACTGTTCAGGTCTATAGCATGCTTGGATGTTGCTGCGTAAATGATTTGTTTTTCAGATGAATCATGGGCTGACCAGATGCATTTGATGTGGATGCTCCTTTTACATAAAATTAAAAAAAAAAAAAAAAAAAAACGCACATATACTGCAGTAACGGTATAACAGAAAAGTTTAGCGATTTTAAAACCTTGATTTTTACAAACCGCGGTAAACCTTGAAACTGTTATCGTCCCATGCCTAGCCCCGACCCAAATGGTTAATTTTTTTCATTAAGCGTTCCCATCACTACCACATACCACGATAAAAGCTTTCAACAAATAATTGCAACAAGAATATTTGGCATCGACAGAAGCCTACCTGGAAGCAGCTGGAAACTGAGCAAACGAATAGCGACAGTGGGACTGCCTTTGGGAAGGAAGACCGGATAGTCACAAGACGACGCATCGGCAAGCGAACGCACCAACACCGAAAGCACTACAACTTCTTGCGAAGTCAATCGAGACCACCATTTCTCTGTAGCCCGAGCTAGACGTCCATTTAAAAGCAGACAGCCAAATTCGCTCTCCGTCGCTTGGGCGAAGGAGTCTACAGCCTCCTGAAGAAGCAATCCAGAGTGGGACGGAAGCAAACAGTCGGCGCATTGCGTCAGATCCCCCATAAATCCTTCCTCATCCTTGACACGCTCCAATAGCAAGTCGATGAGGCGGTAACAAGAGCGCAACTCTCGTTTTAACCTTTCCACGTTGCGTATACTCGACAACTCATCCTGGCCTAGAACCAGGACCATGCAGTTCCACACGTTCTCCAGCAGACGGCGCAATTGCAGTTCGCTAATAGACGAGCCTCCACTGCCGCTCACCGCAATTAGCATCAGGCTGTCCTGGAAGACGTCCCAAACCACACGACTGCCCCGATCCGTCTCGCAGCTGGACAACTGCGCTCCGTGGCCAGCGCCAAACATGTGGACGCCGTTTAAGGAGCCGATGACGGAAAAAGGAAGCTGCTTGGAGGATCCTCGGGAGAATAGTGGGACGCCGCTGGAGGCCGTAAGGCACAGGAGCTGGAGAGTCTCTGCTTGCAGCATATTTAATGGAGATTGAGCTGGAAGTGGCTCTAAATGGCAGTCAGCGACGGAGACATCTTATTACGCCTTTAGGTGCACAAAAAAAACAATAAACAACCATGTCAGAACTTCATCATTGAACAGAAAAGAATGTATAAAGACCACATTAAAGTGAAAAAAGTCAAACGCAGAACTGTATATATACACAATTGAAGTCAGAATTATTCGCCCTCCTGAATTTTTATCCTCCCTGTATATTTTTTTTTCCCAATTTCTGTTTAAATGTATATTTTTCTAAACATAATAATTTTAATAACTCATTTCTAATAACTGATTTCTTTTATCTTTGCCATGATGACAGTAAATAATATTTGACTAGATATTTTTCAAGATACTAGTATTCAGCTTAAAGGCTTAACTAGGTTAATTAGGCAAGTCACTAGCCCCTTTCACACAGCGATAGCGGTAAATATCCGGAAAATTACCAGATCGACTTTACCGTTGTTGCAGTCGATTCGGTTCCCTTCTGAAATTCCAGTTCCCCCTCTACGAAGCGTGTCCGCTAACAGCGTATGCAGACACACCCAAACACAACTGGATGTACGGAAAGCGAAAAGAGACAAAAGTGTTGGCAATACTTTCACATCTTGCAATGTCAAAGTAGCGTAATAAAATTAATCTTACACTACCATTACGTATTTTCTGTGGTTCTTGTTTGTATTCTTAGCTTTTTTCAAATGTCTGAGTTTATGCACCCTAGTTTAATATTGCACGAAGGCCTACAGTTATGTTAATCCTTTTCATTTTCAAGTTCGGAAAAATACATACTTTTAGAACCACATTACTTTCCGTACAGCCAGTTGTGTTTGGGCAAAGAGCATCAAGTATCATTCTAAGCTCTTTGGTTTGGGTGTGTCTGCATACACCAGGGTAGTAATGGGCGATATAAACGATATGCAATATAAACGATACAAAATTGGCCTACGATAGAGATTCTAATTCTATTGCACTATCGCGATAATGCATATTTGATGACGCAATCTACCCGCGAAATTAAGAGCAACAGCAACAACAGCACTAAGCAACGCATGGCACCGAATGGCGGCGTGTCGCACAATTTGCGAGCCTCATGCATGGCATATTGTGGCTTGTCTAGTGAACATCAGTGCCTCCCACACAGATTTTACCTGGGCGGCCGATATATTATTGGGGCGGCCCGGTTCTGTGTTCGTGAGAAACTGAGAACACTCTGCCACAGACTCGCATGCTCTGCATGCAGACCCACAGAGACGCGCTGTATCGCGCTGGATACAGAACTGTTGTTCTGATTTGGGAGCAGCTTTAAAAAGAGCGCGAAGACTAAATAGACTGATCCAGCTCATTATTTGGGGTGACAATACATTCTCTTTTCCCCGGACATGTCCGAGAATCTGCTTTCGCTTTCGATATTAATTGTATTCATTTTTGCATTACTTTATTCGCAAATTTTGTCTGGTGCGTCTCAATCTCTCAGCAGCACCAACACTACAGCAGACAGAGAGAGGGGGAGAGAGAGAGAGAGAAAGAGCAGACACCAGTTTTAATTTCATTAGGAGAACAAAATGTTTAAAACCAAATGTGTTACCTTAGGCTGCAGATTAGAAATATGTTTTTATTTAAAGTATCTGCAATACACAATTTTATTTGACTAATTTAATACTGGAAGTATTTTCAGTACAGTGTAAGTTCCTTAACTAAAAAGACACCAGTTTTTTTGTTCTCTGCAACTTGGCATTTATGAACCAAGGACTTAAAAGAAAAGTCTTTCTTTCTAAAAGGCACTACATTTAGTTTATTTATCTGCAACATTGTGTTGTTTCATTAGTTTTGCTTTTGCACAATAAATGTTCTCAAAATGACATGCAACGTTTCTTTATTTCTTAAAAAAAAATAGCAGTTTGGCTTTCCTAAGGGTCTATGTAACCTGTTCTGAAATGGTTTTATTATAATTTATATATCGCAATATATATCGTTATCGCAAGAGGCTGCAATGTATATCGCAATATGGATTTTAGGCCATATTGCCCATCCCTACACCAGGGGTGTCCAAATTTGGTCCTAGAGGGCCAGTGTCCTGCATATTTTAGTTCCAACCCCAATTAAACACACCTGAACCAGCTAATCGAGCTCTTTCTAGGTATACTAGAAATTTCCAGGCAGTTGTGTTGAAGCAAGTTGGAGCTAAACTATTCAGGACACCGGCACTCCAGGACCAAGTTTGGACACCCCTGGCATACACTGTTAGCGGACACGCTTCGTAGAGGGGGAACTGGAATTCCAGAAGGGAACAGAATCGACTGCTACACCGGTAAATTAAAAAAAAGCACTGTTCACAGATGCAAAGACGTTACGGAATTTTTTGTAATCTTCAGTAGGGAGGGAGAGTAAAAAGTGAGAAAATTTTAACTTTGTGGTGAACTATCCCTTTAACAAAAACTTAAGGTAAAGTTGGTTTTATATTCACACATTTGGACTTTCTCCTTGATAATATAGTTTCAGAAACCATTCTTGGCAAATTCTAAACAGTGAAATTATTAGCAGCCAATGACTAAGTAACAAAGTAACTTACAATAGTGAATTCACAGTCAATAAAATAGTGCTAATGTTGTTTTGAAGTCATACTTGCATATTATGTCAGACGAATATTCAAAGTACCATGGTAAACAATAGGAGCACGTCACAAGTTGTCACTGAACGAATGTGTGAATGTAAAACCAACTTTACCTCAGTCTTTAAAGAAACATCTCACCCAAACGGGAAAATCTGGTCTTCATGCAAAATAGACAAGCGTA
Source organism: Danio kyathit (assembly GCA_903798195.1). Taxonomy (NCBI): domain Eukaryota; kingdom Metazoa; phylum Chordata; class Actinopteri; order Cypriniformes; family Danionidae; genus Danio; species Danio kyathit. The sequence continues at coordinate 4,783,405 of LR812520.1, read as the reverse complement.
CATAACACACGATTCAGAATGACATTTTGCATGCTTGATTTTACATTCTGCGAAACGTTATGCAAACATAACTAATCTGCTAATCCACACTGAGGCATTTTATCATGTCAATTTAGCAAGCGTTCGCTAAAATACGATACGTAGGAAATAACAAAAATGTTAATGACTTATCTTACCTGAATTATAAAGTTGTAAATTTAACGTCTCCACAGCAACATCTCTGACAACAACAGCGCTTCCTTCTTCTTCGTTACTCGATGAAAGTTTTGGGATACATAAAGATCCACTCCGCCATCTTCAGGAGACTTCATGTGTGTGCAAGGAGAAAACGCTTCATACTGTTATTATTTTTCTTGAAGTTGCATTCTCTGAGTTTTTATGTTATTATTGGTAATGTTTTGATTTACTAAAGGGATAGTTCGCCCAATAGTGTAAATGTATTCATGTTTACTCAACCTCAAGTGGTTTCAAATCCGTTTGAGTTTCTTTGTTGAACACGGTCCATAAAATTCCCAACCCTTTTCCAGCTTTCTTCAGTATATATTCCTTTGTTTTTAACAGAAGAAATTCAAACAAGAGGATGAGTAAATGATTACACAATTAAGAAATTTGGGTGAATGGTCCCTGAACAGCAATTACCGTCTATTTATTTAGTTCTAACGGTTCACGGAGGCTTATAAAGGTTCATGGTTATGCCGAGTTGCATTTGTGTCTTTATGTTACCAACTACTGTTGCCAACTATTTTCAATGAAAAGGCGTTAATTTACGTTATACGTCAATTTGCATATTATTGACGTCATCACGTTCTACCGTTTCTGTTTAACAGCCTATGGTTAATAAAGGGGTATTTATATTTGCACTACGCTTTATGCAAGCATGTCAATTTAACTAAATTTATTGCTATTTGAATACAGTATGTCAATATAGACGTGTGGTTAATTTGCAGTAATCTCACAGACGTAAATGCAGAAGTCACTAAAATATCTGTGATTGAGCAAGAAAATAATAAACGGTCAAATTAAATTGTTAAAGTAAAGAAGAAGCAGATCGGTTTGACTGTACAATGGAAATACCTCACCGTCGGTATGTAGAGGAGTGATCTGCTGTCAGGCTGCAGGTGGGAGAGTCTGCTTTACGAGGACTGGGCCGCCTGTCAGTGCTCTGAGGCAGGGGAGAGGCGACGGCATCACCCGCAGCTCGTTGAGAAGAGTAAGGACGGTACAGTATGGACAAATAGCAGTCTATAAAAATCTCCAGTAACACACAGAAAAGTCGCTAGATTTGTAGCTAGTCGCTTTTTTTTATTTGTCGCATGGAGTCTGAAAAGTCGCTAAATTGGCAACTGATTATTAGTAATGTTTCGGATAATTTAAAGGGATAATTCGCCCAATAATGAAAATGTACTTACTCAACCTCAAGTGGTTTCATTCCGCTTGAATTTCCTCTGTTGAAAACTGTCTATTAAAGCGGTTTCCAGCTTTCTTCAGTATATTCTGCTCTTAACAGAATAAAACCGGTTTAGAAAAAGTGGATGAGTAAATGATTACAGAATTTTTTTTATTTTTGTGTGAGCTATCTCTACTGAACTGCAATTACCGTCTATTTTAAAAAGTTACATAGGTTAACGGAAGCCAATTAATATCAATGTTAAAATGAAATTACAATATTTTAATATATGAATTTAGCATAAGTCATTACTAAAATTAGTTTTAGGCTCCCTGCTAAAAAAAAACCCAAAAAAAGCCTAAGCTGGTTTTGGCCATTTCCAGCCTGGTCTTAGCTGGTCAGGCTGGGAAATGACCAGCTAAAATCAGATTGACCAACCTGGTTTAAGCTGGAGATAGCTAGTTTTGGCTTTGACCAGGCTGGAAGTGGCTGAGGTATTAAAAAACATCTCTACCTGATATCCACATTCACGCTGTTGTTTTTGGCCGGTTGGCGCCATCTTGTGACTGAACAATAACAATAAAAACTAGCCATTTTGGTTTTTGTCAGTTTTACGTTTATTCATTCATTTTCTTTTCGGCTTAGTCCGTTTATTAATCTGGGGTCGACACAGCGGAATGAACCGCCAACTTATCCAGCATATGTTTTACACAGCGGATGCCCTTCCAGCTGCAACCCATCACTGGGAAACATCCACACTCATTCACACACATACACTACAGACAATTTTAGCTTACCCAATTCACCTATACCACATGTCTTCGGACTTGTGGAGGAAACCGGTGCACCAGGAGGAAACCCACAGGGAGAACATGCAAACTCCACACAGAAATGCTAACTGACCCAGCCGAGGCTCGAACCAGCGGCCTTCTTGCTGTGAGGCGAACATGCTACCCACTGCGCCACCGTGCAGCCCAGTTTTACGTTTAAATAAAGAGTTATTAATTATAACAGCTCAATGTTTCATCTCCAATTGTTTGGTTTTATGGCAGGTAGCCGTAAAATATGCAGGATAATATACACATGGTAGATGGTTGTTTCGACAGAATAAAGCTCTTCAGTCAAACTTTATTCTGCAAAAACAACAAAAAGGTGTGCTATCAACGCTGGTACCAGCAAGACCAGCATCAAAACATACCCTTCCAACATATGCTGTTTTTTATTTTAGCAGAGATCCCTTACTTTACTCCGTAAATTCCTGATTGCACTTTAATATGTAAATTAAAAACACCTCAGATTAGCGTTAAGATAATACAGGTTTCTGTGTTTGTTAGTAAAAACAAAATAATAAACAACACATCCGTTTCCTCTTTTGAAACATTTTATTTTCGTCCAGCTCGGTTCCTCTTCCTCTTTTCTCCATTACGCTATCATGACATTTATAGTATCTGAAAAAGCTGCATGGCTAAGCCTCGCTGTATTATGGTCAACAGCACCACAATGACAAGAATATGTGCCAGAGAACTTGATTATTTAGGCCAAAGTTACTGGAAGGAAAGCAGCAGCAGTTAAATTACAAAGACTAGACATAGAAGAGAGGTAATACAGTTTTTGAAAAACATTTCTGATTTAGATTAATTGGCTGGCGTTTCATTCAGAACACTTGATCCCGTGCAAAGTAGAAAATAGCTGGCTGTTTTTTGGATCTCCAAAAAGCAAACACATTAACATTTTTGCACAATAATTTCAGGAATGAACGAGAAGTCTGGGATTTTTACATTAGATCAGAGTAGATTGACAGACGATCACGTTACAATTGATCGGAATGTTATTTTATGGCTTTCTGATTTTTCTTCATTATAAAGGCACCAGAGAGGAATGACAGGATTGTTGCACCTCGTAGAAGAGAAATCGATTTTTAAAAAATATCATCAACACAAAGCCTTTAGGAGAGGCTCCTTGGCAAAAATCAGGCGAAAGAACTGGCGAAAAATCACTGGTCCTGTTCACATGCCCATCCGAATGCTCTGGATGATCTGGAATATTGCTAAAGAGAGAGAGAGAGAGAGGAAAAAAAAAAAAAAGAAGTGAGTCTCAGCATGACATTACAGATAGCCCAAGTTTCAACCTTGGAAAAGTGGAGGAGGAAAAATTAGTTCAAGGTTTAGAACAACCAGCTTTCCCATCCACTTTATTTCGCAAAGCTCTTTTATGCAAATGTTTTACGACTTTTGGGTTGATTTGCCGCTATGAGTAAATGACTAGGAATAATTTGAGACAATAAATGGTCAAACTACTTGTTTTACAAAAACAATGTTTTTATGAAGATACATTAAAATAACAGGATGAGAAAATACCAGTTTGCTATAGCAAGCAGCATAATGAGCTGTTTTAAGGGCTTAAAAACAATAGACCCTATTCACAATGACGTCACTTCACCCTATCGGCAACGCAGTGTAAGGGTGCTTTCACACCTGCCTTATTTAGTTCGGTTGAATCGCACTAGAGTTCGTTATCCCTCTTGGTGCGGTTTGTTTGGGCAGGTGAGAACGTAGCAATCGCACTCGGGTTCGCACCAAAAAAGTGTACCGAGACCTGCTTGAAGAGGTGGTCTCGGTACGCTTTCAAACGAACCCTGGAGCGGTTCGTTTGTGGTGAGAACGTGATCCAAACTAAAACAGACCCAACCGCAAAAAGTACTGCGCATGCATAGTTTGTCTAAAGTGATGCATACAAACTACATAGTATGCTATGACCAGGGATACTGCGTCAGCCAGCGCAGCGACATTGTGTGTCTGCCGGTTTGTTTATTTGCGGTAGTTCCACGTGAATTCTGACCAATTGAAAAGCAGTTTAGGAAATGCGTTCAATAACATCTGGCCAGTGAGTGATGTAGATTTTGTCACATGACTGCATTTTGGTTCGTTTCAGCTGGTTCGGACCAAAGCAATCAGTGTGGTGTGAAAGGGACCCAAAATGGCAGAAAAACGCTACAATGTATCATTTGTTGCCTTTGGTCCGGACCAAATGAACCGAACCACATATGAGAAAGCACCCTAATTTTACTTCCCGTTTACCTTTGGCTGTTGCTAGAATGGATACGTTTGTGGCCGGAAGTTAATAAGAATTATTTATATTATTTATTAAATTTCCCATTTATTGTATTTTATTATGGTCTACCCCCAACCCTAAACCCAACCCTGACAGTAACCTAAAAACAGTAGTTGTACCGAGTATTATTTATGTTATCTATTAACATAGATATCAGATAGATAACCCAATAAAGATAGATAACCCAATAAATAGTATTTATTTATTTTTAAGATTTATTTTTGGCCTTTTCTCCTTTATTAAGCGGAGAGGACAGTGTTTCAGACAGGAAGCAAAGTGGGAGAGAGAGAGGGGCTAAGGACGGGAAATGTCCACGAGCCGGGATTCGAACTCGGTACACCCTGAAGTGCAACTGCACCATATGTCAGCGCGCTAACCACTAGGCTATTGCGCTGACCAATAAATAGTATTTTTTTAACACCTACCCCCCCACTCCAACCCTAAACCCAACCGTGACAGTACTGTAAAATATGAATTATTGTTATACAGTGTCATAAAAAAATGCTGCTATATTAACGTGCATATCGCACTTCCGGCCGGCCGCATATCCGATCTAGACTTTACCGAATGAATGGGAGACTTCTCTGGAAAATTTACAAATAAAAATATTAACGTTGCATGATCTGATTTAAAACTATTATTGGTATGGTTCATGTGTCCAAATGTTTCTCTTTCAATACTGAGCTGCTTTCGGAGTTTGAAAATGATTTTAAGTTATTAAGAATCGAAATAAGATCTGTTTATCAAAAAACCACATGTTTGCAACCTTTTCACTTATTAATTAAGTTTATTTCCTCATTAATGGATTTATTTTTACTTTAATGCTGCTCTGAATATAAATTTATATCATCTGTTATATGTAAATGTTCCAGCATGAGTACAACTCTTTATTAAATCTTCTTATATTACCACTTTCTCCATTTGAAAGAATTAATTATGTCCTACCGCCAACTTTTGGGTGGATTTAATTTGATATCTGTACTACCTTTTAATGAATAATGTTACAAATAAATTCATAAACTAATAATACTGAATTAAAATGCCATCTTCTTGGTGTTATTTTTGCAATTGAATAAATTTGTTAATAACCTTTTGTAATCATTTCGTTTGATTAAGAGCCCCATACAACACTGTTATTCTATTTCATTTAATTTGAATATTAGATAGACATAAATGTTTTATGTTCATGAATAAAATGCCTACATAGAAAAAAAAATGTCAGAGAACGGAGAATTTGAAGAGTATGAATGTGTTTGTGAATCAGCTGTCCACTCTAAACAACCACAATAACACACCCAGTTTTATTTATTACTTATTCTTTAGTACACAAAAAATAAATAAATACATCTGATATTAAAAAAAATGTTCAGCACCCGTGTAAACATCTGAAATTTTTATTTGACAAATACATACCATCTTCATCTGCAGTAAAGACAGCAACGCAAAGCTATAGGACTCTGTTTAAAGTCCCATTTTCTTGGTTTAAGCTGAAATCTGGATGATCTATAAGTTTTTTTCTTTAATGTCAGCTGTCTCACCTTGAATGCAGACAACAAAGAACAGCCATATGCCAGAGCATATGCGACCAAAACAGTCGAGCTCTAGCATCTTTACAACTTATTATTTCCTCATAATATTAATAAAATAAGAAAGTTATCATCAATCACAATACAAATTACAGTGAACTCCAAACGAACTCTCATCTCCTCCACCAGCTGTGGGGAAAAGCCATTATAACGACACAGATCACTCCGCCTATTCATGCCAGAGTACCGTGAATTGTGATTGGTGGTAATTTGTGTGTAACTTCATTTATTTATGGTTTGGTTATGGATAAAGCAAAGACCATGTGGGTAAGGTAGTGAAAACGGTAGGCTACAATTAATTCATTATGAATTAATTGATATTTAACAACAACCACCCCCGCCTACGACGACGATGCCATCATCCATCGTGATGTTTCACATTAGACATCGTACGATGCCAAATTGGTCAACATCGCCCAACCCTAATGATCTAGCAACTGGCAGCAATTCTCCTTACAATGGCTGCACCACGTTTCACAATTAAAATAAAGAGGATAAATGCATTCTTCATGTTAACTTTTCTCTCATAAAAAAAATCATGTAAACTAGCTGCCTTCCCCCAAAAGTGCCATTTCTAACAGGAGAGACGTGCACTTTCTGGATTAAATCAAATAAAAGATTGCCAAATCATCGTAAGCACAAATGTTAGGTCAAGCAAACAGAGCAAGATGACCGAAAATGTCATTCAATGCAAATAGATTCTCAAAAGATAATGGGTAAAAAAAAATCCTGCTGGAGCTGGCAGATACAAATGAACATGTGCCACATCAAATCTAGATGGATCGGTTTATGACTCAAAAAGACCCCATTCTCTTCAAATGTCTGATGCATTTAATGATAAAAACTGGTTGGCAAGTAGATAAAGTACTTTTCCAAAAGTACAATAAGGGTTAGTTCACCCAAAATTGACAAACTATCAACCAAGATGTAGGTGACTAATTCAGCAGAATATTAAAGACAGGTTTTAGCTGAAACTGTGGTCATTGGCAATTCATGGAATGCAAATCAATGTCTGTCGGAACTTGTCAAAAAACAAACAAACATATTGAACTAAATTAAATCAACACCCTTGTTGATACAAAATAGATTGTGTGTGCATCTTATCAGTTAAGTCGGTTCTGAAGTTAGCATTAATGCTTTCCAATGCATACGCTGTGTTTTAGTGGTCTGCAATTATAATAACGTTGGTAAACTTGCAGTGGGCTGGTTATAGAGACCAAAAAAAGACAGACATTCCGGCACAGAACACACACTTTTCAAAGGAGAATATCTGACTTTAGCATTGTTTTTCAGATAAACAAGTACGTTCACTTAGCATGTTTCTTAAACGTCTGCAAACACACTATAGTACTTTCATGTTTTGGAAGAGACAAAAACTTACAGCACCTTTATTGTGCCCCTATTATGTATTTTTAGCAATTACCTTTTAACGCATTGTAAATGAATGAAAGCATCTAGCAAAGTTTTAAACATAATGATAGCATAATGCTGAGAAGATGTTGTGCTCTGCATTGTGAGGGTAAATCCTTTTTTCTTTTAGAGGCTTTGAACTTTTTTCCCACAGCAGAGAAGCTCCAAACTTCACTATTTTGTATTTTGTTCCTGGTATTTTACTTGATAATATTATTGACAAGCCATAATCCCATAATTGAAATGGGCTTTCCCTTTTAAGCACATGTAGACCAACCACAGCAGACTGGGTCATCATCGAACCAATCACTACAGATTATCATCATGCAAAAGAGTGGTTTGGTAAATGTATCAATGAGCAACTTGTTCGGGATTCATTGAGCAAATAAGGTAAAAATAAATGCATATTATAAGACAATAAAAAAGTGTGTTTTGACCTTGCATGCATGTTAACCTGTTTTTGGGGACTCCCAAGACAAAAATATGAACTTTTTATAATTCATAATAGGTTGCACTTCAGTATCAGCTCATGAGTGAGTTTGTGTGCGTCAACATACAGTTGAAACCAGAAGTTTACATACACTTTAAAAAAAGGAACATAAACATTTGTAAAAAAATGTCTGATGGTAAATCATACTAAACGTTTACTATTTTAGGTCCGTTAGGATTACCTAAATGATTTACATTTGCTAAATTCCAGAATAATGAGATTTTTTTTTGATAATGTTTTATTAATTTCTAGACAGTCAAAACTTTACACACATTTCTTGGTATTTTTTTAGCTTTGCTTTTAAACTGTATAACTTTGGTCAAATGTTTTTGGTATCCTTTCACAAGCTTCTCACAATAGTTTGCAGGAATTTTGGCCCTTTCCTCCTGACAGAATTGGTGTAACTGAGTCAGATTTGTAGCTGTCTTGGGTGCACAAGTTTTCAACTCTGCCCACAAATTTTCTATAGGATTGATCTCATGGCTTTGTGATGGCCACTCCAAAACATTCACTCTGTTGTCCTTAAAGCACATTTTAACTAATTTGGCAGTATGCTTAGGGTCATGGTCTGTTTGGAAGACCCATTTGTGGCCAAGTTTTAATTTCCTAGCTGATGTCTTGAGATGTTGCATCAGTATTTCTACATAATGTTCTTTCTTCATGATACCTTGTATGCTGTGAAGTGAACCAGTCCCTCCTGCAGCAAAACAACCCCACAAGATGATGCTGCCGCCCCCATACTTCAAAGTTGGGATGGTGTTCCTAAGCTTGTAAGCTTTCCTTTGTCCTCCAAATGTAACACTGGTCATTATGGCCAAACAGTTCAATCTTAGTTCCATCAGACCACAGGACATATCTCCAAAAATTATTCTTTTTCCAGTGTAATTTAGCAAATTGTAATCTGGCTTTTTTGTTGATTCTGGCTTGTTGATTTCCCCATGTTGTCACACAAGGAAGCAGTGTGTTTGAGGTTTTCCTTAAATACTATTCTACAGTTGTGCCTCCAATGAACTCAAATGTTGTCAATTAGCCAATCAGAAACTTCCAAAACCTTGACACCATCATCTGAGCTTTTTCAGAGGCATAATAATCTTATTGTATGTAAACTTGACTTTCAAGAAAAGGTATAACAATTTCTCAAAAAATATCTCTCTCATTATTCTGCTATTAAGAAAACAAATTTGACAATCCTAACTTACCTAAAAGAGAAAAAGTTTAGTCACATTAACATCTGACTTTTATTTAAATGGTTATGTGCCTTTTTATACAGTGTATGTAAACTTCTGCTTTCAAAACTGTATATCACATTAGTAAGCGACAAGAAGCTTGCACTCCAGAGTGTGTGTTGTGAAGCATTTGCCTAGACTGTGAATCAAAGGTGATAATGAAGTAAATAATGTTTCATTTCTTGCCCAGACTGATCGTTGTCCTATGTCGCTGTGCTTTTTAAGATCCCAATCTATTGTGTAAACCATGGGTGTTAATTCTGTTTTTATGCCACATACCATTTGAAATTTGTAATCTATAAAAAACAAACTTGACAATACAGAGTTTAACTGTGAGTTGATTGAACTTGAATATTAGTTTTTTTAAGGAATTTTTCTACACTCACACAGCCCACAGTGTATTTTTAAGGCTTGGTTATGTTTATAAGATGCAAAGCAATGTGTGCTTATGCTTCACTTGTAGAAAATCACGTTACTTTTCATAAATTTTTATTATATACAGCTACTCTGCTAACATGAAAGCGACCGTCATATTTCCTAGTTCCTCTGAAAGGCCTGCCCTCAAGAGGCTCTCATTGATCAGCTAACATAATGTGCTGTGATTCGCGGAATGGCTCGACGGCCCGCCCCTACAAGTGTGAGAGATTCTGGAAGCTGTCCTTTGTCAAATGCTAGCTATATCTTTTTTAAATAGTTCTCTGGAACATAATAAAATTCTCTTTGTATCGTGTCCTTTAGAAGCCCAAATAAAGAAACAGAAGTAGCTCTGTGAGAATTAGCTTTCTCTGCTATAACATTACAGCGCCTCTGGCCACAGCCCTTCACTGCGAAGGGTGTGTGCACATGGCGAATGCACGTAACCAGAAGCCCTTGTGATCTCACTAGCCTGGATGTTTTTTGTAGTCCCCAAATTCGTTTGCTGTAGGCTTTGCTAAGCTAACTATGTAAAAGCCAATGTCTCCCTTTGCATTGAACTTTCAGCGTCTTACATTCAGAGATGTTATGGTCACACAGCTATATTACACATCAACTAAAGTTTAAAATATGATATTGCAGTGGACCACCCCTTTAAAACTACTTATTTAAAATAGCTGAATGAACTAAATTCTTGAGTTTTTTTTGGGGACAACTTAATTATTTCATATTCAATTCACAATTTGTTAAAACAATTAAGTTACACATGCAAAAAAAAATAAAAATGTTTTTCTTACTTGAGTTTTCCTCTTGTTTTTAGTCCAAATATCTAAAAATTCTTAAATCAAGAAGCATTTTCTGGACAAGTACAAACTTGTGTTTTGTTTTTAGAAATGATATGTCAAAATTAAGTAAGTTTATCTTAAAACAAGCAAAATAATCTGCCAAATGGGGTAAGGAAATTAATCTTATTCCAAAGCAGAAACAAGATAATGTAAAAAAAAAAATTACTAGGAAAAACAAAAACCCAGCATTTTTTTTCAGTGTATGGAAAGTTTTATAAATGTGACCACATGGTTTTAGAATAAATAAATAAATAAATTTAATGCAGGTTTTGCCTTCAACAGGGCATCTCAGGTGGCCTGATTGTGAGGATAAATTAGTATATATGCGAAATTTCAGCTGGACATTTTTTTTATCCAGGCCTGTTAGCAGTGTTGTTCAGTGCTGTTTTGAGAAAAGCAACACCTGCAGATCCACGTGTTGTTCCTCGTAAAAACAAGTTGATAAAGTCACGCTATCAGTCCAGCCTTGTCCATGTAAATAAAGTGCATTACTATCTCGGCCTTCACTGCAGAGCCAGGTTTCACAGTGTGCCAAAATTGAGTGGAGGTCAGCTTTGCCTACGTATTTTGGACTCCCATTACCAACTAACATAACAAAATACTATTGATATGATTCACCAAACTACTAGACATCCCTTGCTAATCTCGTATATTGATAAATGGATGTATTGATAGCTCATAACTCACCTGAACCGCAAACAACAAAGACGAATAACGCCAAGAGCCACGGTCCCACCGAAACTTTATCCTCACTGACGTTCCTCTGTGTGTAAAATCACATTTTAATCAGTTATAATACCTCATTTGTAGTAATGCTATGTGATATCGCGATGAAAGCGTACACATTTAATAAATATAACACAATTTCACTTCAGCCTACATTTACATATGTTAATATTGCAGTTAAGTGCTTAACTTTAAGCTAATACATTGCATTACGTCGATTTAACGCTACGTTAGCCGTCGTGATGAAGAGTTGTCAGCCATACCGACGATTTGACGTTTCCTCTCTGGGTGATGTTTTTGCTGTGTTTCTCGTTGGCCATACGGATCCTCTGCTTGGCGACCATGGTTCCAGATGCTGCTGGTGGATTGAGAAAATGAACTGGCGACAGTCACAAATGTGACAAAACACAAACTTGTGCTCAGGTTGAAAAGAAAGCTACGTCGATTTTTGTCTACGTATTCAGAATGCAGGCTCCGCCCGCTCCGGAAGTTCTACAATGGACTGATGTTACTAGAAGGGATACAGCTAAAGCCGCGATAATTATTTATTAAATTATTAATTAATTGTGTTTTATTAACACCCATTGCTACCTCAAACCCTAAACCCAACCATCGCAGCAATGTAAAACAGTAATTATACCGAGTATTATTCATATTATTTATTAAATTTCCATTAATTTGTATTTTATTAACGTCTACCTCTACCCCAGCCCTAAACCCAACTATCACAGTAATGAAAAAATATTCATTATTAATGTACAGTGTCACAAAAATTATACTGTAGTGACGTGAGTATCCGCAGCTGTATCTCTTTAAGACTTTACCATGGACCTCTCCGCTTTTTGAAAAAGGCGGATGATAATACGAGGCTAAACGTCACGTCAACGCAATATTTGCTAAATTTAGCTGTCAAATATGATCAAACGTTCTTACTTTGTGTTGTCAGACAGCTTGTAAGAAAGTATTTATAAGCATTTATAAGTCATTCAACCAAGTGCATGCAGTTTTAGGATATTAGCTTACGTAGCTAATAGTGTCCTGCTCATCATCAGTATGTAAAATGTATGATAATATTTTAATGTATTTATTTTGTAAAAAAGGTGGCAAATATGAACTATTATTTTGAACTCTTAATATAAAAGAATCCTAAAAGTGTAAAAAAAAAAAAAAATTAAAAAAAGCACACAAAAAAACTAAACCCTACTGAAAAAAACAGCTTAAACCAGCCTTAGCTGGTCGATAAGCCTGGTTTTAGAGGGGTTTTGGCCATTTTTAGGCTGGTTTTCAGTCATTTCCAGCCTCGTCTTAGCTGGTCAGGCTGGAAAATGACCAGCTAAAACCAGCTTGACCAGCCTGGTTTAAGCTGGACATAGCTGGGTTTGGCTGGGCTCCCAGCCTGGCTAAGCTGGTCAAGCTGGTTTTAGCTGGTTATCTCCCAGCCTGACCAGCTAAGACCAGGCTGGAAATGACTGGAAACCATCCTGAATATGGCCACAACCCCCTCTAAAACCAGGCTTGTCGCCCAGCTAACCAGCTTAGTCTGGTTTAAGCTGTTTTTTTTCAGTAGGGTAATCCTAAAAAGTATGTAGCTATCACAGTTTCTTCAATAATATTCAGTCATTCATTTATTTTCTTTCAGCTTAGTCCCTTTATTCATCAGGGGTTGTCACAGCTGAATGAACCGCCAACTTATCCAGCGGATGCCCTTCCAGCTGCAACCCAGTACTCGCAAACATCCATACACTGTGGGGGAAACCGGAGCACCCAGAGGAAATCCACGCCAACACGGGGAGAACATGCAAGCTCCACACAGAAATACCAACTCGCCCAGCCAGGACTCGAACCAGTGACCTTCTTGCTATGAGGCGACAGTGCTAACCCCTGAGCCTCCGTGTTGCTTCTTCAATAATATGAAACAAGCTAAATTATTTTCACCGCTAATAATTGTAAAAATCATTATTATTAATTTTGTACCAATAAGGCCGTAATATAACAGCAAATCATCATAGTATAATGATTTCTGAGGGATCACACGACACTAGACTAGAATAATTATGATGAAAACTCAGAACATTACATTTAAAATGACATTAAATAAGAAAATACTTATTTAAAATTGTAATAATATTTGACAAACTAACAGATTTTGTCTGTAGTATTTAAGCAAATAAAAAAGCAGCCTTGGTGAGCAGAATTGGCTTCTTTTAAATCATTAACATAAACTTACTGTTTCCAAGTATATAAATATAATACAAGTATAGTTTTTACACTATTCACCCTTTTTAACAACATTGATGTTTCTGTTTATGTAATGATCTCATTCTTAATGCACTGTCCAAGTTGTTCACTTTTAGGGTCCCCAGACGCAGTTCCATAGTGATCTGTGCTATTTTGCATGAATGTGCGTTGTCAAACTGATGATATTTCCTTTCAGTTTGCATTTGAGCTCTCTAGGCCACCGTACTGAATAGCTGAATGATGGGAACAATGAAAATTGTTGGTACAACAATGGTTGTAGGAAACACATGTCGGATTACTCTCATTTAAAAATGGTAGGACTAAAAGTGCAAACACCTTTTCAACACTCATTGAATATAGCAAAAATTTTAAACAATTATTTGGGTGTAGGGCGGCACGGTGGCTCAGCGGTTAGCATTGTCGCCGCACAGTGAGAAGGTCCATGGTTCAGTCTCAGTTGGGCCAGTTGGCATTTCTGTCTGGAGTTTACATGGAGTTTTCTCCCCATGTTGGCGTGGGTTTCCTCCAGGCACTCTGGTTGTTCCCCACAGTCCAAAGACATGCACTATAGGTGTATTGGATGAACTAAATTGGCCGTAGTGTATGAATGCGTGCGTGAATAAGAGGGTGTATGGGTGTTTTCCAGTACTGGGTTGCAGCTGGAAGGGCATTCGCTGTGTAAAACATACTGGAATAGTTGGCGGTTCATTCCGCTGTGTAGACCCCTGATAAATAAGGGACTAAGCTGAAAGAAAATGAATGAATGATTTGGGTGTAGAATTAGTTTACAGCCTTATAGAAATCCCTTACTGCACCTTACATATGTCCTTGTTTAATCAAAATGAGAACGCATTTATCTGTAAGAATAATTAAAGGGATAGTTCACGCAAAAAGAACAACTCAACATTTACTCACCTTCATTCTGTCCTGTTGTACTTATACAAGTTTTTTTCTTATGTAAAATAGACTGAAATTTTTTGAGGAAAAATGTATCATTTTAACTTTGAGTTAATGCTCCGTTCCAAAACATTTTTAGTTGTCTTAATTTCTACAGTCTAAAAAGGCAGCTATCTTTTTAGGTAGCATCATATACAAACCAAGACCTCCTTGTGCACATGCAACAAAAGTAAGAAGAAGTGACACTAGCAATTCATTCATTTAGTCATTTTCCTTAGGCTTAGTCCCTTATCTATCAAGGGTCGCCACAGCGGAATGAACCGCCAATTATTCCAGCATATATTTTCTATGCAGCGGATGCCCTTCCAGCCACAACCCAGCACTGGAAAAACCCATACACTCTCACATTCACACACACACTCATACACTATGGCCTGTGCGGGAAAACCTGAGAAAACCCACGCCAACACGAGGAGAACATGCAAACTCCACAGACTCGAACCAGTGACCTTCTTGCTGTGAAGTGACAGTGCTAACCACTGAGCCACCGTGCCGCCCTACACTCGCAATTGATTCCAGCTGTTTCCATTTCTGGCAAAGCAAGAACTGCTTTCATCCAGCTCAAGAACATCTGGGCTTCGAGAGAACTTACTTTGACCACCAAGACCCGGTCACCAAGTCAGTATTGTTGTACAGGTTTGAAATCTGGAGGCAGGGGCACTGCTAGGGTTGGGGCCCATGCCGTTTTGGGGCCCCCAGAGTTACCCCCAACACCCCCCTCACCTTTTCACTTGCGTCTGTGACACTACCCCCCGCCCCGCCAGACAGAATGACAGTATGTTGTTATAGGGCCTGTACCAGCCAGCGGCGCCCCTGCCTGAAGGATAACCACATCTACCACCCGAAGAATCCACAACACCTGTCTCAGAAAGATTCTCCACATTCGCTGGCCCGACATGATCAGTAACACCAATTTATGGGGAAGGACCTGTCAACCTCCAAAAGAAGCAGAAATCTGGAAGAGAAGATGGGGTTGGGTAGAGCACACCTTACGTAAACCACCAACTAGCATCACCAGACAGGCTCTCAGATGGGACCCCCAAGGGAAGCGGAAGACAGGCCATCCAAAAAACCTCGAGGCAGACATCACAAGTATGGGTTACACCTGGAGACAAGTAGAAAAAATGGCCCAGGAGAGATACCTCTGGAGATTGATCTTTGGTGGACACTCCGCCAATTTGGTGGACACTCGACCTTTGGTGCACACTTGGCATAAAGTGTCAGGGCATAAGTAAGCAAAGTAAGTATTTCCATTTCCAAGTTGTAATAAGGTCAAAAGAGCACATACAATTTGTTTTTGTAAAAGTGCACTTTAATAAGTTGACTATTTTGATTAATACATAGGCCTATAAAGTTTTTCTTAAATAATATTTATACAAAAAGTATATCGATGCTTGAGTTTTTTGCAACTCTCTTCCATCGTCTTTGATGAAATTTTCATCACAGTGCATTGCTCAATAGAGTATACATGTAAAGCTGCATCACACTTGGACAAAAATGAGAAATGTAATTAATAATCCAGCCTAATCTTACTGTGTGCATGTATTTTGAATAGGGTTAGACGGGTAGCTCGCTTGGGTTTGGAACAGAGCCACAGTCTAATAACACTAGAAGAACATAAAGATCAGGACATATGTGTATCAGGGACTGATAGAATGTAGTAAATACATAAAGATTGTTTTATATACTAAATTAGGACAATGATACCATAAAGACTGACCTTTTAAATTTGAAAGAAATGCAACACTTAAAATATTCAACATGAAGCATGTTAAGGGTTATTCTGAGACACGATGCAAAGAAAGATTCAGAAATGAACACTACCCGTCTACAGTTAATTTATTTTTCATTTTTGTAGATGTTTCAACAGAACCCAAGGAACATGATGCTCAATCGTGTCCTTGCTGAACGCAGTTTGCAATATGTTTTCTAAGGAAAAATAACTAGTCAGGTAAGAAGAGTTTTTTATTAAATCCACACCGAAGTCTTTCCATTTTTTACTATTGTCCCAGGCCTCTCTGTGCTTGCTTTGGGCCGAGCGCCCTGTTTCTCCTGAGCCGTGTTGATGCGGTTCTGCTCTGTCGTTGTGCCACCAGAAACAGGACTGCTGGCTCTTGAAATATGAGTGTTTTTTGTGTTGTACGTCTGAAAAGCCATGTCAAGCTGCTCCTGAGCTACTCGTAAATGGTGGTGCAGGGTTGCCAGGTCAGTGGGGATATTCTCATCAGGACTTGTGCAGTGTTGTTCTGGGATCTCTCTATCCATGTTCTGATCCGGCAAGACAATGCTGTTGGGAATGCGACCAGGTTTATCGGATTTAACAACTAAGTTGTATCCTGGCGGAGAGCTGGAAATATTCCTGGAGTAAGGGTAGCCATAGGAAGGTCGCTGATTTTGGTTTCGACGTTTGCGAAGAGTGTCTCGAAAGGCACCGATCCCCAAGTGAAACATCTCACAAACATTGAGCAGCAGACATAGACAGCTCACCACATACATAATGAGCAAAAAGATGGTCTTCTCGGTAGGTCTTGAAACAAAGCAGTCCACCCTGTGTGGGCATGGGATCTTGTTGCAGACGTACGAAGGGTTGACGCGGAGGCCGTAGAGGAGATACTGACCCGTGAGAAATCCCACCTCGAAGATGGCGCGGGATAAAAGCTGAAGCACATACATCCTCATCAAGCCTTCTTGCATGATCCTACGGCGGCCATCGTGTTTTAGGGGATCTTGTACGGTCTCTGCTTTGATCTCTCGTGCATCTTCTTCATAAATCATTGGCTCTGCGTCCTCGTCTTCCTCCTCTAAAGCGTCCTCTAGATGGTGTCCGTTTCTCCAGCGACTGTGGTGCCTCCTCTTCTGGTAAATCTGGTTCTTGTGTCGTTCCTCCTCTGAGGTTTTGGCGATCTTGTGGATGGCATAACCTAGATACATGACGGAGGGTGTGGAAATCATGATTATCTGGAAGACCCAGAAGCGGACGTGTGAGAGCGGCGCGAAGGAGTCGTAGCAGACGTTGTCACAGCCGGGCTGTTTTGTGTTGCAGGTGAACTTTGTCTGCTCGTCCGAGTAGATCGACTCGCCCCCGACTGCGGTCAGAACGATCCGGAAGATGATCAAGACCGTCAGCCAGACCTTCCCCACAAATGTGGAGTGGTTGTGGATTTCCTCCAAGAGTCGTGTGAGAAAGCTCCAACTCATGTTGGTGACAGAGGCTCTTTATTTAGGATCTGAAAAACAGAGGGAAAATGCGGTAAGTGTTGAGGAAACCTCAACCCTCTTCCTGGAGAGTTACCTTCCTGCAAATTTCAGTTGCAACCCTGACCAAACAAACCTGTCTCTAATTATCAAGTGCTGCTTCAGGTCCTTATTAATTGGTTCGGGTTTGTTTAAACAGAGTTGGAGCTGAATTCAGCAGGAAGGTAACTTTCCAGGAACAGGGTTTGTAAACTCTGGTCTACATTCAATGCATACCAAAGATATTTGCCCAATTACAGATTTTTAAACAAAAGGTCCAGGATTTAGATGTCACACATACTGTAACAGAAACTGCAAAAATACTGGCTGTGTTCATTCATTCATTCATCCATTCATTCATTTTCTTTTCGGCTTAGTCCCTTTATTAATCAGGGGTCGCCACAGCAGAATGAACGGCCAACTTATCCAGCACATTTTATACGCAGCGGACGCCCTTCCAGCCACAACCCAACACTGGGAAACATCCACACACCCTTGCACACACTCAGGCCAATTTAGCTTATTCAATTCACCTAAAGTGCATGTCTTTGGACTGTGGGGGAAACTGGAGCACCCAGAGGAAACCCACTCGAACACGGGGAGAACATGCAAACTCCACACAGAAATGCCAACTGACCAAGCTGGAGCTTGAACCAGCGACCTTCTTGCTGTGAGGTGATTATGCTACCCACTGCGCCATTGTGCTGCCCCTGGCTGTGTTAAATATGCTCAAAATGAACCTCAACACACTGCACTGTGAAAATTCACACATGTATATTTTATTGGGCAGGAGTTTTGAAGCTTCCAGCCCTTTACATTTCCTTTTTCTCCATCACCTAATGTTGTGGTCACACTGCACTTTCCAACCCATAGGCTTCTATTCATACGCATACGAATGCGTCAGATCAGAAATGCAGTGCTTCGCATATAGCATCACATGATTATGTGAGACCAATTGAAGATCAAAACGTGACTCCTGTGTGCAAAAACATATTGACCAATTGTTTGTTTTATCTGGCTATTAGTCATTTGGGGCAGAGCTATCAGTCATTTAGGGTGGGACTATCAGTCATTTGGGGCGGAGCTATCAGTCATTTAGGGTGGGACTATCAGTCATTTGGGGCGGAGCTATCAGTCATTTGAGGTGGAGTTATCAGTAGATTAGGGCAGGGTTATCAGTTATTTAGGGCGGGGGCCATCAGTCATTTAGGGCGGGGCTATCAGTCACTTAGGGCAGGCCTATTAGACATTTAGGTCGAGACTATCAGTCATTTAACGTGGGGCTATCAGTCCTTTAGGGCAGGGCTATCAAACATTTAGGGTGGGACTATCAGTCATTTAGGGCAGGGCGATCAGACATTTAGGTCGAGACAATCACTCATTTAGGGCAGGACTATCAGTCATTTAGGGTGGGATATCAGTAATTTAGGGCGAGACTATAAGCCATTTAGGGCAGGACTATCAGTCATTTAGGGCGGGAGCTATCGGTCATTTAGGGTGGGGATATTAGTCATTTAGGGCTTGACTATAAGTAATTTAGGGTGGCACTATCAGTCATTTAGGGTGGAGCTATCAGTCATTTAGGGTGGGACTAACAGTCAATTAGGGCGGAGCTATCAGTCGTTTTGTGGCGGGGCTATCAGTCAATTAGGATGGGGTTATCAGTTATTTAGAGCGGGGGCCATCAGTCATTTAGGGCGGGACCATCAGTCACTTAGGGCAGGCCTATCAGTCATTTAGGGCGGCACTATCAGACATTTAGGTCAACACTATCTGTCATTTAATGTGGGCCTATCAGTCATTTAGGGCAGGAGCTATCAGTCAATTAGGATGGGGTTATCAGTTATTTAGGGCAGGGGCCATCAGACATTTAGGTCGAGACTATCAGTCATTTAGAGGGGGACTATCAGTCATTTAGAGGGGGACTATCAGTCATTTAGGGCGGGAGCTATCAGTCATTTAGGTCGAGACTATCAGTCATTTAGAGGGGGACTATCAGTCATTTAGGGTGGGAGCTATCAGTCATTTAGGGCGGGAGATATCAGTCATTTAGGGTGGGGCTATCAGTCATTTAGGGCGGGACTAACAGTCATTTAGGGGCGGGAGCTATCAGTCATTTAGGGCGAGAGATATCAGTCATTTAGGGTGGGGCTATCAGTCATTTAGGGCGGGACTAACAGTCATTTAGGGCGGGAGCTATCAGTCATTTAGGGCGGGAGATATCAGTCATTTGGGGTGGGGCTATCAGTCATTTAGGGCGGGACTAACAGTCATTTAGGGCGAAGCTATCAGTTGTTTTGGGGCGGGGTTATTAGTCTTTAGGGCAGGACTATCAGTAATTTAGGGTGGGGCTATCAGTCATTTAGGGCAGAGCTATCATTTAGGGCAGGACTATCAGTCATTTAGGGAAGGGCAAGTTGTTTAGGACGGAGCTGTTAGTCATTTAGGGCGGGGCTATCACATTTAGTGCAGCACTATCAGTCATTTGGGGCAGAGCTATCAGTCATTTAATGGCGGGAGCCCTCAGTCATTTAGGGTGAGGCTATCAGTCATTTAGGGTGAGGCTATCAGTAATTTAGGGCAGAACTATCAGTCATTTGAGGTGTGGCTATCAGTCATTTAGGGCGGAGCCATCAGTCATTTAGGGTGAGGCTATCAGTCATTTAGGGTTGAGCTATCCGTCATTTGAGGTGTGGCTATCAGTCATTTAGGGCGGAGCTATCAGGGCATGTCTTGTTTCTGCTCTGCCTTCGTCAATCTTCTTTCATTTTGTTAGCAGAGCCTATCTTCCAAGAATCCAATCAATTCCCAAACGATTAAATCATGCACCACCTTACATCTTTTCTCATTTCAGTATCATTTCAAGTGGATGTACGTCACAATAGAGGAAAAAAGGACAATCTTAACTTCAGTTTCATTGCGACTTAATTCTCTTATCTTGTTTTTGTGCAGCAGGCCTCAGGACTCTTCAGTTTTGCGTGCTGCAATGTTGTTTTGTATGAATGTGTGTGAGGCTTGTGATCGTCTGTTTCTCAGGTAAGATAACAGGATGTGCAGTTTCTTCATCTTTCCTCTCGGGCAGTGCAGCACATATGGGTTTACTTCTGTCTCTCTTCCTCTCATCGCTGAACTCTGGTTTATTTCAGGTCACAGTTGAATTGTTTCCAAACATGACCCTAAGGACAAAAACTAGGCCACGAAATATCCTGACAGACAGTCTCAGCTCAGCCCGTGGGTGTGTGTGACAAAGATTATTCACAACATGATCCAGTGCACAACTTCAGCTCTTTTAAAAACAAAGTGATATTATAGTGAACATTACACAACTGTTAAATTGTATCAATAAAATAAGAGATTTTTGATGTGTAAAAGGTTATATTACTTGAATATGAACAAAGACACAGTATTAAGGGGACAGTTCACCCAAAAATTTACTATTTACTCTCCCTCAAGTGGTTCCAAACCTTTATGAGTTTCATTCTTCCGTTGAACAATAAAGAAGATGTTACCAGAACCTGTAACCATTGACTTTCATTGTAGGAAAAATAAATACTATGGAAGTCAATGGTTACCGGTTTTCGGCATTCTTCAAAATATCTTCTTTTGTGTTTAACAGAAGAAAGAAACTTAAACAGGTTTGAAACAAGTAAATGATGGCAAAATTTAAATTTATTGGGTGAACTATCCCTTTAAATCTACATACATAATACAAATGCACGTTAACATTTTTTTTGAATAACACATGCTTATTTTGAATTAGTGATGGAAAACTAAACAAACAAAAACCACTGGCCTTATTAAGTGAAGTTTATGCTATTTTATTGATAACTTAAATCAGTTTTTATTACACAGTGTAATACAAATATTTATTTATTTACATTTTTGATATAATTTTATTACATTGTACATTTATTTTTTGTTTTATTTTATTTTACCTTATGTTATTTTACTTTATTTTATGTTATTTTATTTTACTTTATTTTATGTTATTTTATTTTACTTAATTTTATTTTATTTTACTTTATTTTATTGTATTTTATTTTGTTTTATTTTACTTTGATTTGTTTGTTTTGTTTTAATTTATTTGTTTTATTTTATTTTATTTGCTTTGTTTTATTTTATTTAGCTTTTTAGTTGTATTTTTTTTTATTTGTTTGTTTTATTTTATTTTATTTTGGTTGATTTGTTTGTTTATTTTATTTTGATTGTTTTGTTTTATTTTGTTTTATTTGTTTGTTTTATTTTATTTATTTTATTTTATTAGTTTTTTTGTTTTATTTGGATTTGTTTGTTTTATGTTATTTTATTTGTTTTATTTTATTACGATTTGTTTGTTTTGTTTTTTTTATTAGTTTTGTTTTATTTTGATTTGTTTGTTTTGTATTATTTTATTAGTTTTTATTTCTATTTGTTTTTTTTTTTTTAATTTATTTGTTTGTTTTGTTTTATTTTATTTTGGTTAGTTTTGTTTTATTTTGATTTGTTTGTTTTATTTCATTTTATTTTTAATTGTTTTGTTTCTTTTTATTTTATTTTGTTTTGTTTTGTTTTATTTGTTTCATTTTTTTGATTAGTTTTTTGTGTTGTTTCATTTTATTTTGTTTTGTTTTATTTTATTTTGATTTTTTTTTGTTTAATTTAATTTTAATTTGTTTTGTTTTATTTCAAAACAAAATAAAATAAATAAATCTGTTTTATTAAATATACTATTAATTGTTTTAGAAATTACATTATAGTCATTTACGGAGCTCCAACACCTTTTAAAAGGAACAAATGATATGTGTGAAAGTGCTAGAAAATAATGTCTCTCCTATCAGTCTATATGAATCCTAAACCGAAAGGACGGGGCTTCACAAAGAATCAATTATAACACAGATTTATGTGTTTTGAAGTGTCTATAAAGCAATGCTTTGCCTTAATTAATGTAACCGGCCCGCTTGGCTGATGTGGAATCAGCTCTGAACATGCAGGAACGGATGCCACAGGCTCACACTGTGAATCTTAGAGGAAAACAAGGATAACTGCACACAGATGGTGCTCTATGAGACACCGCGGGGAAAATAGGTGTTTAGTTGACTGAATCCTTTTCAGCAAACATGTAAATACAACATATTTTAAGGTAAGCCAGCCCAGGGGAACAGAGGATGAAATGTACAGTTAATAGACTTCAAAAAAACTCACAGGCCATATTCCCACTGCTGATTTACTATATAAACAATTGCTATTCTGAAATATTATATTAAAATAATGTAGTTTTCCATTCCAAAACCATTACATTTGTAGACATAAGTAAAAAAGTCTTTATATAAGGATATGTCTTTTTTTGCACTCTGAAAATACTGTAAACAGGCCAAAATTTATATATATATGATAGCCGTGCAATAGTCCCGTAATAACAGCACTCGTACAGCATCTTCAGTCTTGTGTATTACTCCGCCCACATAGAGTGACAGCAGATCAATCAGTCTGTCATTGAGCAGAGCAAAGACGGTTGACATTGTCCATCCACGAGATGGTGACAGAAACTGCATAATAAGTGCTTAGGGGAGAAAATCCTTTCAAACTACAGCTGATCATATCATTATAAACAAGTTAGTGACTTTCTAAGTCCATCTCTCTCTTTTGTATGTTGTAGTGCTGTATTTATACCATAGTAATTGTAGTGTGTTGAGTGTGAGATGGGATTCGCATATACTTTTTGATTGGTCATGTGTTTGTAATGAGTCTCCTGTTTTCGTTACTGCAGACTAGTCCAGTAAAAAGAAAGAAAGAAGAAATGCCCGCATGTGTTTAGGGTTTTTCCTTATCGCAAACACAACAGTAATCTGGTAGTGATTGTGTTGCTTTGGCTTTTTCTGGCATTTTTTTTGTTGTAAATTATTATTATTTGAAATTCTGCAGGTTGCAATGTCCTGAATTTTGCTTGCCAATCTTAAGCCAATTGTAATGGCTTGTTTTGGTTCAACTTCCCCAACCAGCGCAGAGCCCGGGGGACCAGAGTAAGTGCTCCAACTTGGCCCCCCCTGGTCCTGGCTTTCTCGGGCTTAATTATTGTGATCTGATTGCAACAGAGAAATACTGGGAAATCTCTGTAGACTGATGGCATTTCTTATAATGTGAGCAAAATCCCCTGTTTTGTCATCACTTTAGACATTACGCTAGAGAATCATTCAAACACTAGCTCTAAAGTGACGTTAGTGAATTAGCAGCAGTTTCTGCTGTTCTGACGGTCAGCTCTAGATGTGAATGAATGGCGAAAGAAAGTAGTTCCTCGTACAAAAAGGTTTTTAGACTCTCTGTGTTTGATTTCTTATTTATATACACGATTATGCTGTCAAACTGTTGAATAAACTCTATCACACGAGTAGCAGTGCAATATGGCTGTATATCATCACTGGTGGGCAGTGCTTAATTTGTGAATTGTGAGGTCCTGGAACAGATCGGGTTAACGGATCCGGCATGTTACCCTCAGGATGGAGAGGTGTTGCGCATGAGAGTGGAGAGCGGGGGGGATTGGGTTGAGTTGGATGGTGGAGGGGTGTCACGGACGAAGGACGAAAGTGAAGAGCGGGGGGTTCTTGCAGACATAAGTGAAGAGGGTTGGGGAGTCGTGGAAGAAAGTGAACAGCAGATGGAGGAGGAGGGTGGTTGAGGAGGGGGATCAGTAAAATCAGGTGCCGGATCAGATTTCAGAGGCGTGTTCTGGCACAAATTAAACCCTGCTGGTGGGACACTAAGTGTCAGGGTTCTGCCACTCTGGTCTTGTTAGTTCTTGTTTTAGTGGCAGAGTCTAGAGACTAGTCCTGTCCTGTTGTGCTCGACTCGAGTTTTCTTGGGTCGAGCACTGCTTTTCTGTCATTGTGTGCGTCTCTGTATTAGTGCCATTTGTGAGCGCACTTGGATCATGCTAATACAGAGTCTTATCAAGTCTGGGCGTGTTTGCGATTGCGCGCTCTCGTCCTGGTGTTCGTGTTCGTCTGTCTGCAGCGTGGTGTTTCATTCCAAGTGTCTGAGTCTAGTTGGTTTCAGTTTCGTTTGGCACTGGGATGAAACATGCACGCTGCGTGTATGAGTGCACGGTGAATGTTTTCATTTATTGTGTACTCGTGTCTCGCGTTCAGTCCTCTGTTGGTGTTGTGTTTAGCACGTGGTGCATGTTTGCTTCAGCGTTGTCATATGAACACACGGTTAATGAGTTCTCTCATTGGCTGCGTGTTCTAGTCTTGTTTTATGTGAGCACATGGCTTGTGTTGTTTTTGTCATGTGCTCTCCGGTCTATTGTCTAATCCCACCCTCCTTGTTAACCCATTATTAGTTTATTATGTTCACCTGTTTGTGTGTTAGTTATTTCTGCTGTCCTGTGCCAGTTCGTCATCATTTCCTGCCTTCTCCTGTCCTCCAGTCCTGATCCCTGCCAGCCTGCCCAGTCTAGCTTGTTTTGATTGTTTATTTGTTTTATTAATTTTTTCCCCCTCGAGGTAGTTTGTTTTGCCTTTTATTTCATTTTATTATTAATAAAGACCCTTTATTAATAATAGTCCTCACTCTTTTCCCCACCCACGAACATGACACTAAGCCACTCAGCCTGCATCCTCGAGCCTGCATGTTTATTGTTTATTTTATATGTTTATTTTTATGATTATTATTATTATATATAATATAATATATATCTAATAAAAATATATTACTATTATTATTATTATTATTTATGTGTTATATTTGTTATACTTACATATAAACTTACACATTTCATGGAATCAAATGTACAAATTAGCATAAAAGTCCCAAAATATATCTGCTTTTTTAACGTAATAGTAATGTAAAAAAAAAGATGTTAAAAAACATAGTCCTAAAATTAATAATCACTCTTATCTTTGTCACACATTAAAAATAAATGGGAACTTTCAGAAACACTGCATACTGAACATAAATAAACAAATAAATAAATAAATAAAAATACTTTAAACCTTTTATTTTTCACATTTCAACCAATAAACTTCTGACCAAACTTTTTGCCTCAAAGCATTTCAGATTTAAATGTCCTGAACGTGCTGAATTAATTCTAACGCTGTCGAGACTTGCCTAGAACAACTGTGCATTTATCAATGACACACCTTAGAACAGTGTTTCTCAACCACGTTCCTGGAGCACCACCAGACTCTGCACATTTTCCATGTCTCCTAAGCCAAACACACCTGATTCAGATCATCAGCTCATTAGCAGAGACTGAAAGACCTGTAATGGGTGTGACAGACAAAGGAGACATCCAAAGCATGCAGTGCTGGTGCTCCTCCAGGAACGTGGTTGAGAAATGAATCAGAATGAAGCATTCGACAGCAGTAGTATAATGACAAATAATTTAAATTTATTTCAGTTTGATTATTCCTCACATAAATATCACAGATTACACAAGAAAATAGGGACTTGTGATTCTGAATATTTACTTTGCTTACATTTATATTTAATCATTTAGCAGATGCTTTTGTCCAAAGCGACTTACAATTAAGCAGGCATTCAACGATTCAACAAGAAGAGGCAATACACACAACAAGTGCTAATTATACAGAGGACCTGTTAGTGCTTATTAGAATTAAGAGGTGCTAGAGGTTGACGTTTTTTTCTATAGAGAGAAGAGAAGTGTCTTTCTACAGGTGGTTTGTCAAGCTCACTCACCTGTGTGAGGCACACTTCAGAAATGCACAATGGTTTTCAAGAGATATGGAGTGATTGTATGAACATGCAAATATGCAAAACTGCTGCAAGTGTCAGTTAAAGTATCAGAGAGATGAAAGAGTGTGTTTACTACAGGTGGTTTCTCAAGCCCACAAATGCTCATAAAAGTCACTTTTTTAAACTTTTAAGGCCAAAAGTTGTCAGAAGAAAGATCAAGCTCCCATAATGCAATTCAAAAGCATAAATAAATAAAAACAAAATTACAAAATACAGAAAAGTGTAGGATCTCCTTATTCTCACAAGACTACAAGGAAAACTGCAGCCTATTAGTTACACTGTAAAAAAAAAATCTGTAAATTTACTGTTTATTTCCGGCAGCTGGGGTGCCGGGAAAAAAAAACGTAAAATAACGGCCGTTGATTGGCCATAAATTGACAGTAAAATAACAGAGGTTGAATTACAGAAATTTACCAGAAATTTAAATTTAAGGAAATTTCTGTAATTTATTGGCCGTTATTTTACGGTAAATTTCTGTAATTTATTGGCCGTTATTTTACGGTAAATTTCTGTAATTTATTGGCCGTTATTTTACGGTAAATTTCTGTAATTTATTGGCAGTTATTTTACGATAAATTTCTGTAATTTAGTGTCCGTTATTTTACGGTAAATTTCTGTAATTTATTGGCAGTTATTTTACGATAAATTTCTGTAATTTAGTGTCCGTTATTTTACGGTAAATTTCTGTAATTTATTGGCCGTTATTTTACTGTAAATTTCTGTAATTTAGTGTCCGTTATTTTACGGTAAATTTCTGTAATTTATTGGACGTTATTTTACGGTAAATTTCTGTAATTTATTGGCCGTTATTTTACGGTAAATTTCTGTAATTTAGTGTCCGTTATTTTACGATAAATTTCTGTAATTTAGTGTCCGTTATTTTACGGTAAATTTCTGTAATTTATTGGCCGTTATTTTACTGTAAATTTCTGTAATTTAGTGTCCGTTATTTTACGGTAAATTTCTGTAATTTATTGGACGTTATTTTACGGTAAATTTCTGTAATTTATTGGCCGTTATTTTACGGTAAATTTCTGTAATTTAGTGTCCGTTATTTTACGGTAAATTTCTGTAATTTATTGGCCGTTATTTTACGGTAAATTTCTTTAATTTATTGGCCGTTATTTTACGGTAAATTTCTTTCATGTATTGGCCGTTATTTTACGGTAAATTTCTGTAATTTAGTGTCCGTTATTTTACGGTAAATTTCTGTAATTTTTTGGCCTTGATTTTACGGTAAATTTCTGTAATTTAGTGTTCGTTATTTTACGGTAAATTTCTGTAATTTATTGGCCATTATTTTACGGTAAATTTCTGTAATTTAGTGTTCATTATTTTACGGTAAATTTCTGTAATTTATTGGCTGTTATTTTACGGTAAATTTCTGTAATTTAGTTACCGTTATTTTACGGTAAATTTCTGTAATTTATTGGCTGTTTTTTTACGGTTTATTTTCGGCACCCCAGCTGCCGCAAATAAACCGAAAATTTCAGGATTTTGTTTACAGTGTAGGCTAATTAGTCATAAAAACAACACATAAACATAAAACGTGAAGAAAACAACAACATAAACAACACAAAATGTGTTGAAAATAATCTCTCTGAAAAAAAGCACTTGGGAAATATTTGACAAAATAATTAAAAGTTCACAGGAGGCCTAACAATTCTGTCTTCGACTGCAGGCTACATGAATAATTACAAAATGCAAATCATGCAAAAATACAGTATCTAGTAAATATAGTTAAGACTTAATTTAAAACAAAATGCTCAATAGACTTTTGAGGACAAAAAAAAAATGTCACGAACAAACGTCAAATACCCAAAACAAAAGTAACTCAGTTTTAAAATACAAAATGAATCAAACAAATGTAGCGGGAAGCTAATCTATACACTGTAAAATGATCTGTTAATGAACAGTTTCAGTCTTTTGTGATTCACAAGTGTTTATTTACGGTGGTGAATTGCATTATGGGATGTCGATCTCTGCTTTGTCGACTTTTGATGTTGAAAATTCGACTTTGCTGTTTAACAAAATTATGTTTATTGACATTTTAGTCGTTTGAAATAATATAATGTATAAGAAATAATATAGAGAGAGAAATACGACTGTAAAATAACAGAAAATGTTCCGGCAGCTTATTACAAGGGTTTTGTAGCATAATATACAACACCAAGCCACACAATATAGCACTTTAAACTATTAAAAATGTTCATAAAGGTCCCTTTTACAAACTTGTCAAGATGAAAAGTCGTCAGATGAAAGATCATGCTCCCATAATGCAATTCATAAGCATAAATAAATAAAAACATAAATCACAAAATACAAAAAACTGCTAATTTAAGTATATTTTTTACAGTGTAGGATCTCCTCATTCTCACAAGACTATATGGTAACTGCAGCTTACAGACCTGAGGAAGCTGTGCAGAGTAATGCACTGGAGAAGATGCACGCTCCATGCGCTCATAACTCTCCACAAACCTGCGGCCCCTCAGCATTACTCTTCAGGTGATCAGCGCTCGCAGGTAACTACTGTCATCCATGGTCATCTAACAGCATCAGTCTCAGCCAGAAACATGACGCTCCGCAGCCCATGAGCTCATCGCAACCCTTCTGTCTCACTCAAGCCTCACAGTCATCACTGAGTCTACATTTACATCCACACGACATCGAGCAGAGAGAGAGAGAGAGAGAGAGAGAGAGAGAGGGGGGGAAGAGAGAGAGAGATCCTTTGGCCAATGGCCTTAAATCAACAGTCTAAACTTAAAGATTGACTGCTGTTATTATTATAAACGGCCACTTTGCCGCAAGGTATTGTTTATTTAAGTAAACTAAAGCTTATACTAAGACTAAAAGCTGCCCTATAAAGAAAATCTGGGTATACCTAAGCATAGTCGAATAATAGGACATCAGTATATGGAAATGGCCATGCCATGAGCCTCAGACACCACTGATTCCTCATTCCTCTTTAAATTCCACAAGTGTAAACCCAGGTGAAAAATAGGCCTGTCAGAACACAAAGCAGACTGTTGCGTGACTCACAAGGGACACCCTCAAGATTTGCATGTACTTTAGCTCAGGCTTTTCATGACACCCAGACCTGACGAGCTGCCGGGTCATCAGGAGATCAGCAGTCAAAACACAGACTCATATGTTGCTCTAGGATCATTGATATTCATGCCTCATGCTGTGTTTGATAAGCCACAATGTTTCCTAGTGGGACAACAATGACCATTTTAATCCCATAGTTCTTTTTTAAAGTTTATCTAAGTTCAACTTATGTATGTGGGACTCTTATTTTGAAAATCGGCAGACAGAGGTTGTTTTCTATATGTTTCTATGCAACAAGGGAGACGCGGTGGCGCAGTAGGTAGTGCTGTCGCCTCACAGCAAGAAGGTCACTGGTTCGAGCCTCGGCTGGGTCAGTTGGCGTTTCTGTGTGGAGTTTGCATGTTCTCCCCGTGTTCGCGTGGGTTTCCTCCGGGTGCTTCGGTTTCCCCCACAGTCCAAAGACATGCGGTACAGGTGAATTGGGTAGGCTAAATTGTCCGTAGTGTATGAGTGTGAATGACTGTGTATGGATGTTTCCCAGAGATGGGTTGCAGCTGGAAGGGCATCCGCTGCGTAAAACATATGCTGGATAAGTTGGCGGTTCATTCCACTGTGGTGACCCCGGATTAATAAAGGGACTAAGCTGAAAAGAAAATGAATGATGAATGAATGCTATGCAACAACTTCAATAACCATGTGTTCAAATGCTTGTCAGGATGCAAAATACAGGATATAAAGGTTATAAAATGTATGCAGCTCCACCCTGAAGAGGCATGAGATATGTCTAATTGTATCTTTTGTTAATTTGTGTTTATTTTGCTGCGTATGTTTTAACAAACACATGTAGACAGCTGAGTATGGTGCTGAGTATATAGAATCGTATCAATCATTTAGTTCCTTTTGTGAAATCACAAAAATACACTCACCGGCCACTTTATTAGGTACACCTGTCCAACTGCTCATTAATGCAAATTTCTAATATCTAACTCAATGCATTTCTGCATGTAGACATGGTCAAGATCATCTGCTGCAGTACATTTCGCACAGGCTCACCAAAATGAACATTGCCTGGTCTGATGAGTCTCGATTTCTGCTGCGACATTCGGATGGTCGGGTCAGAATTTGGCATCAACAACATGAAAGCATGGATCCATCCTGCCTTGTATTAATGGTTCAGGGTGGTGGTGGTGGTGTAAGGGTGTGGGGGATATTTTCTTGGACCACTTTGGGCCCTTTAGTACCAATCAAGCATCCTGTCAACTAAGGTTGGGCGATGTCCACCAATTTGGCATTGTACGATGTATAATGTGAAACATCGTGATGGACGATGGCATCAAGCAGCGGTGAATTAATTATTTATGAATAATTATTAACAAGTTAATTATTTGTAGCCTACCGTTTCAACAACCTGACCCGCATGGTCTTTGATTTACCTATAATCAAATCAGAAATAAATAAAGATAAATTATACACAAATTACAACCGGTCAATCACTTTTTCCGCAGGACTCTGGCATGAATAGGCAGTTATAATGGCGTCCACAAATTTGGTTGGTAAAAAAGGTGCACAACCAACAGTATCTGAGGTTTTCGCTAAAATTACTAAGTACAAGCGTGAAAGCGAAAGATTGAAGCAGTGTACTGACCCTGTGACACGTTACCTGATAGATTCAAAAGACCGAAGAGTTGTTAGATAGAGACAAGATTAATTAAATATGACGTTTAACAACTATAGTGAGACGCAATCTAGCGGTACATCCTTGATAAACTGTCCGACCTGCACTACTCTATGGGGTGACTGCTGGAGCTCAGACGCTGCAGCGCATGACAGACTTTGTGTGTGTGTGTGTGTGTGTGGTCATGTGATGTGCGTTTTCAGCAGTATAGTGTGGACGGAGAGATCTTTTCAGAATTGCTCGGTGAAACGCCAGCGTGGACGTGGATCGTTTTCGTTCTAAAATGCCATTTTAAAACTAAGATGTATTAGTGTAAATGGGACCAAAGTGTGTATTTTTCGTGAGCAGATTCCTGCTGCGAAGTGGGCGGGGCGAGGATTGCGATGCCGGCTCAGCATCGTGATGTCTATTGGCCATCGGCACAACCCTAGTGTCAACGCCACAGCCTACCTGAGTATTGTTGCTGACCATGTCCATCCCTTTATGACCACAGTGTACCCGTCTTCTGATGACTACTTCCAGCAGGATAACGGACCATGTCATAAAGCGTGAATCATCTTAGACTGGTTTCTTGAACATAACAATGAGTTCACTGTACTCAAATGGCCTCCACAGTCACCAGAACTCAATCCAATAGAGCACCTTTGGGATGTGGTGGAACGGGAGACTCTGGTGAGTGTATACTTCAACCTAAATTTGACTGCAGTTTCTAGGTAAAATGAATGCTGTCGTCATGGCAAAGACAAAATAAATTAGTTATTAGAATTGAGTTATTACAATTAGTTTGGTTCAAAAATGTGCTGAAAACATCTTTCCATTAAACAGCATTTGGGAAATATAATTTTTTTTTTTTACATTTTTCTATATAGGACAAAACTTTTTTCCCCCAAAATCTGTTTGGTTGCATCACATGGAATTTAGTGAACTCAAGGCATGATTAATGTTAATGTTCTCAAAAGTGTCTTCCTTCCAGCCACTCTCCCAAACATGTCCAAAAGTGCTAAAGAGGATGTTGATGTCTGGACAATTAGTCCTGTTATTAGACAAACTGCTCTGTTAGTAAAGAACTCTGTAGCTGCTTACTTGATCGCTCTGACCTTCAGCTGTCAGTATTTGGGCTGCGCTACACTGTAAAAAAAATCAGTTAATTAACAGTTTCTGTATTTTGTGTTACGGCAGCACGGTGGCGCAGTGGGTAGCACAATTGCCTCAGAGCAAGAAGGTCGCTGGTTCGAGCCTTGGCTGGGTCAGTTGGCATTTTTTTTTTTTACAATGTATGTATTTTCCATTTTATTTGTTATTTTACTGGCTAAACCCCACAACAACAGTGATTTTTGTGGTATCGTCAACGAAATTTCATGGCAATTCGTAACTTTTTGATTTAGTGGCTAATTTGTATGAATTCGTACGATCTAATTCGTACAATTTTGTACCATTTGCTCATCACCCAATGACGGTTGGGTTTAGGGGCGGGGTTGGGTGCCACTCCTCCTTTTTAAAATCGTACATTTTCATACGACTGAACTCATACGAATTCGTACGAATTAGCCACTACTAAATATTTACGTTTCCTCATGAGATCAGGCTGGTATCTTAGAGACATTATTTACTCAGATGGAGCGATTGTACATTTTCTTTTCTGAAATGATGTACAGTTGAAACCAGAAGTTTACATACACTCTAAAAAAGGAACATAACTATTTTTTTTTTTTAAATGTCTGATGGTAAATCATACTAAACGTTTACTATTTTAGGTCCGTTAGGATTACCTAAATCATTTACAATTGCTAAATGCAAGAATAATGAGAGAATTTTTTTTGAGAATGTTTTATTAATTTCTGGACAGTCAAAAGTTTACACATATTTCCTTGGTATTTTTGTTTAGCTTTGCTTTTAAACTGTATAACTTTGGTCAAATGTTTTGGGTATCCTTCCACAAGCTTCTCACAATAGTTTGCAGGAATTTTGGCCCTTTCCTTCTGACAGAATTAGTGTAACTGAGTCAGATTTGTAGGCTGTCTTGCTCGCACAAGCTTTTTCAACTCTGCCCACAAATTTTCTATAGGATTGAGCTCAGGGCTTTGTGATGGCCACTCCAAAACATTCACTCTGTTGTCCTTAAAGCACATTTTAACTAATTTGGCAGTATGCTTAGGGTCATGGTCTGTTTGGAAGACGCATTTGTGGCCAAGTTTTAATTTCCTGGCTGATGTCTTGAGATGTTGCTTCAGTATTTCCACATAATGTTCTTTCTTCATGATGCCATCTATGCTGTGAAGTGGACCAGTCCCTCCTGCAGCAAAACAGCCCCACAACATGATGCTGCCGCCCCCATACTTCACAGTTGGGATGGTGTTCCTAAGCTTGTAAGCTTTCCACTTTGTCCTCCAAATGTAACACTGGTCATTATGGCCAAACAGTTCAATCTTAGTTTCATCAGACCACAGGACATGTCTCCAAACATTATTCTTTTTCCCAGTGTAATTTAGCAAATAGTAAACTGGCTTTTTTTGTTGATTCTGGCTTGTTGATTTTCCCATGTTGTCACACAAGGAAGCAGTGTGTTTGAGGTTTTCCTTAAATACTATTCTACAGTTGTGCCTCCAATTAACTCAAATGTTGTCAATTAGCCAATCAGAAACTTCCAACACCTTGACACCATCATCTGAGCTTTTTCAGAGGCATAATAATCTTATTGTATGTAAACTTGACTTTCAAGAAAAGGTATAACAATTTCTCAAGAAATATCTCTCTCATTATTCTGCTATTAAGCATAACAGAAACTAATTTGATAATCCTAACTTACCTAAAAGAGAAAAAGTTTAGTCACATTAACATCTGACTTTTATTTAAATGGTTATGTGCCTTTTTATACAGTGTATGTAAACTTCTGCTTTCAACTGTAATTGATCCAATTTAATGAATTACAACATTTCATTTTAATTGTGATTTGCATTAATTGTGCAACATATAGTGATCAATTTTAAGATTTTAGTAGTTACCAGGAGTAAAAGCATATTAAGTTATTTATATTCTGAAGCACATATTTGTCAGGCATTCACCACAGCCACAATGCCGTAACTGACATTTCATTACATGTTTAAGGACATAGATTATATATACAGTTAAAGTCAGAATTATTAGCCCCCCTTTTCCCCACTGTCTGTTTTACAAAAAGATTTTCTGGTAACACTTTATTTTGATGGTCCATTTGAGTATTAATAGACTGTCTGCTTAATATCTGTTGACACTGACATTTAACAGTCCTTCAACAGACATTTAATTGACTATAAGTAACTTTGCAAGTACATGTCAACTTACACTAACCCTAACCCCAACCCTAACCCCAACCTAACAGTCTACTTATAATCTAATGATAATTAGTTGCAATGTAACTTAAATTCAACAAACGGACCATCAAAATAAAGTGTGACCGATTTTCTCAGCACATTTCTACACATAATAGTTTTAATAACTCATTTCTAATAACTGATTTATTTTATCTTTGCCATGATGACAGTAAATAATATTGTACTAGATATTTTTCAATATATTAGTATTCAGTTTAAAGTGACATTTAAAAGCTTAACTAAGTTAACTAGGTTAAGGATAATTAGGCAAGTCATTGTATAACAGTAGTTTGTTCTGTCGACAATCGAAATAATAATATTGCTTAAGGGGCTAATAATATTGACCTTAAAATGATTTTAAATAAATTAAAAACCGCTTTTATTCTAGCCGAAATAAAACAAATAAGACTTTCTCCAGAAGAAAAAATATTATAGGAAATACTGTGAAAAATTCCTGAATCTGTTAAATATCCTTTGGGAAATATTTTTTAAAAAGCAGAATTCACAGAAGGGCTAATAATTGTGACTTCAATTGTATATCTGACTAAAAATCAAGTGGTTCCAAATTGTCCTCCGTATTGTTTAGACTTCCAGAAATTATAGAGAAAGCCTTCATATCTCTTTAGCATTACGTAATGGTTTTAATTTGTTCTGCTTATCACAGATCTGCAGAAGATAGGCAGTTGTCTAGAGGCAATGCCCCTCTATTGCATTCGCTAGTTATAGCGCAGGAATAGAGCATTGTTTGTTCAGTGAGCAGAAAACGTGTTGACTTCCATGGGGCGTTCATCTTCTTAAGCCTCTGTGAACTGGACGTCCAGAAATTCAGACCCCCGGTTGGCCTCCATCCACCAGAAGCCATGCCTCTATGACCGAACACATCCCAGAAGACCGCAGTCATCATTCTCAACAGTTGAAGTCAGAATTATGATCGACAAGATGTCAAAAATGAACTGAGCATCATTTTAACCATTCGTTCATTTTCTTTTGGCTTAGTCTCTTTATTAATCAGGGGTCGCCACAGCGGAATGAACCACCAACTTATCCAGCATGCTTTACACAGCGGATGCCCTTCCAGCTGCAACTCATCACTGGGAAACACCCATACACTCTCATTCACACACATACACTACAGACAATTTAGCTTACCCAATTCCCCTGTACCACATGTCTTTAGACTGTGGGGGAAACTGGAGCACCCAGAGGAAACCCACGCCAACATGGGGAGAACATGCAAACTCCACACAGAAACCCTAACTGACCCAGCTGAGGCTCGAACCAGCGACCTTCTTGCTGTGAGGCGACAACGCTACCCACTGTGCCACCACACCGCACCAAGTTTGGTGACTTTTCCTAAAAGAACAAGCTATCCTTATCCTATACATTGATTAGTGGCATCAACTGTGTTCGATTAGGGTTGGAGCAAAACTGTGCAGAGCTGCGGCCCTCCAGGAATTGAGTTTGAGACCTGTGGGATAAGTCCACCCAAAATTGAAAAATTGCTTACTTTTTATTCTCCCTCAAGTGATTCCAAAACTTTTAAGTTTCGTCTTTTGAACACAAAGCCTGTAACCATTGACTTCCATTCAACATAGACTCTTTCTGAAAATGTAGCTCTATATACATTTCTGGAGATCACGAATTATGCAGCCAGAGGTACGCATGTCTGCATTTCGACTTTAAAACGAACGCAACGAGGCGGTATGAAGCAGTTCCTTTTCACGCTTCCCAGCTAATCACTTACCTCCATATGGATGGCTTCCCCGCTGTTACCAGTTTGTCCAGTAGCTCGCCATGTACATCGGTGGACTTGAGACGCATAGAGGAGTTGACCACGACAATGGGGTTAGAGTCCGGCGAAGAACGGTTCCAGAAAGCACGTAAGACAAAAACAGAAGCCAAAAAATTAAATAAACAAGTAAATAGGGTGAGAATGTGGTAAAATCTGAAAATGTGGTAAAAATCAGGCGAAAACTTTTCTTTTTCTGAGATGATTAACAAAACTGTCGATTGGTTTTAGGGAAGTGGGTGGACGGGTCAATCGGTGCTTTTGAGAACATTAGGTGCGTTCGACTTCACACAGCGATGCACAGACCGATTTAAATCTGTCTTAAAGCGGTGCATGCCGGTAAATATTTTTGTCCTGCTTGACACTGTGCTGAAGCCACGTGACTGTCACATGTGGCATCACAGCACTTCGAGATCAAACAGCGGACTCAGCGGGTGCAGCATCTGAAGAGCGACTGCAGGAGCTGCGGTGATGACACCGATATTACACGATTGGCTGGATTCACCACGTAACAAAAATCACGTGTGTTTCGGGTTTATTATCGGACAACGTAAGTCTACAAATTTCCAAAACAACTTTTTAAATATTTCCCAAATTATGTTTATCAGAGCAAGGAAATTTTCACAGTATGTCTGATAATATTTTTTCTTCTGGAATGTAAAAAACAACAGTACAAAGCAATTATTTGATGAGTGCGAATCATGATATGTGTATATATATATATATATATATATATATATATATATATATATATATATATATATATATATATATATATATATATATATATATATATATATCAAACCAGAAGTTTACATACACTCTAAAAAAGGAACATAACCATTTTTAAAAAAATGTCTGATTTTGAGAATTTGTATTAATTTCTAGACAGTCAAAAGTTTACACACATTTCCTTGGTATATTTTTTTAGCTTTGCTTTTAAACTGTATATCTTTGGTTTTGGGTATCCTTCCACAAGCTTCTCACAATAGTTTGCAGGAATTTTGGCCCATTCCTCCTGACAGAATTGGTGTAACTGAGTCAGATTTGTAGGCTGTCTTGCTCGCACAAGCTTTTTCAACTCTGCCCACAAATTTTCTATAGGATTGAGCTCAGGGCTTTGTGATGGCCACTCCAAAACATTCACTCTGTTGTCCTTAAAGCACATTTTAACTAATTTGGCACTATGCTTAGGGTCATGGTCTGTTTGGAAGACCCATTTGTGGCCAAATTTTAATTTCCTGGTTGATGTCTTGAGATGTTGCTTCATTATTTCTACATAATGTTCTTTCTTCATGATGCCATCTATGCTGTGAAGTGGACCAGTCCCTCCTGCAGCAAAACAGCCCCACAACATGATGCTGCCGCCCCCATACTTCACAGTTGGGATGGTGTTCCTAAGCTTGTAAGCTTTCCACTTTGTCCTCCAAATGTAACACTGGTCATTATGGGCAAACAGTTCAATCTTAGTTCCATCAGACCACAAGACATGTCTCCTAACATTAGTCTTTTTCCCAGTGTAATTTAGCAAATAGTAAACTGGCTTTTGTATTGATTCTGGCTTGTTGATTTCCCCATGTTGTCACACAAGGAAGCAGTGTGTTTGAGGTTTAGCTTAAATACTATTCTACAGTTGTGCCTCCAATTAACTCAAATGTTGTCAATTAGCCAATCAGAAACTTCCAAAACCTTGACATCATCATCTGAGCTTTTTCAGAGGCATAATAATCTTATTGTATGTAAACTTGACTTTCAAGAAAAGGTATAACAATTTCTCAAAAAATCTCTCTCTCATTATTCTGCTATTAAGCAGAACAGAAACTAATTTGATAATCTTAACTTACCTAAAAGAGAAAAAGATTAGCCGCATTAACATTAACATTGACTTTTATTTAAATGGTTATGTGCCTTTTTATACAGTGCATGTAAATTTCTGGTTTCAACTGTATATATATATATAAATTCCTTTTTAGCATATTCAAACAAGAACTGGAACATCTATTAGCCTAAACTGTTCATTACATTGATCTCATATTTAGAGCGGCCATTGCAGCAAATCAGCAAAT
This sequence comes from Danio kyathit, assembly GCA_903798195.1. Taxonomy (NCBI): domain Eukaryota; kingdom Metazoa; phylum Chordata; class Actinopteri; order Cypriniformes; family Danionidae; genus Danio; species Danio kyathit. The sequence goes on along the minus strand of LR812520.1, from coordinate 4,745,123 downwards.
CAGTTACATTCCCGCACAAAAAACATGCTTTCCAGAGTGAAAATGTTGCCACTTTTTATCAAATTCATTCAACTATGGAAGATTAAGTTGTTGCATGTGGTGTGGCTTTCCTCCACTTATTCAATATGTGTCCATATGTCTGAAATATGCTGAAGCAGCGATACTGTTTGTTGCATGAGATGTCCACATTTTTAAAGAAAAAAAATCTAACATTAATGCACATCAGTAACTCGCTAGTAAATTTTTTTAAATGTATGTCCCGGTAAGAAAACGTAAATAATCAGAAATCCTGCGACCGCAATAATCAAACCCCTGGGGAACAAATGTGGTCGGAACCAAAGTTCAGAGGACTGGTTTATCTGGACTCCTCTCAAGCGGTGGACTTCTACATTCCGATTGGTTGCCGCCGAACCGCATCATACCTCATTACCATAAAGTTAACTTGATTTCGACTCTCCTCAATACACAGCCGTGAATATGCATATATCTCCTCGCTCCTCGAGTTTTGGCTACTTTGATGCTCTCGCTGCTTTCAGTGTGAACGCACAGAAAGAGTGATGTTTGAACTCCTAGAATTTGTACTTATTGTTTTGTTTAATATGCCTATTCGTTGAAATTTATTTCCTTTTTATGTGCTCTCTCGTTTCCCGCTTATTTCTCTCATATGTTTGTTAAATAGGCTACTTAAATTTAATTCATGATTCCCTTATTGTCGAAAATAAACTATAGTTTGTAGAGACTGTATTCTGTTTTATTTGTACAGTAAATATTTTGTTGTTACTGCAATAAATAAATAAGTAGTTGATCACATGTGATCGGTCATCCTGTCTGCAGCAACTTTAAGCTCCAAAGTGTCCAGTTTGACAGCTCCGTTTTCAACTCTGCTCCCATCTGCACTTGGCAAATCTCGTTGATCACCAGCTGCAGCCGTGGTTTAAGTCAAACGCACCTATTAATGGTTGGGCTTAGGGAAGGAGGAGAGTTGGTCAGTCAGTCAGTCAGTCGACAGCGGCCTCTGGAGGATTTATGCGAGAACAGCAGGCACAAATGGCACTCGCGAGAAAAATCTGAGATCTGAAAAAGCATTCACAGCAGCCTCTGGGGGATTTGCGAAAACAAAAACTGCAACAAAAAAAAAAAAAAACAGCTCCTGGGATGTATTTGGTGCTCTACAGAAATGTATATAGTTGTACATTTTTTTTTTCAGAATAAGCCTGGGTTGCATCCGTAGTATGAAAAACAAATATAATAAAAGTCAATGGTTGCACACCTGCTGAAAAAAAAACAGCTTAAACCAGCCTAAGCTGGTTGGCTGGTTTTAGGTGGTTGACCAGCCTGGTTTTAGAGGGGTTTTGGTCACTGGTTTAAGCTGGACATAGCTGGTTTTGGCTGGGCTCCCAGCCTGGCTAGGCTAGTCAAGCTGGTTTTAGCTGGTCATCTTCCAGCCTGACCAGCTAAGACCAGGCTGGAAATGGCTGGAAACCAGCCTGAAAGTGGCCAAAACCCCTCTAAAACCAGCCTGGTTGACCAGCTAAAACCAGCTAACCAGCCTAGGCTATAGTATATAGTATATAGTAGGGATGTATCCAGCTTTCTTCAAAAACAACAGATGAAAGAAACTCAAACAGGTTTGGAGTGAGTGAAATTTAAGTACAGAATTTTCATCTTTGGGTGTGTTTTAAGCAGTTAAGCAGTGTCATAATCGACACCCAGAACACAGCATTTCCCTGCTGAAAAATCCAGCTTAAACCAGCCTAAGCTGGTTGGCTGGTTTTAGCTGGTCGACCAGCCTGGTTTTAGAGGGGTTTTGGCCATTTCCAGGCTGGTTTCCAGCCATTTCCAGCCTGGTCTTAGCTGGTCAGGCTGGAAAATGACCAGCTTAAACCAGCTAAAACCAGCTTGACCAGCCTGGTTTAAGCTGGACAAAGCTGGTTTTGGCTGGTCAAGCTGGTTTTAGCTGGTCAACTCCCAGCCTGACCAGCTAAGACCAGGCTGGAAATGACTGGAAACCAGCCTGGAAATGGCCAAAACCCCTCTGAAACCAGGCTGGTCAACCAGCTAAAACCAGCCAACCAGTTTAGGCTGGTTTAAGCTGGATTTTTCAGCAGGGTTACAAGTGGCTAATACAGCAAGCATCCAGTTTTTGCTTTGCTGCCAACTTTAGTTCTCCAAAATTCTCAAATTGATGGGGCTAGTCTTGGGTCACAGATGTCTGGGATTATATAATAGATCAAGTTCAGCTCTGAGACTGAGAAGTGCCCTCAGAGAAACACACTGCAGAAGATCCCAATCTAAACAACAAGCATGCAACACCAAAGAACAACTTCCATAGACACTCTCTCTCTCTCTCTCTCTCTCTCTCTCTCTCTCTTTCGGTCACAGACAAATACACACAGACGCGCCGGGTGGACCCATCAGCTAGCGTAGCGGCTAACCTAATGGCAGTTTTTGTTGTGGCAGTCTCATTTGGTTACATCTCATCATTGAGCCAAGCTCAGCCCGCCTTTGGGTCAATGGCCCCTACGCGGAGTTTGATGAAAACATGAATCTACTGAGGTGACTTAGAACAACTGCCTGGAGGCTCATGCCAACATTGCCAAAGAAACTTCCCTCAGAAGTCTGAAGTCTCTTCGTTCGGCTAGTGCTTTAATCAAGAGCAGAAGGACATCACTTGGAGCTAATGAATATCTGTTGCTGCAGTTTGCATGAACCTACTATTTGGCCATCCCTAACCAGTGCTCACAAGCAGAAACAGGACATGCAGTACATAAAGACTCATTTTCATACAGTCCTGTTTACTGATGAGCAGTGGTGGAAAGACTACTGAAAAGTCAAACTTAAGTAAAAGTACCATTACTTGCCTTAAAATGTAGTGCAAGTAGAGTAAAAGTATCTGCTGTAAATATTGTAAATGTTGTAAACAAACATATGAAGTTTTGACCAAAATTAGGCACAATTGCAATTAAAAATAAAAGATTTCAAATAATAATGAATAATATTGTAATATTATTGTAGTCAAAACGATATATGTTTGTTTGAATAATAAAGACACAAAATTAACCCCGGCATACATGAGTTCAAAACATTTCAACCCACAAGCAAAGATTCTAGATGTGCAATAAATGACAGCAGAACAGAGAGCAAAATGAATAAGTGTGCAATGAAAATTGTGGTAACTGCATAATAAGAGAATAGTTTATTTTTTGCAATCTAAAATATTTTATTATCATTAACACAAGTTTTTTAATTAAACGTTTTTTTATTTGAAATATTTTATTTTTTATTTACTACGTACTTAATTTTTTCCCTAAAACTTAATATTTTTGATTGAATGATAAAGAAACAAATCTAACTCCATACATTTACATCTAATTTCTGGATGTGTGTAAACGTAATATTCTGTAGTGCATTTAGTTATTGCCCAGCAGGCACACAATGTCATAAGACGTTAATATTAGGTTAGATTTAGGTTGTGATGACTGGTGACCAAAATTCAATGTCTAGCCAGAGTCTCAGGACAACCTTATTTTGATGTCCAATAATGACGTCAAATGACGTTGATATTTGGTTAATTTTAGGTTGTGTTAGAAAGTGACCAAAATCCAACGTCGAGCCAACATCTTAAACCAACGTCACATTGACGTCAAATACTGACATTTATTCGTCAGGTACAGCAACCAAAATCCAATGACTGATAGATGTCATAGTAGTAACGTCCACACAGCGTCAAGCTGTAACATCATTAGACGTTGATATTTGGTTGATTTTAGGTTGGACATTGGACATTGACGTCACCTCATGTTGAGTTCTAACTAGGGTTGGGTACCGAAACCGATACCGGTACCTTTGTAATCGGTATGCACCGGAATGAATCAGCATATGAATTTCGGTGCCTAATTCCGGTGCCACTGGTGCTGCGACAAGAATGTAAAGCAGGTCGCACACCAGAAGCACCGCTCGGCAACACGCCGCACAGCGCCACGCATTTCAGAATTCTAAACATAGGCTTCTATTAGGGTACACACACCGGCGCCGCAAGTCGGCGGCGCCCAGCCACAACTCAAGACACTGTTCATATTTCTGCCGCGCCACAGATCTTATTAGTTTCGTTTTAAATAGCATGCGAATGTGCGCGTCTGGTGTGCGATACTTTCAACTGTCATGTGCACGCCGTGTCGCGGTGTGTGACGCCCTCCCTGTTGAAAAAAACAGCTTAAACCAGCCTAAGCTGGTTGGCTGGTTTTAGCTGGTCGACCAGCCTGGTTTTAGAGGGGTTTTGGCCATTTCCAGGCTGGTTTCCAGCCATTTCCAGCCTGGTCTTAGCTGGTCAGGCTGGAAAATGACCAGCTTAAACCAGCTAAAACTAGCTTGACCAGCCTGGTTTAAGCTGGACATAGCAGGTTTTGGCTGGTCAAGCTGGTTTAAGCTGGTCATTTTCCAGCCTGACCAGCTAAGACCAGGCTGGAAATGGCTGGAAACCAGCCTGGAAATGGCCAAAACCCCTCTAAAACCAGGCTGGTTGACCAGCTAAAACCAGCCAACCAGCTTAGGCTGGTTTAAGCTGGACTTTTCAGCGGGGCTAAAGCAGGTCGCACACCAGAAGCGCAGCTCGGCGCCACGCAGCGTCACGCCACGCAGCACCATGCATTTTTGAATTCTAAACATAGATTTCTATCAGGGTACACACACCGGCGCTGCAAGTCGGCGGCTGTCCACTGTGCATGTGTAATGCGGGTGTTTATGCGAGGATCGAGTTTATATGTATGTGCGTGTGTATGTGGGTGTATGCATGCATCAAGTTTATATGTACATGTGCAAGTTTCATATATGTTGTTTTGATCATCTAATAGTAAAGGTGTATATGCAAGTAATTTATAGGTGTATATGCACGTGTTTTATGTATGTGTTGCTAAGCAAAGTTTGATTTAAATCCTACACGGCGCCTCATAAAAAAATCACAAGTTCAATGGATGCAAGAATTATAAAGTTGGGATCGAAAAAGCCCTGTTAGGATGGTTTTGATTGATATAGCTTTTGATTTCAGTAAATATGAGCTCCTAGGGCTGCGAATTCAACAATTTAGCATTTTTCAGTTCTTTACATCCTATGAAATGTTTTCAAACTCTGCTGTCTGTGCTTTTTTTTTTAAATAAATACTGTTAATATTGGGAGGTTTGTTCAATAAAATATGAATTCAATATTCTAAAGGTTGAAGACTTGGAAATTATACTGACTTTAATTTGCACTACTAATTAGAAATATCTGAAAAAAATATAGGGTGACGCATTGGCGCAGTAGGTAGTGCTGTCGCCTCACAGCAAGAAGGTCGCTGGTTTGGGTCAGTTGGCATTTCTGTGTGGAGTTTGCATGTTCTCCCCGTGTTCGCGTGGCTTTCTTCCAGGTGCTCTGGTTTCCCCCACAAGTCCAGAGACATGTGGGACAGGTGAATTGGGTAAACTAAAATTGTCCAGGTCATCCAGCTGCACACTGGTGGTGGATGAGGAGATTCCCCCCAATGTGTAAAGCGGTTTGAGTGTCCAGAAAAGCACTATATAAATGTAATTATTATTATTCATTCATTCATTTTCTTGTCGGCTTTGTCCCTTGCGGGGTCGCCACAGTGGAATGAACCGCCAACTTATCCAGCACGATTTTACGCAGCGGATGCCCTTCCAGCCGCAACCCATCTCTGGGAACTTCCACACACACATTCACACTCATACACTATGGACAATTTAGCTTACCCAATTCACCTGTACCGCATGTCTTTGGACTGTGGGGGAAACCGGAGCACCCGGAGGAAACCCACGCAAACGCAGGGAGAACATGCAAACTCCACACAGAAACGCCAACTGACCCAGCCCAGCCGAGGTTCGAACCTGCGACCCAGCGACGTTCTTGCTGTGAGGCAACAGCACTACCTACTGCGCCACTGCGTTGCCCGTAATTATTATTATAATTATTATTATTATTTTGAGCCTGTAAGTTTATCAGATTTGACTACACACCAAAAATGTTACTTTTTGATTACATTTTTCAATCTTTTTTGCTCAAACAGAACCCAAACTTGAACATGCTGTGTACTCTATATGCAAATGCTGACTGCATGCCAGCACAATCGCAGACTCTGCACCCATCATATGGAATTGTTTTAACACTCAACTTCAGCGAGCCTAAGGATCTTTCTCTTTCACATGATCTTGTCAAAACCGCCCCATGTTATGTTGGGGTGAGGCGAAGCCCGAGGACTCACGGGGTCACAGGGTTGACCCAGCCAGCATCTCCTCCTCAGAGGGCCAGCAGAGATGCAGTGTTGTGGGTGAAGTGAGCCAGCGAACACCCCCGGCTTGCCCAACTTCAGCTCTGACAGGAGTAATCCACATCACTGACCAACACTATTAAACTCAGCACATGTCATGGAGTAAGCGGAAGATTAGAGCACAACACTTTGATGCAGCGATGTGTCTCATATGCCAAACGAGAAGCATATTGACAGGCGTGTGCTGATCCCACAGTACCTTTTCACAAGACTGTTATGACGTGTTTAACACTCATCAGCATCTTAAATCCTAATATTTAGATTTATTTTAAAAGTACTGTATGAACATTTATTTGTATTTATGTGTGTATTATATCATCGTTGGATCAAATTACAAAAAACGAATGTTCGCTTGTGTGAGGGCTTTGTAATGCAGTGTCTATGGGGTTCACTTGACGTTATTCTGTCTTCTGACTAATGGTATGAGTCTCACGCTATTTTTTTCTTTTTTTTAAAGTCTTGATAACACCATCAGGGGGGGTTTCTTTATTATATCAGCAAATGTGATTGTAAAGAAAAAATATTTGTTGTACTCAACTAATGGTTTATCCAGCTTTGACGACTTCCACTATACTAAGAAACCTAGAAATGTGAAAGGGGTCTATTTGGTATTAAAAGTGTGTAAGGAAACGATCATGTGCATTTCTTGAAACTATAAAAAAATAATTTTTTTTCTTTATGATGCTGAGATTTGAAAGCTCCCTCATAGGGTGAACATACACTTTCCGGCCACTTTATTAGGTACACGACTGCTTGTTAACGCAAATTTCAGCCAATCACATGGCAGCAACTCATTTAGGCATGTAGACATGGTCAAGACGATCTGCTGCAGTTCAAATCGAGCATCAGAATGGGGAAGAAAGGTGATTTAAGTGACTTTGAACATGGCATGGTTGTTGGTGCCAGACGGGCTGGTCTGAGTATTTCAGAAACTGCTGATCTACTGGGATTTTCACGCACAACCATCTCTAGGGTTTACAGAGAATGATCAGAAAAAGAGAAAATATCCAGTGAGCGGCAGTTCTGTGGGCGCAAATGCCTTGTTGATGCCAGAGGTCAGAGGAGAATGGCCAGACTGGTTCCAGCTGATAGAAAGGCAACAGTAACTCAAATAAGCACTCGTTACAGCCGAGGTCTGCAGAAGAGCATCTCTGAACACACAACACGTCCAACCTTGAGGCGGATGGGCCACAGCAGCAGAAGACCACACCGGGTGCCACTCCTGTCAGCTAAGAACAGGAAACTGAGGCTACAATTCACACAGGCTCACCAAAACTGGACAATAGAACATTGGAGATATGTTGTCTGGTCTGATGAGTCTCCATTTCTGCTGCGACATTCGGATGGTAGGGTCAAAATTTGGCATCAACAAGATGAAAGCATGGATCCATCCTGCCTTGTATTAACGGTTCAGGCTGCTGCTGGTGGTGGTGTAATGGTGTGGGGGATATTTTCTTGGCACACTTTGGGCCAATTGAGCATCATGTCAATGCCACAGCCTACCTGAGTATTGTTGCTGACCATGTCCATCCATCCCTTTATGACCACAGTGTACCCATCTTCTGATGGCTACTTCCAGCAGGAATCATCTCAGACTGGTTTCTTGAACATGACAATAAGTTCGCTGTACACAAATGGCCTCCACAGTCACCAGTTCTCAATCCAATAGAGCACCTTTGGGATGTGGTGGAACAGGAGATTCGCATCATGGATGTTCAGCCAATAAATCTGCAGCAGCTGCATGATGCTATCATGTCAATATGGAGCAAAATCTATGAGGAATATTTCCAGTCCCTTGTTAAATCTGTCACGAAGGATTAAGGCAGATCTGAAGGCAAAAGGGGGTCCAACCCAATACTAGTAAGGTGTACCTAATAAAGTGGCCGTGAGTGCACATCCTTTGTTCCCAGGGTATGTCCTCTTTTTGGGACCTAAAAATGTATTTTCCTGGTATTTCTTAATCTCAAAATGTCCAGGATTGGCTTTTGCTTTCGTTAATCGTTAAAGATAGCAAGTCATTGGTTATTTCCTTGATTCTGTTGAAGTGCACAACAGCAATTTTGCAAAGATTTTAAATAATACTTAATAATATGATAATCCAACCTTTGGACAATCGTGCAGAGTTGATATCAGTATATATTATAATTAAATTCTCAAAATGATGTGCGAATTTATTCACATGTAGATGTGAATAATAAACTATAAGAATATTGATACAAATACATTTATAAGGGTATTTTAATGTATTATAAAGTCTATATACAGTTGAAGTCAGAATTATCAGTCCCCCTGAATTATTAGCCCCCCTGTTTATTTTTTCCCTAATTTCTGTTTAACGGAGAGAAGATTTTTTTCAACACATTTCTAATCATGATAGTTTTAATAACTCATTTCTAATAACTGATTTATTTTATCTTTGTCATGATGACAGTAAATAATATTTGACTAGATATTTTTCAAGACACTTCTATACAGCTTAAAGTGACATTTAAAGGCTTAACTAGGTTAATTAGGTTAACTAGGCAGGTTAGGGTAATTAGGCAAGTTATTGTAACGATTGTTCTGTACAGTAGACTATCGAAAAAATATATAGCTTAAAGGGGCTAATAATATTGACCTTAAAATGTTTTTTAAAAAATTAAAAACTGCTTTTATTCTACCCGAAATAAAACAAATAAGACTTTCTCCAGAAGAAAAAATATTATCAGACATACTGTGAAAATTTCCTTGCTCTGTTAAACATCATTTAAGAAATATTTAAAAAGAAAAAAAAATTTAAAGGGGGAAAGGAAAGACCACATTAGAAATTATTATTTTTGTTCTTATCTTGAATATTACCCTTTAATATAAACAGTTATGGAGGGATTGATGAATTTTGCATTATAATGCATTCCGAACATGATACAAGGTTGTTTATGGGAAATCATGCAGGCATTATTATGCATAAAGAGTAATTTTATAAAAACATTATTAAAAGTTTTCATAGAAAGCCTTACCATATATTGATTTCACCAAATGTCAATATGAGAAGTTGTAACTGTAGTCATATTTGAGACCACTAGATGGCAGGGCTGTAAGATATACAGTGGCTTTTAGACATGGCCTCAGTTGATGGCCTCATATTTGTGTTCATTTTTATTCAGATTCATAACCAAAAGGAAATATATACAATTGTATGAAGTACTAAAATATAAAATGCTTCAACTGCTTTTTAATGAGAATGTTGTCATTTTCTTTAACACAGTTTACATTTCAAGTGTGGCACGGTGGCTCAGTGGTTAGCAGTGTCGCCTCACTGCAAGAAGGTCGCTGGTTCGAGTCCCGGCTGGGTCAGTTGGCGTTTCTGTGTGGAGTTTGCATGTTCTCCCTGTGTTGGTGTGATTTTCCTCCGGGTGCTCCGGTTTCCCCTACAGTAACACATGCGGTTCAGGTGAATTGAATAAACTAAATTGGCCGAAGTGTATGTATGTGCAAGAATGAGTGTGAAAGGGTGTTTCCCAGTACTGGGTTGCAGCTGGAAGGGCATTCGCTGTGTAAAAACATATGTTTCATTTTTTTCGGTCTAGCTTCTTTATTAATCTGGGATCGCCACAGCGGAATGAACCGCCAATTTATCCAGCATATGTTTTACGCAGTGGATGCTCTTCCAGCTGCAACCCATCACTGGCAAACACCCATACATACTCATTCACACACATATGGACAATTTAGCTTACCCAATAAATTAATATATATATCAGGGGCGGACTGGGAAAGCATTTTCAACCGGGCAAAAGTAACTGTCAGTCAGGCCACATCTGATGCGATCTAGAAAGTGAAGAGCAGGGAGGGGGCGCGGGGATGCGCGGCAGGCCAGAGTCCCGGTGGCAGGCCACATCTGATGCGAGGAAATTTTCACAGTATGTCTGATAATATTTTTTCTTCTGGAGAAAGTCTTATTTGTTTTATTTCGGCTAGAATAAAAGCAGTTTTGAATGTTTTAAAAAGCCTTTGATTTTAAGGTCAATATTATTAGCCCCTTTAAGCTATTTTTTTTTTTTTTGATAGTCTGCAGGACAAACCATCGTTATACAATAACTTGCCTAATTACCCTGACCTGCCTAGTTAACCTAATTAACCTAGTTAAGCCTTTAAATGTCACTTTAAGCTGTATAGAAGTGTCTTGAAAAATGTCTAGTAAAATATTATTTATTGTCATCACGGCAAAGAGAAAATAAATCAGTTATTAGAAATGAGTTATTAAAACTATTATGATTAGAAATGTGTTAAAGAAATCTTCTCTCCGTTAAACATGCAGAAATTAGGGAAAAAATAAACAGGGGGGCTAATAATTCGGATTTCTATATATATATATATATATACACACACACACACACACAATCCACTGCGTATACCCTAATCAACCATTTAGCCCATTTGTTGCCTACTTGTAATTAATTTTTTTTTGTTTTATTTTTTGCCAAGTCTTATTCATTTTGGTGTCGTAATGTCAATTTAAACACTTTTTTAGTTTTCCCTTTAGTTTATTTTAATACATCCGGTTAGACTTAATAAAAATGAGAAATGTTATCTAACCAGCTAGCTGAAAAAACAATTACCCATATTATTTCACATCTGTTTATAAGGTAAGGTGAAAACTTAAACCTGCACTTAAAAAAATAATAACTTTGTGTTAAATCAATGGAACCATTAGTCATCTCAACTTACATCAAACCGACTAAAAATATTGAGTTATTCATTCATTCATTTATTTATTTTATTTTCAGCTTAGTCCCTTTATTAATTTGGGGTCGCCACAGCGGAATGAACCGCCAACTTATCCAGCATATGTTTTATGCAGCGGATGCCCTTCCAGCTACAACCCATCACTGGGAAACAGCCATACACACACATACACTATGGTCAATTTTAGCTTACCCAATTCACCTGTACCACATAATAGGAGAGTAGGGGAACAGGGGAGAACATGCAAACTCCACACAGAAATGCCAACTGACCCAGCCGAGACTCGAATCAGCGACCTTCTTGCTGTGAGGGGAATGTGCTACCCACTGCGCCTTAAAGTTAAACTTTGCATAATTTAACAAAATGTAGTCGACGCCTGATTAATCTATTAAAATAAGTTCAAGTATCATAAAAACAATTGTCATATATTTTTTTTACAGTGAACAAACCATTAAAAGCAGTAAAACAAGCATAAATAATACACTGCGAAAATGTTTGGTTCCACACAATCACTTTGTGTTGGTACAACATGAAGGAATTAAGTTACCTTATTAGTTTTTACAAATTTAAGTGGATTGAACATAAAACAATTAAGTTGTCCCAAAAAAAACTCCAGAATTGTGTTGTTTCAGCTCATTTTAAATGAGTTATTTAAGTCGAATTAAGTAGTGTCTAATTGTAAAATAATGCTCTCATTTTACATTCAGATGAAACCATTCAAACACTGACTAAAAACACAGCACAGATCACACACACTCCTACCTTTTCATGGTGTTGGCAGATTTCCTCAATCCTTTCTGAAATGAGCAGGAATTGAATTGGGATTGAATTACCAGCAACCTTTGACTTCATCAGCACAGCGGGACGAAAAGAAGCACAATGGATCATTTTCCTTCAAAGCCATTCACCACCAAGTACAGGCAGTGACACTCAGGAGCAACGCTACAAGCCAATAGATCCATTGTTCGCTTCTGTTTGTGTGTTTCTTTTATTGTGTTTCCGGCGTGATTCAGTCACAAAGCCATCATCTTCTCGCTTGCATTCTTCAACCCTTTAAAGGTCATGAGATTTGTGTTTGTCTTAAAGTGAATGGGAATTATGTTCCAGGATCGACGTAAGTGTTAATAGGATTTAGGCATGGGACGATAACCGTTTTCAAGGTATACCGCGGTTTGGAAAAGTCAAAGTTTTCATACCGCCAAAAATTTCTCTAATACCGTTCCTAAGGTATGTGTAAGATTTTTTTATTTACATTTTTTTTAACAACAGCATCTCCAGCAGAAAAGATATCCAAAGATGCCATTTTAGATTGTAAATAAATCTGTGTTTTTGAAACTAATGAAGTCAGCAGAGGTCAATGATTCATTTTCATTATTTAGCCTGGCACGTTTACTGCTCCAAAATATTATAAATGTTTCTCAAAATAAAATATATTGTACTTTTAGTTTTTTACACAGACATTTAAAAAGAATATATTTTAGAGCAGTAATCACAATACCGTGATACCATGAAACCATGATATTTTTATCCAAGGTTATCACGCCGTCAGAATCTTATACCGGCCCATGCCTAATAGGATTGCAAACTACGTGGCAAAATCGCACCCACCCATTACACTTAGAGCACACTTCTCTTTCCTTTAACGAAAATGTAAATGTTATCAATACTTATGTGTCCGTTGCATAAAACATGCGCCAGAGTAATGGTGATGATAAAAATAATCATTCACAACCTCCTTTATGAGATGTCTAATTGAAGTTAAGACCTGGCTGTCTGCAAATTCTTTAAATTTCAATGAAGGAAAAACTGAGCTGGGGTGCATTTCCGAAAACCATCGTTAGCCAACTAAGGTTGCATGTTGCGTCGTTACAAACATAGTTCACTGATTTAACGTTTCCCAAATCCGTCGTTCCAATGAAACTGTGTCGCAAACTTGTGCACTTGCAACTACACCTCTGGAGCTGTAGTTAGAAACCTAGTTCCTGGCTGTGTTCTATTCCCACTTATCCCCCCTATGCCCTATTCCTTTAGAACATTCTAACATTCAAACTTGGAATGATAAAAAAAAAAAAAAGATCTCTCCTAGGTGTAATTTGCTTTTAGAGTATTTTTACAGTTCAGTTTTAGCGATCTTCATGTTTACAATTGGGCTCCCTTCGCAGTGCACTTTGAAAACATTGATGTTATTTTGAACACAGCCAAGCGGAATTTGTTACGTCTCCAAAGCTACACTGTAAAAAATAAATCCGTAAAATTTACAGTAAAAAAACAGCAGCTGTGGTTGCCAGTATTTAACCGTTAAAACTAACCGTAAAAGTAATTTCTTATTTTTACAGTAAACTACCGTATATCTTTAATTTATAGAGGTAATATGTTTGTATATGGATTAGCAACATCTACACATCTTATGTGACATAGATAGACAGGTTAACACAGCCATATGCAGGTGGTGATGATGATCCCAAGGTTTTCTGGACCTGGCCGTATGTATCCTGAGCAGCTGCTGTGGTGGTCATCGGGGAGTGAGAGCATGAGACTGACTCCTGTGATGCTCCAAGGACAGACGAGTCTTCGCTGAAGTCCAGCTTCCTGCGCCTAGACTGCAGCTCTGCACAAGACGTTTGGCCATAGGGGAAATGGTCGTGCCCAACTGAGCCAGGTTTCTCTCGAGGTTTTTTTTTAAATCTTCGCTTTCGCCAATTGGTGAAGTTTTTTTTTCCTCGCCGCTGTCGCCTCTGGCTTGCATGGTTCGGAATCTGTAGAGCTGCGCATCGATGGATTTGCTCTTCAGTGTTTGGACTCTCAGTAGTGATTATTAACCCACACTGAACTGAGCTAAACTGAACTGAACTTAATCTCTGAAAACTGAACTGACTCTGTTCAATTCACTATAATCTTCCATGTGAAGCTGCTTTGACACAATCTACATTGTATAAGCGCTATACAAATAAAGATGAATTGAATTGAATTGGTGATGAGAAAGTTCATACATAATGAACCAATGCTCATCACTAACAAATTTTCCCGCAAATAGAAAAGTGTATCAGTGTATAGAAGGTGTTCAGTGTCATTCACACAGCTACTAAACACCAGTATGGTAACACGCATAAAATTAAAGTCATGAAATAAACATTGTTTATACATAGACTCGGTCTTGGAGGGCCGGTGTCCTGCATAGTTTAGCTCCAACTTCCATCAACACACTTGCCTGGACGTTTTAGTGTACCTAGAAAGAGCTTGATTAGCTGATTCAGGTGTGTTTAGTTGGGGTTAGAACTAAAATATGCAGGACACCGGCCCTCCAGGACTGAGTTTGAGCACCCCTGGGTTAAGCAAACAGAAACATTCAGGCAAATAGTGGAAAAGCGACTAAACTTTATTATTACACTATTTGCCTGAATGTTTCTGTTTGTCTAACCCAGGGGTGCCTAAACTCGGTCCTGGAGGGCCAATGTGCTACAGAGTTTAGCTCCAACTTGCTTCAACACACCTGCCAGGAAGTTTGCAGAATGCTTGTTAGAGCTTGATCAGCTGGTTCCGGTATGTCTAATTGGGGTTGGAGCTAAAATCAGCAGGACACCGGCCCTCCAGGACTGAATTTGGGCACCCCTTGGCTAAAGATATCAATCTTTTTTTTTTCCGCAGTCTTACATTAGGTAGAATGATTTTTATGTAGAAAACAGTATCACAAGCACAGAAAATACAAAACAAAACTATAGTTTGGGTATTAAAGGCAGGACCACAATTATCTACAGTTTATGAAGCTAAAATGTTTTATTTATAAATCCTTAATTTATTTATTTGACTTTTTTCATTGGCAAGTGATCTATTTCTAATAATATACGAGATTAAATAGTCAGCACTAGTAAATTACAGACAAAGATTTTGTATTATAATAGACCAGAGAAACAGAGGTCTCATTCTATAGGATTGAGCTCAGGGCTTTGTGATGGCCACTCCAAAACATTCACTCTGTTGTCCTTAAAGCACATTTGAACTAATTTGGCAGTATGCTTAGGGTCATGGTCTATTTGGAAGACCCATTTGTGGCCAAGTTTTAATTTCCTGGCTGATGTCTTGAGATGTTGCTTCAGTATTTCTACATAATGTTCTTTCTTCATGATGCCATCTATACTGTGAAGTGGACCAGTCCCTTCTGCAGCAAAACAGCCCCACAACATAATGCTGCCGCCCCCATACTTCACAGTTGGGATGGTGGTCCTAGGCTTGTAAGCTTTCCCCTTTGTCCTCAAAATGTAACACTGGTCATTATGGCCAAACTTAGTTCAAATTTAATTCAATCTTAGCTCCATCAGACCACAGGACACGTCTCCAAACATTAGTCTTTTTCCCAGTGTAATTTAGCAAATTGTAATCTGGCTTTTGTGTTGATTCTGGCTTGTTGATTTTCCCATGTTGTCACACAAGGAAGCAGTGTGTTTAATGTTTTCCTTAAATACTATTTTACAGTTGTGCCTCCAATTAACTCAAATGTTGTCAATTAGCCAATCAGAAACTTCCAAAACCTTGACACCATCATCTGAGCTTTTTCAGAGCCATAATAATCTTATTGTATGTAAACTTGACTTTCAAGAAAAGTTAAAAAACAATTTGTCAAAAAATATCTCAAGCAGCTAACAAGATTGTATTAACTAGTATAACAATATTAACTTGTACTAAAACTTTCAAGCAATTGCAAGGGATACTATGTACAAATCTAACTGCATGTTAGTTGTTTATTCAGGTCACAAGATGGAGCCAAAATGTACCATAAAACTCATCTGCCAGATTAAAAACAATGAAGCTGGTTATTGAGAAAGACTTACCTGCCTTTCTAGAAAGATCAGCTTGCACAGATTTAAATGAATCTTCAATGTACACTGTAAAAAATGCTGGGTTGCGCCGAATTCCTTCATGTTGTCCCAACACAAATCGATTAAGTTTACTTAATTGTCTGTACAAATTGAAGTGGATTGTACATAAAACAATTAACAAAAATTCTGTTGATTCAGCTCATGTTAAATGAGTAGTTTGAACAAGCAGCAGTTTGTTTTTTCAGAGTATAGTCTGTGATCAAAGCTCAGATATCCTGAAGAAGTCTGACGATGTGTTCAGTGGTTTAAGATGCATAGCGGCTGTCCACCACATCCAGATTGATCCAATTGTGGCTTCTGTGATTCATAAACGTCCCCATTGTACTAAAAGAAAAAAAAAACACGTCAAAACTTGAGAGAATGAAAGGTATTTGGGTCACTGAGAAAGAAACAAAAAACACTGAATGGGAAAATAGTATGGTGACTATTGTGAAGCCAAACTTCACATCTGCATTAATACAAATACTTGAATAAAATGTTCCACTGTAGACCGTTTAAGAAGTTGTGAGTAAAATGCCAAAAGCAAAAATATTCTCAGTGCTGGATGCTAACAATGGGTTTTGGCAAATCCAGTTGGAAGTGTAAGAGTCTAATTTATCATATGCATTTGTTTTTATGGCAAAACATGTCTTTCACCAAAAAAGGTCCATGCTGACTCCAAAGGCAGATACTGATAAGATCAGGGCCTGGTATATGGAATGTCTCAGTATTTGGGCTTTAGTCAAGAAAGGTACAAAATAGCTGGTAAACTTTGCTCTGTTTTTTTTCTTCTCTGCTCCTCTCCTTCTCTGGAAGTTATCTTCTCTGGCTCTCTCCCTCTCCCTCTTTATCTCTCCCTCCCCCTGTCTCTCCCTCTCTCTCTGGTAACTTTAAATTTACATTTAAGCTGGGTACAATTAATATCATATCTTTTTTCATTCATTCATTCATTCATTTTCTTGTCGGCTTTGTCCCTTGCGAGGTCGCCACAGCGGAATGAACCGCCAACTTATCCAGCACGATTTTTCGCAGCAGATGCCCTTCCAGCCGCAACCCATCTCTGGGAACTTCCACACACAGATTCACACTCATACACTACGGACAATTTAGCTTACCCAATTCACCTGTACTGCATGTCTTTGGACTGTGGGGGAAACCGGAGCACCCGGAGGAAACCCACGCGAACGCAGGGAGAACATGCAAACTCCACACAGAAACGCCAACTGACCCAGCCCAGCCGAGGTTCGAACCTGCGACCCAGCGACGTTCTTGCTGTGAGGCAACAGCACTACCTACTGCGCCACTGCGTTGCCCTTCATATCTTTTTATCATTTCATATTTTATCATTTTATACAGGTCTTTGTAACTAGTTCAGTTGTAACCATAGAGAATTATTGTCATTAAATCATTTCATTTTCAAGTATTTGTGAATTACTTTTGATTTAACATCAACATTTAATTGCTGCATATTGCAATATAATACAATCACATAATATCAACGCTCTCCCACATTTATAGCTATTAATACTGCCCTTATTTCTGTTTTTGGTATAAGATTGCAGAAGAATGGTTTGACTTGAAATGTACAGTTTTTTACCATCATGCTGATAACTTTTTAGTCGCTCGGCAGAACTACAGTTCGAACCGCTGTGGTCAAAATACCATTCTTACAGAAGAATAAAGCTCTTAATTCCCTGCTGAAAAAACAAGCATATGCTGGTAAGGTATGTTTTGATGCTGGTCTTGCAGGTTTCAATGCTGGTCTTGCTGGTCTTTTTGCTAGTCCTGCTGGTCTCAATGCTGGTCAGGACCAGCACTCAGGCCAGCAAGACCAGCATTAAGACCAGCACTGAAACCAGCAATACCAGCACTAAAACCAGCAAGACCAGTATACCAGCATTAAAACATACCTTACCAGCATATGCTGTTTTTTTCAGCAGGGGGTTCTTATACATCATTTGGAAGGTTCAGTTTCCTAATGTTGCCTTTTGGTATATTCTCTGCTCCAGACATAGCATGAAACTGAAGTTAAGACTTACATGCGATTGAAACGATAAATGTAGGGCGGTGCAGGATTTTGTCCTTTGGGAATTGATTGAATTGTTGGAAGATAGCTAACAATCTTAGCATTGCTAACAAAATGGAGGATTTGAATGGCAGCTTGCACAGTTGAAGAGGTATACTGTCCACTGGATTAATAGTATTTATAGTAAATACTAGAGTGTTTTAGTAGCTGTAGTAAAGTCTCTTACGCTGTAATACACGCTCAGTCATCAAACTACACCTTTGTTTTAATTGAATACACACCCTCTTGTTGCAAATAGTACATGCCGTGCCTTTAAAGGCCAGGACGCACCATGCCGATAGTCAGCTATTGGGCTTTGACCGTCCAGCTAGATGGTTTATTGTGTTCTACACATTGCTACTTGTTGGGTAATCCAATCATACCCACATATTACACGAAGAGAACAGTTCTTACCTTTCATTCTTTCTTTTTGTGGTGTAGTCTACGTTCGTGTGTGATTGCAAAACTAGAAAAATGGGCATCTTGCTTCAGACCTTCTTTACCAAATTCAGGTAAACACCGCTTTCACCTTACCCCAAAGCTCCAGCTAGCCTATTTTAGTCCACTGTATTTAGCTGAACCCCGATCAGGCCCTGGATGTTACTATGGAAAGCTGACTTTAGGCTCGACAATGGAAATGCAATTAATGCGCCCATTTAGGGCTAGCCTAGAAGTTTTTCTACCACTTGATATAATTTTGTAAACTGAAGGTTGAAAACTTTCTTAGTGATGCTTTAAGTTCATTTTATGAGTGGTGTTGCAGTATGTTTATAAGCATAGGTTACTTCATGTAGTAAGAATACTAACATATATGTACTAGTAGTATATTTTACAAGTGCAGTACTTAAATACCACTTGGGACTATATTGGCCTACTTTTTAGTATACTTTTAAGTGAGTAACAATAGTAAACTTGAGTATACAAGTAGGCCACATCTAAGGTATTCATTTGAATATATGCTAATAGCAACCCAGGCTTATTCTGAAAACGTAGTCCCGTGGACGTCCCGGGAGGTACGTATTTTTGCAGTTTTTGTTTTCGAGAATCTGCGAGAGGCCGCTGTGTGTGCTTTTTCCTATATCACATGTCTCTCGCGAGTACCATTCGCGCCCGCACTGTTCTCGCGTAAACCCTCCAGAGGCCGCTGTCGACCTACCGTCTGTCTGTCTGACTGAATGATTGACTGGGCGACCGGCCAATCGACTGACCCACCCTCCTCCTTCCCTAAACCAAACCAATTTTACAGATTGACTCGCCCACCCACATACTTCCCTAAACCCAACCAACTGTTTACAAAAGACGTCTAGAAAAAAAAAAAAATAGCCCTCTTCTGATTTTTACCACGTTTTCGGATTTTACCACACACTCACCCTGTTGTTCAGTGGTTCATTTATTTATTTATTTATTGATTTTGTTTTTGTCTTACCTGATTTCTGGAACTGCTCTTCCCCAGACTCGAACCCGGTCGTCATCGTCAACTCCTCTCTGCATCTCAAGTTCGCTGACGTACATGATAAGCTAACAGGACAAACTGGTTGCAGTGGGAAAGGCCTCCACACGGAGGTAAGCGGTCAGCCAGGAAGCGCCAAAAGGAACGGTGTCATACCGCCCCGTAGCGTTCGTTTAAAAAATTAAATGCAGCCATACGTACCTCCTGCTACATAATTGGCAGTCTCCAGAAACGTCCACGGTTTTCAGAATGAGCTTGGGTTGGCTAATAGTATACAAGCAGTTTACCTTGAAGGGTCAGTTGTGATAAATAATAATGGTCTACACAGAATTTGGCTCAACTTGAATTTTTGCATTTAACCCATTCAAGTGCACACACGTTATACACCTAACAACATAACTTTGGTCACACATTTAGTCTCTAAACACCATGCAAACTATGGTTTTGTGTATATAAATGTATATACTCAGTGGGTGCATGGTTACTGTTGAGTTAAATACAGAGAAATATTCTTTCACTGTATTCTTTTATTAATAGGTATTTAGTTTGGAGGGTAATCCACCAAAACAAACAAACAAATAAACATGGGCACTAAAGAAAGACAAAAAGACAGACCTTAAAGTCTTTATTTATTAATTATATTTATTTATATATTATCTGCAAATATTCTCTCTCTATATATATATTTGTTTAGTAATGTTGATATGCATGTTGTATGGCATACATGCATAGAAACAAAAAGTAAATACAAGCTCTTGGAACATTCAGGTTATGAGATATGGCAAAACCACCACACCAACAAAAACATTCACAGTAGTTTAAGTGACAGTATTTAAACAACCGTTACCCCAGCAATCTCACTATTTAAATGGACAAAAAATGTGAATTTATGTAGTTTTAAAACCAGCACCAAAAGCAGACTATTGTATTTTAAGTTATTGTCAAAGTTTTCAAATTTGAGATCTTACAAAACAAAAATCACACAGTGTTTTTAAATTCTAGGTCTGTATCTAAACTGGATGTCTCGATCTGGGTGCACGGAGCCAAAACCCCATCGTCTGGTTTCAATACCTGGAATCTGCTCGTTTGGATTTTTCAACTCTAAGTCAAAGTAGGACAGCATGAGAAAGACAAACTGCTTCAGCTCATTTGTGGCGAAGAATCTTCCCGGGCACATTGTGGTTCCAGCTCCCCAAGGCATGCTGTAATACTTGAGCTTCTTTCCACCCTTGTAGAAATCAGTCTTTTTGCTTCCATCTGCATTGAGAAACCGGTCATACTTGAAGGTGAGGGGATCCGGGTGAACTTCGGGATCTATATGAACTAAGTAGGGGAAAACCGACACTCTGTCACCCTCACGGATCTTGTACTCTTGTCCGTTTGCCATGCTAATGGTCATATCTTCCATAACACCTCTGGTAAGGAGAGGGGCGGTTGTCAAACGGAGGGTCTCTTCCACTGCACTGTCTAGGATGGGAGTTTTGAGTAGCATATCCCTGCTCAGGTCAATCACTGGGCCTCCTGGTTTCACCTCCTGCCCCGTTTCTTTGAGAATCTTGTCAACTTCCTTCCTAACAGCGCTCATAGCCTCGGGGTGCTTCATCAGATACAAGAGCAGCCAGAACGCAGAAGGACCCGTGTTTCCCTGAGACGCCCACAGAAGCAGAAACATGAATCTGTCCTGCATGAACTCCTGCATGCCGTGCTCGGCTCTCACTTGCTGCTGTTCTGAAACCCAGCCGCTGACGTTGTCTCTTGCTTTCATCTTCTGCACCGACAGCATGTTCCAGAAGAGCCTTTTCAAACGCTCTGCCTCCATCTTCTCACTGGGGCCCAAGACTCCATACGCCAGATTGGGAAACAGCTGGTCATATTTTCGGAATTCGCAGAAAAGGTCATTTGAATGCTGCAAGTCGATTTCTTTGGCTTTTTCTAAAGATTCTTTTCCTGTGCTTTTGGGGAGACTCATTACCAAACAGTGACAGATAGCCTGCTCGAAAAACGATGTTGTAGCTGTACGCAAAAAGTCCAGAATCTTGCCAGACTTTGCCATTCCCAGACCCAACGCTGTGGAGCATCAGATTCTGAAGGTTGTACATCATGGCTTGAGTCATGACCACCAGACCGTCTCCCATCAGATGTTTGGTGCTTGTTGTTTGCAGATTTTTAAAGAATTTGTGTTTTATTTCTACAGCACCATAGCCAAATACTCTTTCCACCAATTGATCTGCAAAATTTGTGAAGTCCAGCTTTGCTCTTGACTCTTTGACCACCGTGCCGAAAGACTGAGGATCTGTGATGAAGGTAAAGTAAAAGCCTCCAAGCAGCACTGTAAAAATATCTCCATGTTTATCTTTCATTCTCTGAAGGAATTTGGCTGTATCCTTTCTGAATTCCAGCACACAACCAAGCCAGGGAATAAGACCCTTTCCAGTGGAGGTTCTCCGGTCCGTCTGCGGCGAAAAACCCCCAAAAAGTAGAAGGCACCTATGACAGAAATTAAAAGAGCAAGCAGGATTTGTACAAGGCTCTCCATGTTCTGACATTCGTATGTCTCATTTCTCCTCAGTCTTTCACCTCTCTTTTATCAGCTGTTTTATGCCCCACCTCTTCCAGTAGTTTCAAATTGCATGGGCTGTGTTTAAAATGGCATACTTGCTTCATAATTACTGTCAAGTATACAGTGCATACTGGTTACTACATATTAAAGAATAGTGTGTGGGCAGAGTACACTATGCAAAAAAATGTGACCTGCAATGAATATTAATACAGCACAGCAGCTCATATTGTTACAGTACCTTACAAATCCACGTGGCAACCACAATATAATTATGTATTTGTATTTTATATCCAAAGCATTATAGCTGTATGACACAATGTACAAAATAATACAGTTATTTATGAGATACAATGTATTATAAAGAGCATTACAAGATAGATTTAACTGTTCTTGTAACATCTGAATTAATTTGTTAAAGTAAAATAATATATAATGTAGATTAATCAGATTCACCTAAAAACCTACATTAGGTTAGTGACTTTTCAGTCTGATTTTAGGTTGATGGGATTCTCAACAATCAATACTGCTACTGATTTGAGATATACTTAGCATATTCTGGCAAAGTACACTCAGGAGAGAACCTCTGACTTCCCTTTTCCTAGGTACTTTCTCCAGGTCCTTTGGGGGGAGCCCAAGACATTCTCAGGGCGTACTCACACTATGTACAGTTGCGTTGAACCGGGCCAAAGCACGTTTGTCCCCCCTCCCGTCTCCCCCGACGGCCCGCACTCACATTACATTCGGGCCTGGGCACGTTTACGTCATCGATGACGCGCTATTCAGTTTAGGAAGAGAAGCGCTCTCGCTCAGCAGAGTGGAGATTTCTTTTGTTATATCGTTTATGTCGTTTGATATGTGGTGACACACAGTCTAATATTTCGCCGAACAGATCAGCCACTTTTGACGCTCATAAAGTCCTCGCGCTGCAGGAATTAGGAAGTTTACTGAAGGCGCAGCTGTCGTGCAGTGAGGGGTTTGCGTCTTTAATAATCTACGACAGTTTGCGTTCATTGAACAGTACGAATGATTAATTAATCCATATGATAGTCCCTTAAAGTCATGTCTCGCTTTCAGTTTCGGGCTCGGGCACGCTTGCACTCACACTGTAAGCGTACCGCGCCTGAGCCCAAGTGAACCGCGCTCTGGCCCACCTCTTCCAACTGGGCCAGGGCCCGCCAAGTGTACTGTGCCTGATTCAGAGCACTCACACTACTCAAACGATCCGGGAAACGGGCCAGGGCACGGTTCGGATAGCATAGTGTGAGTACGTCCTCAGTCAAACAGAGACACCTAGTCCTCCAGTGTGTCCTGGGTCATCCTCAGGGTCTTCTTACGGTTGGACGAGCCCAAAAGGTAGATGTCCAGGAGGCATTCTAAACTTCTCTCTATGGGGAGGAGCAGCAGCTTTACTCCGGGTTCCTCCCAGGTGACAAAGCTCCTCACTGTATCTCTGACGTGTGTCCTGCCATCATGTGAATGAAGCTCATTTTAGCTGCTTGTACCCGCAATCTTATTCTTTTGGTCATGACCCAAAACTCATGACTATATGTGAAAGTTTGTAGTTTTACTGGTAAGTTAAATGTGTAACAAAGTTGATGGCCATCAGGAAGGAGGCACACAAAACACAAATGTCCAGTCCTGGTCCTCTCTCATTTTCCAACTGGCCTTGAGTGTTAATGGAGGTAGACTTCGCTCCTCCGGCTCGATGGTGCCACGAACTTCCCCCAGTGATGAGGGCTCTCCAACAGCATTTTCCTCCTCCCTACTTGGTTTCAGCACCAAGCAAAGTTGATGGCCCTCTGGTCATCAGGAAGAAGGAGGTGGAAAAAACAAACTTTAAATAATTTAATCCATAAAAAATATAAATATATTTAATTTAATAAAGAATTTATATAGATTTATGACCCAAATGGTGCTTCAAATAACTTACCTCAGCCTTAACACCACCGCCACCACACACCCCCTGCACATAACTCCCCACCTTATGATCTTCACTTTGCATGATCATAAGCACGGCCAACACTTTTTACTTCATGCGATGCTAAGCAAACCCCCCCCCCCCCCCGGTCTTCACTTTGCAGGACCATAAGCATGCCCAACCTCACTTCACGCGATCATAAGCATCCCCCTCCCACCCCAGGTCTTCACTTCGCACTATCATAAGCTCCCAGCCCCCCCGTCTTCACTTTCTTTGGGGGGGGTGCCTTAACTTTTTGCGGTTTGGCCCATGCATTTTGCGCTATGTCACTGTACTAATCTGATCATTAATTTATGACATGGAAGAAAGTACACAACCTTTTAAAATTTTAAACATTTTCTGGCAGGCTTCAAAAACATTCCATTCGTATGATCAAATTTGGTCACAAACTGTGCTTCCACTCCCAAGCAAAGAATGATTAATTTGTTCTGGTATGTGAGTGGCACTAACCATGATAATGCTAACCATTCCTTTTTAGCTTCTGCAGAATAAGCGATTGAGGCAAATTTTTTCCTGCCTTCATTTGCTAAACTGAACATAAAATCAGATGAACAAATCATGATTCAACATGCTGAATTGGGCACACATCAATGTGGAAAAACCACCTTAATAAATGTCTTTAAAAAACAAACTGGTGTCATCTACGGTTAGTTAGCCGAGTCATTCACAGGCTTCATACCTGTTCTGTTCTTTCAATAGTGTTTGCTTTATATGTAGGCTTGCTCTGCTGCTATTTGGTATCAGTGTGTTATGTACCACTCCGACAATTACGGCCTCAGTATACTTCAAATTAAATTGAAAAAAGAACTGATATAACGTCATTTAGAACCAAATCTGGCCACAATGAAGTCTTTTTGAGCTAATTTCGG
The DNA here is from genome assembly GCA_903798195.1 of Danio kyathit. Classification (NCBI taxonomy): domain Eukaryota; kingdom Metazoa; phylum Chordata; class Actinopteri; order Cypriniformes; family Danionidae; genus Danio; species Danio kyathit. The sequence goes on along the minus strand of LR812520.1, from coordinate 4,720,304 downwards.
CAGTTTGAAACAGCTTACCAAAGAAATGTTTGCTTTGTTCCTAAACACCTTTGAGCTACTATTGGTCTGTGAAGATTACACAATCGGTCGATCTTGGACCTTCTTTCATGTGCTTCAAATTCTCGCAGTTCATATTCATACAGGAGAAAAACATCCAGGAAAACAACACGCTGGAGGGTTGGGCAGCAGAGCTGGTACAGATGTATCCGCACCTGTAGCATCGCTTGTGGAAAGACTTGAAAGGTTTCACAGACCAGACGAGAAGCACAACTGCGTCGTGCCACATCTGATAAAGTTCTAAATGTTATTTGGACTTTGTCTGTTAGGACTTTGTCTGATGGTCAAGGTCATGTCATTTGTAGATCATGTCAAAAATATCATGTTATTTGTTTATGTCCTGTATGTTTAATTCAACAACACCATCTGGTTCGATCATCCATCATCGGAGTTCCTCCATATGATACAAGCACCGTGTTTTTTCTTTTTTGTAGTGTAAAGGTATCTGAAGCTGATCAATATTTTTCTTTGGAATTTCTTAGCTTCTGGCATCATGATGGCGCTTTGGGTAACACGATCGCCTCACAGCAAGAAGGTTGCTGGTTCGAGCCCTGGCTGGGTCAGTTGGCATTTCTATGTGGAGTTTGCATGTTCTCCCCGTATTGGCGTGGGTTTCCTCCGGGTGCTTTGGTTTCCCCCACAGTTCAAAGACATGCGCCATAGGGGAATTGAATAAGCTAATTTGTCCATAGTGTATGAGTTTGAGTGCAAGAGTGGGGTGAGATGTCTGAATAACACTGTTGAGAAAAGGGTTAATAACTATACTGTGGCGTTAGTAACTGTACTATGGACCGGGTTTCGGGCGGCCACAGCGATCGGATACTATACCAAAGTTGGTGACCCGGGGGTGTTACAGACTGTACCAAAAAGATGAGGGATGGGGGGGCGGATTACATTACGGAGTTTTCCAGGAGAAATAACAAAACGGGAGGGTGGCGGGAGATGGGTCTGAAATACCGAAATACGAGAGGACTCCCGAGAAAAATGGGAGTGCTGGCAGGTATGGTTTGTGCTGGTCTGTTGAACTCAATAAATGACCTCTGAAGAAAAGTGAGGATTAGAGATAAGAGTCGCAGTCATTAATCATCTGATTCAAGTGTTTAAGAAACTAATAGAGTCGCACATGATAGCTGATAAAGTCTGTCTAGTCCCTATATACAGGAGATATAATGTATAAAGCAGGGGTGTCCAAACTCGGTCCTGGAGGGCCAGTGTCCTGGAGAGTTTAGCTCCAACCCTATTAAACACACCTGAACCAGCTAATCAAGCTCTTACTAGATAGACAAGAAACTTTCAGTCAGGTGTCTTGAAGCAAGTTGGAACTAAACTCAGCAGGACACCGGCCCTCCAGGACCGAGTTTGGACACCCCTGTATAAAGGTTCACGAGGATGTCTGTTGATGAATGAAAGTCAGAAAAACTATATTGCTTCTATTAATTTGTTTTCCTTCAGCTTAGTCCGTCATTTATCAGGGGTCGCCACAGCGGAATGGACCGTCAACTATTCCAGCATATGTTTTACGTAGCGAAAGCCTTTCCAACCACAACTCAGCGTGGCAAAACACCCATTCACACACACTCATACACTACGGGCAATTTTGTTTACCCAATTCACCTACAGCACCTGTTTGGACTGTGGGGGAAACCGGAGCACCTGGAGGAAACCCATGCCAACGCGGGAAGAACATGCAAACTCCACACAGAAATGCCAACTGGCCCAGCCGGGAGTGGGTCAGGGGTGTTCGGGGGTGAGATGTCTGAATAACACTGTTGAGAAAATAATAACTATACTGTGGCGTTAGTAACTGTACTATGGACCCGGGTTTCGGGCGGCCGCTGCAATTGGATACTATACCAAAGTTGGTGACTCGGGGGTGTTACAGACTGTACCAAAAAGATGAGGGATGGGGGGGGGTTACATTACGGGAGTTTTCTAGGAGAAATAATAAAACGGGAGGGTGGCGGGAGATGGGTCTGAAATACGGGAGACTCCCGAGAAAAACTGGAGTGTCGGCAGGAAGGAGTGTTCTGAAGGAAGAGCAAGGATTAGAGATAAGAGTCACAGTCAATAGTTATCTGATTCAAGTGTTTCAGAAACGAATAGAGCTGCACATGATAGCTGATAAAGTGTGTCTAGTCTATATACAGGAGATATAATGGAGACGAGGTTCACGAGGATTGTTGTTGAATGAATGAAAGTCAGAAAAAGTCTATTCTGTTCTATTCATTTGTTTTCCTTCAGCTTAGTCCCTACACACCGGGAGAACATGCAAACTCCACACAGAAATGCCAACTGGCCTAGCCGGGACTCAAACCAGCGAACTTCTTGCTGTGAGGCGACAGTGCTAACCACTAAGACCACCATGCCGCCTATTAATAATAATAATAATAATAATAATAGCAAAATTGTTATTTTCGACACCCTTTTTACGTGTCGTTAAAGTCTTGGTGGGTGAAAGACATCTTTCCATTTTGAGGTTTGTTTATTCACAGTGGGGTTGAAATAAAGTGCTATGGCAATGTACTGTACACAATTGCATCTGTCAATTTGTTTATGTGAATGGCACTTGACAAATTAATCTGCAACTTCGTATTCAAAACATGGGGTTTTGACTGTTGTCTGTGCGCAAATTGAGAGATTCAGCACTTCACATCAGAGCTGTGAGTGTACATTTCAACTGACAAATACAAATATTAGTAAAAGCTCTCAACATTTGCAAGCTTTGAGTTTTGTACTGATTTGCCTTCATACATTAATTCAGCTTAGACCTTTGTTTATCAGGAGTCGCCAAAGCGGAATGAACTACCAAGTATTCCAGCATATGTTTAATTATAAACACATGCCGCAACCCAGGACTGGGAAACACCCATAAATTCTCCCATTCACACTCAAACATGAACCAGCAACCTTCTTGTTGTGAGCCGACATTGCTAACCACTGAGCCACCATCTTCTGCACAATGCCTTCATGCATATCTTTTAAAACCACGTTTCATATGTGAAAACTTGTGGTGTGAAAGAGCAAGATTAATTGCTCACAAACTGTTCTTTCACACCCAAACAAGGAATGATTGATCCATGTCAGTAAATGAAAGGCACTAACCACAACGACTTCAGTAACCCTAAATAGACCTGACTTGGGGCCTAATAAATTCAGAGAGAAACTCAAGCAATGGGAAGTAATAAGAAATGTAGAATGTTTTAAAACACCTCCATGCGATCACAAAGAATTGAAGGGTTCTAGGAGAAACTGGTTGGCGGATGGTGCCAAGCGATGTGTTGGGGATTGCTTTTAAGGGGTGGGTTACTTAAATATTAGTTCAGAAAAGAGATATTGGAGTTGGATTTGGTTTGCTTTTGGGGCCAACTTCATGTATTTCTGCCGAAATCTTTACTGGGATGTTGTGAGCCACTGTGGGTTGCTCTAAGGCAACAGCATTTGAAGGGACAGGTGGAGGAGTTGTTGTAAAAGAGAGTTTTGTGATTCTGAGTGGGGAGGGATGAGATTGTGAAATTCTGAAGAGTTTGTGTAGTTTGCATGGGTAGTGGAGGCGGTCTCACGCTAGCAATTGCCACAGGAGCTGAAAGCAACTGAAAAGAAAATAATTAGTAGGAACATCCGAAAAACATTTAGATTGATGATACATTCTTCTGAGTGGAGGCAGCCTCATGCTTGTGTCATATGTTGTAGTTCAGGGGGTCCAACCCTGTACCTGGAGATCTACCTTCCTGGAGAGTTTACCTGCAACCTTGATCAAATGCACCTGTCTTTAATTACCAAGCGCTTCTTAGAGCGTACTCACACTATGCTATCCGAACCGTGCCCAGGCCCGTTTTCCCGGATCGTTTGAGAAGTGTGAGTGCTCTGAATCGGGCTCAGGCACGGTAAACTTGGCCGGCCCTGGCCCGGTTGGAGAGGTGGGCCCAGAGCGCGGTTCACTTGGGCTCAGGCGCGGTACACTTACAGTGTGAGTGCAAGCGTGCTTGAGCCCGAAACTGAAAGCGAGACGTGACTTTTAAGCGACTGTTTCATATGGATTAATTAATCATTCGTGCTGTTCAATGAACACAAAACTGTCGTAGTTTATTAAAGACGCAAATCCCTCACTGCACTACAGCTGCACCTTCAGCAAACCCTCCTAATTCCTGCAGCAGGAGGACTTTATGATTGTTTTATGAGCGTCAAAAGTGGCTGATCTGTTCGGCGAAATGCTTGACTGCGTGTCACTGCATATCAAACAACTTACACGACATAATTAAAGAATCTCCACTGAGCTGAGCGGAGAGCGCTTACTGAACAGCGCATCATCGATGACGTAAGCGCGCCCAGGCCCGAATGTAATGTGAGTGCGGGCCGTCAGGGAGACGGGAGGGGGGACAAGCGTGCTTTGGCCCGGTTCAAGGCAACTGTACATAGTGTGAGTACGGCCTTAAAAATCCTACTTCATATATGTCACACTCCTGTCCTGGATTGCTGCAGATCTACTGGAGTTGTTGCAGGAAGGTAGCTCTCCAGGAACAGGTTGAGCACCCCTGTTTTAGCTGAAGTTTATTCTGTCGCTTGAATCGCTAGTGGAGCAGCGTTGTACTAGTGTCTGCCTTTGGAACTGGAGGCCACTGAAAAAATATATTAGTAGGACAGGAGTTAGACGAATGGGTTTGAGTTTCAAGTGGAGGTAGCCTCATGCTTTGTAGCTGCAGTCCACATGAAGGTGGCTTCCGATACTCAGATGGAAATTCTGAAGAACATATATAGATTGCGTTCTTACCACTGATAAGATATGGTAGGGAAAACTAAGGCTGGGCGATTTGGCCTAAAATCAAAATCTCGATTAATTGAACATTTTAACTCATTATGATTAATGAACGATTATTTTATTTATTTTTTTGCCCTTATAGTTCACAGACAAGTTTTGTACAGTAAATATGCTCACAAATTACAAGTGAGAGATGTTTGAATGAAGGGTGCATTACTTGATTTTAAAATAATTGAAGGAAACGCACACTATACAGTACTATCTAGAATTGTTTATTGAACATCAACGTTGAACAACTGAAGTTAAAACACACACCGCCTAAAACCCAACAGTCACTTTTTTCTTATAAAATAAAATAAATAACTGCACTTTTGGAAACAAAATAAATTATTTTCATTATTTCCAAGTAGACAGATCTCTTCTAAATAAAATAACTCCTGTAAATAATACCTGTAAATAATATTATTAACAGTGCATTTCTTGCATCTTTTGTAAACTAATATTTTCATGTAAATAATCATTTTAATGTAATGGAAAATATGCCGTCTTAAGGCATCTCTGGTGCAGCTTCCAATCATTGACAATATAGTGCAAAGTAAGGCTCAAGAATAGGTCCATCGTCCTACTTGACCACAGATCAGATGTATAAAGCAGCCTTAAGGGTGATTTATACTTCTGCGTCATGCGTACGCTACGGCGTAGCCTACGTGTGGACGCATAGCCCTCGCCGTGGCCGTCGGCGACGTTGCGCGCACCTCTCAAAAAATGTAACGCGTACGCATAGCGCAAGCTCTGTGATTGGTCGGCTTGGTAGCGCTGACGAGTGTGGGCGAAGGTGAGAGCCGCGCGCCCGATGCAGCGAGTGTTTACAAGTGTGGAGTCCCGTTGAAGGAGCTCCGGATGGAGATTGTTGTTTGTGTTTACCTTATGGTTGCACATCTGCTGGTTCCTGCCTCAAAATGAGCAAATTTGAGCCACTTGTACCTTAAGGAAGCGTTCAGAAAAAACAACCAGCGAAGAAACTCGACACAGAGAAACATAAACACCTACTGCCAACTAGCGTTTCAGAAGTGTTATTGCAGAACAACAGAAACAGCGCACAGAAGTATAAATGCACGGCTACGCGCAAGGCTGCGCCCTGGGTCACGCCGATCACTCAATGCAGAAGTGTAAACCAGGCTTTAGCGTTACTAAGAGGTGCACGTCGAGGGGTCAGTGCAGGGGCGTCGCTAGACCAATTTACTGGGGCACGTGCCCCAGTAAAAATAGCCAGTGCCCCAGTAAATGCTCTGTGATAATTAACTTTATATGCAAGTGTATGTATTAAGAGGGGTAATCCCGGAATAAAGATTTATTCTCTATGTGCAACTGAACCAACGCTGGTGAAAGCAGTGTAGTTTAATCAAAAAGCAAACTGACGCATCTCTGCATGTGCGCAGAAACCACACCCACACACGCTCCCTGCTGGACCTGGACGCATTGCTCCTCTCCCGGTGCGAGTCCCGTTAACATGCCACGCCGAAAAAATACCCGCTGCTCACGCGCCACTCATGCGTTGTGAAACACCGGCATTAACAGTCTTATTTGGACGGTGACGCATGCAGTGAGTTTTGCAAGTCGACAAAACTAAAATTTAAACATATATATATATAATATATATTTTTTTTTTTTTTTTGAGGGGTGGCGTGTCCCACTAGAGCTTTATGTCTAGCAACGCCCCTGGGTCAGTGACTGCGTGAAGGCTGCACCGGACCATACACGTGCACGCACTCGAAGCTGAGCTGAAGCAGAGGATGTTGGGGCTTTGTAGTGGTGAGATCAGAGGTGCTTGGTATCCAAGATAATCCCAAGGTTTTCTGGACCAGGCCGTATCCCCGCTGTGGTGGTCATCGTGGAGTGAGAGCATGAGACTGATTCCTGTGATGCTCCAAGGACAGGACGAGTCTTCCCCGAGGTCCACCGTGCTGCGCCTAGACTGCAGCTCTGCACAAGACGTTTGGCCATAGGGGAAATGGTCGTGCCCAACTGAGCCTGGTTTCTCTCGAGGTTTTTTAAATATTCGCTTTCGCCAATTGGTGAAGTTTTTTCCACGCCGCTGTCGCCACTGGCTTGCATGGTTCGGGATCTGTAGAGCTGCGCATCGATGGATTTGCTCTTCAGTGTTTGGACTCTCAGTAGTGATTATTAACCCACACTGAACTGAGCTAAACTGAACTGAACTTAATCTCTGAAAACTGAACTGGCTCTGTTTCAATTCACTATAATCTTCCATGTGAAGCTGCTTTGACACAATCTACATTGTATAAGCGCTATACAAATAAAGATGAATTGAATTGAATTTAATTGGCTCTAGCTCACTGTAATCTGTTGCTTGAGGAGTGCTGGATAAATAATGGAGGTGTGAAGCTGGTGTGTCCCTCACACACCTCAACTTCCACATAGTAAAATCTACAAGGCCAAACATGGACCATATCTGGGCCAAGTCTCAGCCAAGTTAATAACCCATGGCCTGAACTGGGCCAGATATGTTGATGTGTCATGACTGCAATGGATTTGATAACCCATAAGCGTTTCGCTTTATGGTCATGTTTTTTCTTGAAGCGACCTGATTGGTAGAATTTTTTCTTTACTCAAAAACAATTTTGATTGTATTTTAAAATTGGGTCAAGACAGGCCAAACTTACATGGCCCACATATAAATTTTTAACATCTGGGCCAAATACTATATTTGATCTGGCCCAAGTCTTGTGTGCCGCCTTAAAGACGGTGCCACCTCTGCCAAACATGGGCCACGCTTGGCCCACATGCTGTATGCCAGTGCCAGATAAATGCCTGATGTGCCAGCTTTTAAGCCAAATCTGGGCCAGAAGTCTTTGGTACCTGGGTTGTTTTACAGTTGAACATTTAAACAAATACTTAAACCTATTTAGCTGATTATTTCTGATTATTACACAATCAATGCTGTTTAAGGAACCTCGTGGCACTGAAGATTGTCATAACAAGCTTTCACATACGTTTTTTTTGGCTGCATGGCTTTAAAAACATTCCATTTAGGAACATTACTAAATGTTCTGAGAACATTCCCTGCCAGCTGGATGGTATGTGTGTTGTGTGCCTGTGGTGTAACGAAACAACTATCTGTATCATCAGGTAAAAATTGTCTTTATTCATTTCAAAACAAGGACTGAAAAACAAAAGCAGCACTTATCATTTAGTAATCGATCATTTTGACAAATTTCTTCTCTCTTCTTTCTTCTCTTCAGGTGGGTCATCTTGTTGTGCAAATATTTGAATATTCAAATTGTTACAACCAAAGAATATAAAATGTCTATTTTGTAACCTCTGTTCTGAGTTCATAATAGTCCAAAAGGTGGTAATAATAGTTAAACATGGCAGTTTGTTCATGTTTTAGGTTGCTGAAAGAATCATTTGCTCCTTTGTCTTTTCCGGCTTCTCCTTTGTTTTTTCACGCTTCACTCTTACGTTTGTCCATTTCTGAAAGCATCTGATGTCAGAAGCACTTCAATAATGATGCACACATTATTATCATCAGCTCTAGAAGTTCGTTTTTTTCAAATATAGACGCGCGGCGAGCGCATGCGAGAAAGTAAAACCACTTGCGCTTTAGACGGCCTTGTAAACAACTGTGGTGCACAGGGTAAATTCTGCTCTTCTTCTTGGCTTTGTGGCTGTTCATCAAGACAACAACAAGGTTTGTTTAAGCTTGGGTCGACCATGGCTCATTATTATATGTATATACTGTATTATTATGGTGTAATGTCTCGGCTGTGTATTTAAAAACGGTGGTTGCACGAGAGAGTGACGTATCTCTGTAAACTAATAGCGTTCAGTTGCGCGTCTTGCTCCGCCTTTTGGTACCCTTTTGTTGTGCTAGGTAACTTTTGCAAAGGGTACCCAAATAGTGGTATGGTACAGTTCACTTTTAGGTACATTTTGACAGTGGAAACGGCAACAAAAGTGCACCAAACCATACTGTACCGTACCTCTCAGTGGAAACCATAACTGGGAGCCATAAACTGACTGAGGCTGGTTGGTGAATGCTGCAATGGAAAACTCTTGGTGTGTTCCAAACAGGATATATCATCCTCTGAAGGACACTTCGGAGTGAAAATCATGGCCGCCATATTGAAGTGTCATTACAAATCGAAGTGATCAAAACTGGCCACTTTGAAGGACCCTTTAAAATGAAGGATTTTGAAAAAGCTGGGAGCAGGGAATCTATTTGGTGTCACACACTGCACTCAATTCATAAGTGCTCATCCCTACGCTCTAATCCAGGGGTCACCAATCTTGGTTCTGGAGGTCCAGTGCCCTGCAGGGTTTAGCTCCAACTTGCCTCAACACACCTCCCTGGGTGTTTCAAGTATACCTAGTAAGACCTTGATTAGCTTGTTCAGGTGTGTTTGATTAGGGTTGGAGCTAAAATCTGCAGGACACCGACCCTCCAGGAACAAGTTTGGAGACCCCTGCTCTAATCCATACATCTCAAACTTGATTCCTGGAGGCCAACAGCTCTGCAGTTTTGTTCCAACCCTAATCAAACACAGCTGATTCATCATCAAGGTGTTCAAGACTATTAGAGACTATTAAGCAGCAGGTGTGAGTTGAGAGCTGCGGCCCTCCAGGAATCGAGTTTGAGACAATTGCTCTAATCTCTTCAGAGGGACCCTCCAAAGGAATTAAGCATAGAAGTGAGCCTTTTGGAAAGGAATCCACCCCCTGGCTGCATTCCAGTCCAATTTTTTTTGTGCCCTTCACTTACTAACTTCCGTCTTGTTCACATGGACGTACGTCATTGATTATGTCACACCACTGTCTCTGCCAAAATTGAGGGATCAAGGGTATGTCCATGTAAACTCTCTCTGTTCACCTGATGAAGTTGAATGTAATTTTAAATGGTGGCAGGGATTCCCAGAGGGAACAAGGGAAGGGAAGTTTGTCAGCATGTGTCTGAAAGTGGGCTGAAATGTAGCCAAAGTGAGATTGTGCCAAACACTAACTGGTTGAGACTGGTTCTTCTCTTGCCCTAGACAAGTTATTGTGTGAAAATTTAAGGTTTCTTTAGAATCCTTGGATAATTTGTTGTTTGTGGACAATTTAATCTTTTGATCAGTGATTGAATATTACTTATATTCAGCACGCTTTGGCATACAGTAGCTTGTACTATTCATAATTTGCTATTTTTATAGCAATATGTTTTAACGTAGTTCCAAAACAGAAGAATAACCTGTGCCGAAGCCTGCATTCTTAAGCATTACATTTACAGAACAATAAAAATATACAGTTTTCAAGTTTTCAGTAGTATAAAAATGTAAGGAGAAAAGGATTATCTCATTTTATTCATCTTAAAACCACAAATCCTACTCGGCACGCTGATAAAACAATTACACCACTTGCAGACAGGGTCACACTTTATTTTGATGGTCTGTTTGTCGAATTTAAGTTACATTGCATCTACATGCGAACTAATTCTCATTAGATTATAAGTAGACTGTTAGTTTGGGGTTAGTGTAAATTGACATGTACTAGTTTCTTATAGTCAGTTAAATGTCTGTTGATGGAGTAGTATCAACAGATATTAAGCAGACAGTCTACTAATACTCAAATGGACCATCAAAATAAAGTGTTACCGCAGACAGTAATGTCTATCAGTCCACCTTACTTGTTGCACGCATATATACCCTGATCAGGATTTTCTGTTGTGATGTATGCAGGTTTATACCACTAGGGTGGTGCCCTGTATTTGTGTCTGCTGTTAAGAACAGCACAGACGCAAAGGAGAATAACAACACTCAACCTTAGTGAACAGATTTGTGTCCATGGCTGTATGAGTGCATTATTCGAGGGAGCAGGCATTTGTAGAGATGTCCGAAACGCTAGTGAACCTCATGAAGTGCGCTCAATCAATCCCACACTGCTTAACAATAACAAGTGTACAACCCAAATCACAAAATATCATCCCTTCCAGTGGACTGAGTGCTCCAAATCATTCACTCATTTTTCTTCATTCTTTCAAGTGGACTATACTGGTGGACTAAAGTGAATGAGGGTATGGGGCAATATTAACTTGTACAAAGACTTTGAAGCAATTACTCAGGAAACTACACTTTAAAAATGACTTTTGCGTTCATTCAAACTATTTACCGACAGTGATTGACTTACTGTCTATCACCGTCTGGTTCAGCTCAGCTGCCAAAACTGACCTTCGTAGACTACAGCGACAGGACTGCTGAACGAATCACTGGCACTACCCTTCCTACACTTCAAGAACTGTACTCTTCCAGAGTGAGTAAGGGTGCTTTTTTTTCTATTAGTTCAGTTGAATCGCACTAGAGTTCGTTTTCCCTTTTGGTGCGGTTCGTTTGGGCAGGTGAGAACGTAGCAATCGCACTCGGTGTGCGCACCAAAAGCGCACCAAAAAAGCGTACCGAGACTTGCTTGAAGAGGTGGTCTCGGTACGCTTTTAAACGAACCCTGAAGCGGTTCGTTTGTGGTGAGAACGTGATCCAAACTAAAACAGACCCACCCGCAAAAGTACTGCGCCTTTTGGACTAATCCAGCTGCCGTAGTGTGATGCGCTGTCTATCTTATGGGGTTTGGAGGAAAAATATTTGTTGACAGCGCTTTTACCAACAGTTTTAAACAGAGAGAGAGAGAGAGAGAGAGAAAGGGAGAGAGAGAGAGAGAGAGAGAGAGAGAGAGAGAGAGAGAGAGAGGGAAGAAACATTACCTGATGGATCATTGGTGATATTTCTGAAAGATGACCATGTCGCAGTTTAGCTAAATTATTCACGCCTCCTAATGCTTTCGCCGATTGCAATGCAATTAAAACATTGTTTTCCAGCCCCAGCCGCCCTTCATTCTCGAAATGTATAGTTTGTCTAAAGTGATGCATACAAACTACATAGTATACTATGACCAGGGATAATGCGTCAGCCAGAGCAGCGACATTGTGTGTCTGCCGATTTGTTTATTTGCGGTAGTTCCACGTGAATTCTGACCAATTGAAAAGCAGTTTAGGAAATGCGTTCAATAACATCTGGCCAGTGAGTGATGTGGATTTGTCCAAAAGCAATCAGTGTGGTGTGAAAGGGACCCAAACGGCAGAAAAATGCTACAATGTATCATTTGTTGCCTTTGGTCCGGACCAAATGACCGAACCACATATGTGAAAGCACCCTAAAGGGCTCGCAAAATCACTCTGGATGCCTCGCACCCAGCACATTACCTGTTCGAAACTGTTACCGTCTGGTCGACGCTACAGAGCACCAAGCACAAACACAGCCAGACACAGGAAAAGTTTCTTTCCTCAGGCCATCTGCCTCATGAACAGTTAAATATTCCCCTACTGGGCAATAAACGTGCAATACTTTCTCATACGTACTTGTACACAGCACCTTATAACAATATACAATGCAATACTTTCTCCATTCGCATTGGTACACAGCACCTTACAACCTGTATATTTACAACATATCTGTACATACAACTCACATCCAGATCTTTTTGACTAACTGCATCTCTGTTTAATGTTTATCCCCTTTTTCTTTTCTCATATTTAATTTTGTGTTGTCACTTGTCACTTTATGTACACTGGAAGCTTCTGTTGCCAAAACAAATTCCTTGTGTGGGTGAAGCACACTTGCCAATAAAACTGATTCTTATTATTCAAAATGAGTTGAAACAACACATTTTTTGCTTTTGGGACAACCTTATGCTTTATGTTGAATCCACTTAAATTTGTCAAAACGATTAACTTAATCGATTTGTGTTGGGACACCATGAAAGAATTGTGTTGAACCCAGCATTTTTTTACTGGGTCTGTCACTGTGCAAGTCTACCTGCATTCTGGTCACAAGATGGAGCCAAAAGGTACCATAAAACTCATCTGCCAGATTAAAAACAATGAAGCGGGTTATTGAGAAGAAGACTTACCTGCCATTCTGGAAACATCTGCCTGCACAGATTTAGGGTTTTGATAAATGAATCTTCAATGTACACTGTAAAAAATGCTGGGTTGCACAGAATTCCTTCATGTTGTCCCAACACAAATCGATTAAGTTTACTTCATTGTCTGTACAAATTGAAGTGGATTGTACATAAAACAATTAACAAAAATTCTGTTGATTCAGCTCATGTTAAATGAGTAGTTTAAACAAGCAGCAATTGCTTTTTTCAGAATAGTCTGTGATGAATGTCCTGAAGAAGTCTGACGGTGTGTTCAGTGGTTTGAAATGCATACCGGCTGTGCATCCCATCCAGATTGATCCAACTGTGGCTCCTGTGATTCATAAACGTCCCCATGTACTAAAAGAAAAAAAAAACGTCAAAACTTGAGAGAATGAAAGGTCTTGGGTCAGTGAGAAAGAAACAGAAACCACTGAATGGGAAAATAGTATGGTGACTATTGTGAAGCCAAACTTCACATCTGCATTGATACGATTCATTCATTCATTCATTCATTCATTCATTCATCTTCATTCATTTTCCTTTAGCTTAGTCCCTTTATTCATCAGGGGTCACCACAGTCCTTCTAGCTGCATCCCAGTACTGGGAAACATCAATACACACTCATTCACACACATACACTACGGCCAATTTAGTTTATTCAATTCACCTATAGCGCATGTCTTTGGACTACGGGGGAAACCGGAGCACCCGGAGGAAACCCACGCGAACATGGGGAGAACATACAAACTCCACACAGAAATTCCAATTGACCCAGAACCAGCAACCTTCTTGCTGTGAGGCCACAGCGTTGACCACTGTGCCACCGTGTCACCCCGCATTGATACTAATACTTGAATAAATCTTTAAAAAAAGAACATTTTTCTACTCAGAAACTCCCATATTTGCATATCCTTCCCTCTTTCCCTCCCCCTGACACTCCCACCTAAACGGAGCTGGACACGCCCACTTTTCTTGACTTTTTTCAAACTAGAGGTGTGAAAACACCCTGCTGAGACAGGGGGTTTCATGGCCTTTAAGCCTAGCTGAATATTCAGCCTGATCTCACGAGGAGGAAACGTAAATATTTTACGTTTTGTCAGTTTAGTCGCTAATTTATACGAATTCGTACGAGTTCAGTCGTACGAAAATGTCCGAATTTAAAAGGAGGTGTGGCACCTAACCCCCACCCCTAACCCCAACCGTCATGGGTGATGAGCAAATCCTACTAATTTGTACGAATTAGATCGTACGGAATTCATACGAATTAGCCACTAAATCAAAAAGTTACGAATTGCCGTGAGGATAGCGTTGGAATATTTCATTTCGCTTAGAGCTGTGTTACACACTACCCGGAAGGCCATTTTAAAAAACACATAATAGGGCTCTTTAACATAAAAAAGGTCCATATTTTGTTATTCATGTTTTTTAATTTGTATTTTCCTAATTTGTTTCTGCTTTTGAAACTCATTATGGGATATTGATCTCTCTTCTAACAACTTTTTAACCTTGAAAAGTTTGAAAAAGTGACTTTATGAACATTTTTAATAGTTTGCAGCACTCTATTGTCTGAGTTGGTGTTGTATATTACACTACAAAAACTTGTAATAAACTGCCAGTACACTCTCTGTTATTTTACAGACTTATTTCTCTTCATTTAAGAGACGACCAGCATTTTTGTCCAAAAAATGATCCAGGTTCCACGCAATTAATTCATGTCGTCCCAACACAAATCGATTAAGTTAACTTAACAAATGTAAGTGGATTGAACATCAAACAATTAAGTTGTCTCAAAACAACTTCATAATTGTGTTGTTTCAACTCATTTTAAATATGTAGTTAGAACATGCAGCATTATACGTACTGGATATAAATGAAATAAGGCATATTCAGTTGTGTTTGCAATCAGCTGTGTGTTTACATTCAGACCTACATTAGAGTTTTCAGAGTTGTTTGTAAGTTTTAAGTGGTTTATTCCGGCAACTTTATACAGTTACTTGTGTAACATTTCCTTCAGTAATGCAGAGTGAAGGGTCTTCGGTTAGGAGGAAATGAGATACACACACACACTTTTAGGCCTCCACCCACTATGAGGAAAAGCTTACTAAAAAGGCATTCTGTTATGACTTGTATAGTGTTTTGGAAAATACACTACATAACTTAGCTTAGTCATGAAGACACACCAAAATTCTCTATATTCTCTGTCTAATCCCTGATATAACACCACTTGACCCTATATAACACTGGTATACACCCATTAAATCATCCAGGACAGCCCATCCTGGGGTCTAGGGTAAGGTTTGCTGGAGAGTTAAAGATTTACAATGCTTATTTTGCTAGTCCACATTGTTATTCCTTGGGTGAACACAAGACAGTAAGTTGTCCAACTTATTGTTTTAGCATTCTGATTTCTACTCAGTAGTCAAAGCTACATTTAGACACAAACATGTGGACGCAGAAGGAAAACCTTAAGAATTTCGAGTGCCATTTGCGATAGGTCCAATAGCTTATGTGCACTGCCCTTTGAAGCATATTGCATAGCACAGGCTCTCAACACAAGCACACTTTGAAAGATTCATCCTTGTCACCAATTCTCCCATCAAAATTTAAAATGGCTTTGTGCTGCCTTTAGTTTGTTGTTGCACTGTTTATCTCTCTTATGATTCATGGGCTGTGAAACAATGGTGTCAACAGTGAAAACTTGTAAACAAACGAATTATTGTAAAATAAAAACAGGGCCCCATTTCAGAAAGGAGGTTAAGTGAAAACTCAGAGTATGTTAACCCTGAAATGAGAGAAACTCTGGGTTTTCCGTTTCAAAATGGCAGGTTTGTCAAACTAGAGAAAGCAGTGTAAGTCAACTCTGTTTCTGAAAGAGAGGTGACTTTAACTCATAGTCAGGTACTGTGGTAATTTCTCAGTGAAGCTAACCTGGTCAGGAGCAGGTTTTATTCTCTAAACTCGGAGTTTCTGTCGGTCTCCTCGAGGGGATCCCCTTTTTTAAAGACGAAGCAGTATTTCTCACCTTAGACTTACGTTTCCACCCACCTATTTTAATGTGCATTTTGGAGAAATCGGTTGATGGAAACGCCAAGATGCACATAACTTTTAAAAATAGACATAATAAACATATGCACATAACTGAGTAGGAGAAACTTTTTATTCGATAAGAAAAGATGCGGATAAACTACGATGGAAACACTTTTACTGAACAAATTCCAGTATACGCATTAAAAAAGGTTTGTAATAAGAGATCATATGATGATGAAAATGTGTGTGAATGGACAGACCAGCAGGCTGAGCACACTGTAAAACATCTGAAATGTTGTTTTGGTCATTCTAAAACGCCTTAACCGTTTCAGTATTAATGTATATTATTAATTACCTCCAGAGAGTCTGCAGCGTGTCAAGAGCGTCTGTTCTCCGCGTCTCATGCGCATCTCAAACCCCACCAGGCGTTCATTGTGTGTCGGCATTGTCTTTTGAGGCGCAAGTCATTTATTAAATAAAGAACAGGTTCACGCAGCTTCTTCTACCGCAGTAAATTCCGTTTTTACTGTTTATATTTGGCGCCAGTTAATCAGGAAGTGTCGATTTTGTTCTCTTTGACTCATTGGACGGAAACGCTGCTTTACTCGCACATCTTTTATGCGATATTCCAGTTTTGCCAACGCAATCTCATGGCAATTCGTAACTTTTTGATTTAGTGGCTGATTCGTATGAATTCGTACGATCTAATTCGTACAAATTAGTACAATTTGCTCATCCCCAATGACGGTTGGGGTTAGGTGCCACGCCTCCTTTTAAAATCGTACATTTTCGTACTACTGAACTCGTACGAATTTGCCACTAAACTGACAAAATGTAAAATACTTACGTTTTCTCGTGAGATCAGGCTGGTTTTGCACATAATTTAATTCGCATTTTTGGATGGAAACATAGCTAATACATATCAGTCCACACAAAGAACAAGGTCACATACGAAAATAGCTTTTCCTTTTTTTAATAATTAATTAGCTTAAATTCGCTGACCTTCCACAGACACATGTAACGTTACTAACTAGATTAATTATTACTCCTTCTAAAAACATTTTTTTAGTTCTGCTTACATTATAAATGTCATCTCATCCTCTACCACTCGAACAATAAAAAAGGCAGACAGACAAGTGCACTTATAAATCTATTAAAAGTGATCAACGTGTGTAAAAGTGGGAACCTTAAATTAAACTTTCCACTGAACATTAAGCTAAGGTTATATGCATTCTTGTTTGGTTAAATTTGTTGTAGAAATGCACTAGCCTTTTTTATGCCTATTTTTATGTCTGAAATAATTTCAAAATTACAGCCAACTCCCCACTTTTTCCAAGTAAAAATTTAATAAACGTCACAGATTACATTACTTTTTTATCATACTTAATTATTTAAATACTTTAAATTGTAAACTTACGCATTAACTTTTGCGTGTTTTCCCATGCTAACTGTCACTGTTTCACTGATGCAGTGGTGTTGCTTTTTTTTTTTTAAATATATGGTCATATTTGCTATAACTTTGCATGAGCACTCGTAATATCTGCGCTCCATTAATAATGCCTTTTTATAGTCGCGGTGTGGCGCGCTTAACTCTGAGTTGGTCGACTCAAAGTTGATTGACCCAACCCAGATCAGCTATTCTGAAACCAAAACTCTGAGTTTTTAATCACTCGGTAAATCAACTCAGAGTTCAAGTTTAAACACAAGAGTTGGTTGAACCTCCTTACTGAAACAGGCACCAGTTCTGGTTCACACCAGACGCGGAACGCGTGAATAAATCAGGCTATTCGCGTGTAATAGATACGTGAACATTTGAGTTTATTCCCTTCGTTCGCGCGTCAAATTCACTTCACAATAGATTTGGAACATGTCTGCCCGGTGACTTAGCTTCATTGCTAAATGCCTAACATGGATTTTATTGAGAGAGTAGCTGTGTTTATGTGCTTTTAAGGAGGCTGATAAACAGCGTTGATTCATCGGTGCCGTGTCTGACTCCACTAGATCCTTCAGAGGTGCACCCAGCTCTGTGAGTTCATCAACTCCTCCAGAAATTGTATCTGGATGATGGAGGCTTTCAGCGGTGCTTCAGACTGAGCCGAGCCCAGCTTAATTGTCTGGTGGTTGGCAAGAGGATTTCCCCTCGGGACACCAACAACAGGTGCTACGTCATAATCACGCCCCTACAAGAGAAACCTCCTGACTAACGCGGCGCAAATGTCCGATGAAGTTGATACTTTCCAACTCGAGCGATTCACACATCAAACGTTCAACTCGGCCACTTCATGTACGCGAAATGCACCGCAGGATATCTATTTGCGTCTTGCATGACTTAACATGTAAATCACTCGCACTTGCCGCTTCATCCGCGTTTGGCGTGAACACAGCATCACACTTTGAGTTTGAGCATGTGAAATTCTGTTGGATGCCGCTACAAAAAGAGACGGGATAAAATCAAGATTATGGGACACAAATAAACAAAAGATTTTACGAAAAGCCCCATATTTGACCTTTGTTGTGGTTTTCTATTGATCTCACATAGTCATGTGACTCAAAATTGCAGATCAGATTTCTCCAAGCTTGAACTTCCAAATGAAGCGACATACAAAATGCATGAGCTTGCAATTATGATTTGTTGCATTCATATGCAAATGAATGGAAATCATGGAGCTAAAACCCTGCTGAAAAATCCAGCTTAAACCAGCCTAAGCTGGTTGGCTGGTTTTAGCTGGTTGACCAGCCTGGTTTTAGAGGGGTTTTGGGCCATTTCCAGGCTGGTTTCCAGCCATTTCCAGCCTGGTCTTAGCTGGTCAGGCTGGGAGTTGACCAGCTAAAACCAGCTTGACCAGCCAAAACCAGCTATGTCCAGCTTAAACCAGGCTGGTCAAGCTGGTTTTAGCTGGTTTAAGCTGGTCATTTTCCAGCCTGACCAGCTAAGACCAGGCTGGAAATGGCTGGAAACCAGCCTGGAAATGGCCAAAAACCCTCTAAAACCAGGCTGGTCAACCAGCTAAAACCAGCCAACCAGCTTAGGCTGGTTTAAGCTGGATTTTTCAGCAGGGAAGTGCAGTGTGACCACGGCTTTATGTGTGAGATTTGCTTGCATGGTTATAAAAACATGACTTGATGTACACAGTATGCTCACATTGGGATGATGACAAAATTACATGCACTGTAGACATATCCTAGCATAAATTAAATAGCAACATATACTTTAGATTTAAAGATGAAATACTCCCCTAGGTCCTTGTTGTTTTCTATTGTATCCCTTGATTGTTTTTTTTTAATCTGAAATACGTTAGTTAAGGTTTCAGATAAATTTCCTTCTTGTACACATTTATGAGATGTCCAGATCACATATCAAAACATTGACTTAACCCTTCCTTAATCAAATCAATAGTTTTTTCCAAAGCAAATGTGAGAATTTTGGACTGCAGCCACATAATTTAACATTATTTTGTATTTATCAGTTTTGTTAACCCGAGTGCTCTGCATCAACACCCTACAAAGTGAGCTAGCGAGGCAAACTGGTCATGCCAGATAAGTTGCCTATATGGAGATTAAAAACCTAATAAGACCATTTTCATATTCGCACTGCCTTGTTGCATACTTAAAAGCTTTTAAGTACGTTTTTGTGGTTACGGAAAAATGTAAGCTGTAACATGTGAACCCAGTGAGCCTGTGCTGCAGGGTATGTAGCAGAGCTAGTTTTAAATGGCTCATGTAAACTGTACTGATTTTGTTTAGTTTGCTTGGAAGGCATTTGGCAATAGGCAACGGATCAATGTAAACCTTTATTGCACAGTCAAGGTTATGTCTAACTACTGCAACATGCTCTCTCTTATCTCAGTGATAAGACTAACCTTGATCCTTTCCCTTCTACATCACAACATTATATGCAAAGTCTGAGGTAGAAACTAGACACTATATGCACTAGGATAATCCCTGCTTCATGCTCAATTAAATTTTACTTAATAATAAATAAGTGTTAAGTTATGATTAGCTCATATATTTTTTGAATTATAGTCTAACTTTCTTTATATAATATATATATATATATATATTGCAAAATATAGTATGAAAAATAGCACCCTGAATACCATTGTATTTTTGAGTCATACTATAGTAAAGTGTATTACACTGTACACTGTATTATATTTTATGTCCGTATTGACAGGATAGCATCATGCAGTTGCTGCAGATTTGTTGACTGCACATCCATGATGTGAATCTCCCATTACACAACATCACAAATGTGCTCTATTGTATTGAGTTCTGGTCATTGTCATGTTCAAGAAACCAGTCTGAGATGATTCGTTATCCTGCTGGAAGTAGCCATCAGAAGATGAGTACACTGTGGTCATAAAGGGATGGACATGGTCAGCAACAATACTCAGGTAGGCTGTAACGTTGACACGAAGCTCAATTGGTACTAATGGACCCAAAGTGTGCCAAGAAAATATCCCCCACACCATTACAGCACCACCACCAGCCTGAACCGTTGTTACAAGGCAGGATGGATCCATGCTTTCATGTTGTTGATGCCAAATTCTGACCCGACCATCCGAATGTTGCAGCAGAAATGGAGACTCATCAGACCAGGCAACATTTCTCCAATCTTCTATTGTCCAGTTTTGGTGAGCCTGTGTGAATTGTAGCCTCAGTTTCCTGTTCTTAGCTGACAGGAGTGACACCCGGTGTGGTCTTCTGCTGCTGTAGCCCATCCGCCTCAAGGTTGGATGTGTTTGCCTTCAGAGCGACTCTTCTAAATACCTCGGTTTAACAAGTGGTTATTTGAGTTACTGTTGCCTTTCTATCAGCTCGAACCAGTCCGGCCATTTTTCTCTGACCATCAACAAGGCATTTGTGCCCACAGAAATGCCGCTCACTGAATATTTTCTCTTTTCGGACCATTCTCTGTAAACCCTAGAGATGGTTGTGCGTGAAAATCCCAGTTAGATCAGCAGTTCCTGAAATACTCAGACCAGCCCGTCTGGCACCAACAACCATGCCACGTTCAAAATCACTTAAATCCCCTTTCTTCCCCATTCTGATGCTCGATTTGTGCTGCAGCAGATCATCTGACCATGTCTACATGCCCAAATGCATTGAGTGTGCTGCCATGTGTGATTGGCTGATTAGAAATTTGGTTAACAAGTAGTTGGACAGGTGTACCTAATAAAGTGGCCGGTGAGTGTATATGTTGTATTATTAACAACTCTTTGTTAATGCATGCTACAGCATACTGTAATATTAATAATAGTGAACTGATAAACTGTAATAAATGATATAATATACATTATTATAGCAAACTGTGGTTGTATTAAACAACATTGGGTTGTTTATAACACTATAGTTGTTTAATTATGTTCGTTAAATTGGCCGTTCTGCTTGTCACAGAATTGGACATTTGTTACACTGATAACATACAGTAAATACAAACAGTTAACACAATTTTTTCACAATTTTTTTAAAGCTAACTTGGTCCCATACATATTACAGACATTTATAAACAAATAAATAAATTCAGATTAAATAATGATTCAATTTAAAAACAACAAGTTCAACTGGGACAAATTATATTTTACATAACAAATTTCGTCTGGCTCCAGGATTATTAAACCTGCATCCTGACGGTGACATTTGAGCAGATTAATTCCAGTGCTTCACTATAGTATTGTTCAAAACACTGTAGTATTTACCAAAAATTGCAATTGCAGTCTTGCATGTGGAAAAAGAATCTGGTTAGTATGAAGCTAGAGTCCTACAGTCCATGTGACCTGGAATTACTGGCAGAGGAGGGGCAAAAACAGCTGATAAGAAAGAGAGGTGAAAGACTGAGCAGAAAGACTGAGCAGAAAGGAGACGTATGAAAGTCAGAAGACAAACATGGCCCTTGTACAAATCCTGCTTGCTCTATTAATCTCAGTCATAGGTGCTCTTTTACCTTCTGGGATCTTTTCGCCGCAGACGGACCGGAGAACCTCCACTGGAAAAGGGTCCCATTCCTGGCTCGGCCATGTGCTGGAATTCAGGAAGGATTACAGCTAAATTCCTGAACCGAATGAAAGCAAACCAGGAGATATTTTACAGTGCAGCTCGGAGGCTTTTACTTCACCTTCATCACAGATCCGCTGTCTTTCGGCGGCGGTGGTCAAAGAGGCAAGAGCAAAGCTGGACTTCTCAAAGTTTGCCGAGCAACTGGTGCAAGAGTGTTTGGCTATCATTCAATGCCATAGCGAACACAAAGTTCTCCAAGCGTCGAGCACCAACATCTGATGGGAGACGGTCTGGTGGTCATGACTCAACGCCATGATGTACAACCTTCAGAATCTGATGCTCCATCAGCGTTGGGTCTGGGAATGGCAAAGTCTGGCAAGATTCTGGACTTTTTGCGTACAGCTACAACATCGTTTTTCGAGCAGGCTATTTGGCACTGTTTGGTAATTGAGTCTCCCAAAAGCACAGGAAAAGAATCTGTAGAAAAAGCCAAAGAAATCGACAGACAGGAATCAAACGATCTTTTTTGGGGAATTCCGAAAAATATGACCAGCTGTTTCCCAATCTGGCGTATGGAGTCTGGGCCCCAGCGAGAAGATGGAGGCAGAGCGTTTGAAAAGGCTCTTCTGGAGCACGCTGTCGGTGCAGAAGATGAGAGCCAGAGACAACATAAGCGGCTGGGTTACAGATCAGCAGCAGGTGAGAGCCGAGCACGGCATGCAGGAGTTATGCAGGACAGATTCATGTTTCTGCTTCTGTGGGCGTCTCAGGGAAACACGGGTCCTTCTGCGTTCTGGCTGCTCTTGTATCTGATGAAGCACCCCCGAGGCTATGAGCGCTGTTAGGAAGGAAGTTGAGGAGATTCTCAAAGAAACGGGGCAGGAGGTGTGAAACCAGGAGGCCCACTGATAGACCTGAGCAGGATATGCTCCTCAAAACTCCCATCCTAGACAGTGCAGTGGAAGAGACCCTCCGTTTGACAGCCGCCCCCTATCCTTACCAGAGCTGTTATGGAAGATATGACCATTAGCATGGCTAACGGACAAGAGTACAAGATCCGTGAGGGTGACAGAGTTGCAGTTTTCCCCTACGTGGTTCATGTAGATCCCGAAGTTCACCCGGATCCCCCTCACCTTCAAGTATGACCGTTTTCTCAATGCAGATGGAAGCAGAAAGACTGATTTCTACAAGGGTGGAAAGAAGCTCAAGTATTACAGCATGCCTTGGGGAGCTGGAACCACAATGTGCCCGGGAAGATTCTTCGCCACAAATGAGCTGAAGCAGTTTGTCTTTCTCATGCTGTCCTACTTGACTTGAGCTAACCAATCCAAATGAACGATTCCAGGTATTGATATCAGACGATGGGGTTTTGGCTCCATGCAGCCAGATCGAGACATCCAGTTTAGATACAGACCTAGAATTTAATAACACTGTTTCCTCTTATTATCTTTTGTGTTTCTATGATCTCATATTCAGACACTTTCACAATGTTCAAAAGACAGCGTGATGTTTTTGGTGCTGGTTTTAAACTGACGTGCTTTCGCATTCCTGCATTTACATTGCGAGATGTGCTGGGGAAAAGATTGTTAAATTACTGTCTCCTAAAATACCGTGATTGTTGTTTTTGCAACTGAATGTTCCAAGAGCTGTATTTACTTTGTTTATCTATGTGAGTACAGATGTCAAACAACATACATAGCAGCGGTTTTGTGCCTAATCATGTTTCTTTTTAAAAATATATCAGCACAATTTGCATGTACTACTTGAGAATAACTATATATATGTTTATACAAAATATGTGCAGATGACATTATATAAATATATAGAATTTATAAATAAAGACTTTATGCCTCTAGTGTTTTTGTTTTTCTTCAGTGACTATATATATAGTTTAAGTCAGAATTATTAGCCCCCCCCTTAAAATTTTTGTTCTTTCTTAAATATTCCCCAAATGATGTTTAACAGAGCAAGGAAATTTTGCCAGTATGTCTGATAATATTTTTTCTTCTGGAGAAATTCCTATTTGTTTTATTTCGGCTAGAATAAAAGCAGTTTGATTTTTTTTTTTAAGTCATTTTAAGGTCAATATTATTAGCCTCTTTAAGCTAATTTTTTTCCAACCATCGTTATACAATACCTTGCCTAATTACCTTAACCTGCCTACTTAACCTAATTAACCTAGTTAAGTCTTTAATGTAATATTAAGCTGTATAGAAGTGTCTTGAAAAATATCTAGTAAAATATTATTTACTGTCATCATGGCAAAGATAAAATAAATCAGTTATTAGAAATGAGTTATTAAAACTATTATGTTTAGAATGGCAACGCAGTGGCGCAGTAGGGTAGTGCTGTTGCCTCACAGCAAGAACGTCGCTGGGGGTCGCAGGTTCGAACCTCGGCTGGCTGGGTCAGTTGGCGTTCTCTGTGTGAGTTTGCATGTTCTCCCTGCGTTTGCGTGGGTTTCCTCCGGGGTGCTCCGGTTTCCCCCACAGTCCAAAGACATGCAGTACAGGTGAATTGGGGTGGGCTAAATTGTCCGTAGTGTATGAGTGTGAATGAGTGTGTGTGGAAATTCCCAGAGATGGGTTGCAGCTGGAAGGGCATCCGCTGCGTAAAATCGTGCTGGATAAGTTGGTGGTTCATATTCCACTGTGGCGACCCCGCAAGGGACAAAGCCGACAAGAAATGAATGAATGAATGTTTAGAAATGTGTTGAGAAAATCTGCTCTCCATTAAAAAGAAATTGGGGGCTAATAATTCAGGGGCGCTAATAATTCTGACTTCAACAACTATATATATACATAATTTATACAACAGTTCTGTCTGGTTCTCGAATATGATTGGCTTATAGCCGGTGTGTGTGTATATATATATGAGCATAAATGCAATATCACACACTTAGAAGTGCGATATGGCGGTATATCGGCACTGGTGTGCATTGGCACAGGGCGTGCATTGGCTTGAGGCCACAGGCCGAGTGCCTTAGTGTCCCACCAGTGACGATAAACAGCAATATCGCACTGCTACTTGTTTATATACAACAGCGTATTATATTGCGTTTACCATAGTAATCTCTAGTGTTTGCTTTGCTTGGGCTTTTTCTGGGTTAATTATTGTGATCTCCCGATTGCAACAGAGAAATACTGGGAAATCTCTGTAGACTAATGCATTTCATGCTGTTCAGCTTTATAATCTTAAAATGTGAGCAAAATCACGTTGTCATCACTTTAGACATACGCTAGAGAATCATTCAAACTCTAGCTCTAAAGTGACGCTTGTGAAGTGGCAACAATTTCTGCTGTCAGCTGCAAATGTGAATAAATGGCGGAAGAAAGTAGTTCCTCATACAAAAGGGTTTTAAGTTTGTTTGATTTTCTTTTTTATATACACGATTATGCCATCGAACTATTGTATAAACGCAATATCACACGCGAAGCAGTGCGATGTGGCTGTATATCATCACAAGAGGGACACTAAGGCACTCGCCTCGGCCTGCAGCCTCGAGCCAACATTCGCCTCCCACCAGTGCCGATATACAGCCACATCGCACTGCTACTCATGTGATATTGCTCATATATGCAATAAAACAAATGATTCTAAAAGCCTCACAGCAAAAGGTCGCTGCTTCGAGTACCAGCTGATCACTTGGCATTAGAGGTTGCATGTTCTCCTCGTGTTGGTATGGGTTTTCCTCCGGGTGCTCCAGTTTCCCCCACAGTCTTCAAACATGCGCTATAGGTGAATTGGGTAACTCTACGCATGTTATGACCTCTTATATCCCCAGTAAGGAGAAACAGAATCCTTTGATGCAAGCAGAACAGGTTGAAAAACTCTTTAATTCCAGTGTCAATCAGACTGATGAACATTAATCAGTAATATTTTTGTCTATAAAAGTTGTGTGTTATAGGAACAACCTGAGTTAATGATGGTATTTTCATTTTGACTATCCCTTTAAGGTCTTTAAAAATAAACATATAATGATATAACCATCCAAATCAGTGTATTTTCCAGCCTTATAACAGTTCTAGCCACCACCTTTTTGGCCACTTTAGTACAAAATGTGCAGCCTCTAATCACATTGAAATTAAAGAAATAAGGCATTTCGGAATCTTTTGTAGATGACACAATTAGAGCTGTTCAAATGCAAAGCATATACATACGATATGAATATTTTGTAAAACATTAGATTGATATACTGGACAAGGTGGAGGATTTCTTTCAACATTTCTCACAGACTTCAAACACATTTGACACAGAAAGCCCTCACGGTGATTTTACTGTGGTAAAACTGGAATACTGTACTGCCAATGACTTCCAAAACAAACAACACTGGGAACTTCCGAAGGTATGAGGCTGTAAAAGAGTCTTAAACTATAAGTCTGATAGTTAGCCAATCGTATATTAGCATATAAGGTTGTTAAGTGTGTTTGAATGGAAAATAATTTCTGAAAGTGGGAGGAGAGATCATCAGTATTACACGTGACAGGAGTGTGTGGTAATCTCTTGTTTAAAATCAGCATTTGCTTGAAGGAATTTACAAAGATGTGCCCTGTTCAGATTCTATAGATCTAGCACTGAAGTACTTGTTTCAGCTGCTGATAAAGTGTCAAGAGATAATCGACATCATTTAAATAGGCCTTGAACTTTGCATTATAGATAGTTTTTTTTTTTGTTAGGTTGTTGCTGTGGAGACATGACCTTTAAACAGCAGACAACGACTGAATTTGACCTTCCATTGTAAAATATAGAAATAATAATTGAAAAAAAAAAAAATTATATATATATATATATATATATATATATATATATATATATATATATATATATATATATATATATATATATATATATATATATATATATATATATATATATATATATATATATATATAATAGTATATATTTATTATTATTAGTAGTATAATATTAATATTATTAATTTTAGCTTTGTAATTTAATTGATTTAGTATTAAGTTAAATTATATATAGAAAAATGTCTAGTAAAATATTATGTACTGTAATTATGGCAAAGACAAAAAGAAATCAGTTATTAGAAATTTTATGTTCTATAAAACATATCATGTTTAGAAATATGATGAAAAATTAATTATACAGAAATAAAAATTTAACAGGAGGGCTAAACATTCATAATCTGACTTCACCCGTATATATATATATATATATATATATATATATATATATATATATATATATATATATATATATATATATATATATATATATACTACCGGTCAAAAGTTGGGGTCAGTAGGATTTTTAAATGTTTTAAAATAAGCTTCTCCTGCTCACCAAGGCTGCATTTATTTAATCAGAAATACAGTACAAATTGTGAAATAACTGTTCAAAAGTAGTTTATCATTTCATTTAATCATTTATTTCCAGTGATTTTAATGATTATTCCAGTCTCATAGTCACATGATCCTTCGGAAATTACTCTAATATTAATTATTATTGTTATTATTATTATCATTATTATTAATGGTAATAGTAATAAAAGTAAGGCTGGAGTAACATTTCATTTAAAACTACATACAATAAGAAAGATGTTATTAAGATTTTAATAAATATATATAATTGAACTTTTTTTACATTTAATAAATTGCGCCTTGATTAACAGAATAATTTCTTTGAAAAAAAACTGGAAAAAAAGTGTGTATATATGAGTAGAAGTGTGATATGGCTTTATATCGGCACTGGTGGGAGGAGTGCCTTAGTACCCCACCAGTGATGATAAACAGCAATATCGCACATGCTACATTGTATTTATACAACAGTTCGACGGCATAATAGTGTATATTAAAAAGAAAACCAAACACGGAAAAATCCTTTTGTATGAGGAACTACTTTCTTCCGCTGTTCATTCACATCTGCAGCTGACGTCAGAACAGCAAAAACCATTACTAATTCACCAACGTCACTTTAGACCCAGCATTTGAATGACTCTCTAGCGTAATGTCTAAAGTGATGACAAAACAGGTGATTTTGCTCACATTTTAAGATTATAAGGCTGAATGGCAGGAAATGCCATCAGTCTACAGACATTTCTCCCAGTATTTCTTTGTTGCAATCAGGAGATCACAATAATTAACCCTGAAAAAGCTAATGCAACGCAAACACTACCAGATTTGCGATAATGAACAACGCTAAGCATATGCGGGCATTTCTTCTTTCTTTCTTTGTACTGAACTAATCTGCAGTAACAAAAACAGGACAAAAACATTAGGAACAAACAGATGGCCAACCAAAAAGTAACTCAGGGATATACAAAGAATGGCCAACACAAAATACATACATTCCTAATCTCACACTCAACACACTACAATTACTATGGTACAAATACAGCACTACAGCATACAAACGAGAGAGATCGACTTAGGAAGTCACTTACCATTTGTATAATGATTTGATCAGCTGTAGTTTAAAATTACACTGGATTTTTCCTCCTCTAAGGGCTTATTATGTGGTCTCCATCGGCATCTTGTGGATGACACTGTATCTTCGAAATTATAAATATTTTAGATAGACACTATTCTTATAAATAAACTGCATAGTTGCAATCTAAACAACTACATTCTCACCTAAAAAGCCTCAAAGGTACATTATGTTGCCCAACAGCAGTAATATTGTCAAACTGTAGTGAGTGTATTATTTGCTGTCACTCTATGTGGGCGGAGTAATACACAAGGGTGAAGAGGCTGCAGGAGTTCTGACATTGCAGAATATCCAGCCTGATCTCACGAGGAAACGTAAGTTATTTACGTTTGTCAGTTTAGTGGCTAATTCGAGTTCAGTCGTACAAAAATGTACGATTTTAAAAAGGAGGCGTGGCATCTAACCCCACCCCTAACCCCAACCGTCATTGGGTGATGAGCAAATCGTAGTAATTTGTACAAATTAGATCGTTCGAATTCATACGAATTAGCCACTAATCAAAAGGTTACGAATTGCCGTGAGATTGCGTTGGAATATCGCACTGCTATCAGCCAATCAGATTCAAGAACCAGACAGAACTGTTGTATCCAATATATCTTACAAGAATGTATCACAAAACAGTGTGTTGCATAATATATTTGTAACATAATTATAACAGGCAAATTTGACAAAAGTACATTAGCAGCTTTCATAAGGTATACACAGTATCCAAAATGCATTTTATATTTGTTATGTATGAAACAGTGCAGTTACATTTCACATACTTTCAACTAACTGGACCATTGTTAAACAATATTTTGTCATTAAGTAATATGAAGAGCATGCAACCTTTCTATATAGACAATTCATTCACATATATCTGTATATATACATATACATACAGTATATCAAAACGTATCACTCCATTAAAAAAAAAAAAAATCTTAAGAAACAAACGTATAAATAAATAAAGTGTTGTTAAATTGTACTTCTAAGTTTTAGCAGAGTAATTTTTAATCCAGAATAATGTGAAGGGTCAAGGCTACCGTTATCTTCATGATAAGAGTGTTGGGAAAAAAAGTGGAAGCGGTTTCAGCATATCTCAAAATCACTACACTGATGTCATTACTTTGTGAACATCATGTAGTACGTAGAGTAATTAAATGTTTAAATTGCAGACAGTGTTTTACTTTAAGCATTTCTCCTCATTGGTCATTATTTTCAGTTTGAGAAAAGCTGACTCAGACATTTTGACTTTATATTTAAAGGTGCAGTATGTAAGTTTCACACCCAGTGGTTAAACTAAGTATTGCACCCCTGGTTCAAAATCTGTTCAAAACACATGCAAGAGCAGGTTGCTGAGTTGACGACACCAAGAATGGCTGATTTAAATCATGTTCTAAGCAACGGCACGCAATAGCAGGAATAGTTTCTATATTAAAAGGAGTTTTTGTCTTAACCAACACCTGAAATGTATATTGAAACGGCTTCTATTTCTAGCAGCTGAACAACAGGATAAACTGACAATCATCACCTCAGGTACACCTCATGTGCTTTATTTAGTGTTAAATGCTAACAATGTGAGTTTGAATGTCATTTTACATGACATTTATTGCCATACTACTGAAAGCAGCAGCAGATAGTTCACCTCAGATCTGGAAAATAAAAAAAAACTGTTTGAAATTAAACGTTAGACTCAAAACCAAAACATATCAGTGATCCAGCATCTACATTTAATAATGTTAAAGAGGTTTAATATGTATTAATTAGATTACAAACCTTACCATTTTGTTGGAGTGCAGTGAGTGCACTATTCTGTGCTTCTGAATGGCTGTATTTAAATTTGTCGTGTGTCGTCTGGTATAGACACCCAAATTGCATATCACTGCAAATCTCATCACGTAGCGTGTTGTTAAGACACGGGTTACAATGTATTTTGCTCACCCTAATGTTTACATTTGTAATATTTATATTATTCACTAATTATATCCACCTCACGTGGAATCCACGTCTCAGTTGGGAGTCTGCTACTGTGCACCGGACGTCGCATTTTCGGTGCTTTAAGAGCCTTCATGACTGAATGAATCACACTAAGGCAACCTGGAGTGCTGAAATATAATTGGCTAAACTGGCATTGGGGGTGGGGGGGGATTTAAATAACCAAAACAAAGACAGCCGTTCCGGCACGTAACGCACATTTTCAATGCAGAATATCTGACTGCATTGTTTTTCAGATAGACAAGAATGTTCACTTAGCATGTTTCTTAAATATCTGCAAACAATTTTTATGCTTTAGAAGAGTCAAAAACTTTCATACAGCACCTTTAATTTCTTTTAATTGCTATAGCTAATAATCAGCTACTGTTTGATTAATCAGTCAACCTTAATAAAATGTTTAAAAAACACTTTAAGTACTATAAAATGGACGAATAAATAGTGAGCAGTAAAGTACCATTGTTATAAAAGTTCTAAAACTAAAAATATAAAGACAAAACAACTGGTATCGCCATCAAATCAAATGAACTAAATGCACTTGATATCAATTAAAAGCAAGTTAAATGCAAATAAAGTGTTGATCTTTGTCAAAATATGAATAAAACAATCATCAATGTCACACAGTGTAGCAGATATATTTCTAAAAATGTGAAACAACATAGTCAATATATTAAATATAAAAGAATGAGTGCTCATACAAAAATTGTATAATATTTGAATTTATAAATGATTAAAAACTCAGTAAATTCAATCTAAGATTCAACATAATTATTATAGTGTTTTGGGACTACATGGCTACAAACCTAAAATATACTTAAAATTAAAAATTGTGTCTAAGACTGTATCAGTATACTTTGATGGTCCCTTTTACATATTTTGTTGACTATAAATGACATTGCCAGTTAATTATTATTAGAGTGTTAGTGGCTTATCTGCTTAAAGGCACAGTATGTCATTTTTGCCACTAGAGGGCGCACATATTCACAACAAACAAAAGTTACAGGAGTTGTAGTCTTCATTACATCCTATAGGACTCCTGCAGAAATCATGTTGATGGAAGATTAAAGTATTCAACACTTATTATCATGGTATGAAGTGGAGTAAGACTGAAAGCAGAACGAGTAAAACACTGAAGTAATTACTGGTGAGAGACGAGCACTTTTATTATGCCACACTCCACCACTTCCTGTTATTCAGCTCGTAATCATGTGGAGAAGAAGCAGCGCTGTTGTATTAGACTAAATAGTTTAGGAGTCTGTTATAACGCTGCTCTGTGCAGTCTAAAAACACACACAACATATTAAAGCCTCTTTGGTTTTTACGTTTTCTATAAAAAACAAACCAGAAATTGAGGATGTTACCTCATTAGCATGAATACACAGCCAGGGGCGGATTTAACCAATAAGCGAGGTAAGCGGCCGCTTAGGGCCCCAGGAAATCTGGGGGCCCCCAATAAATATCAATAAGTATTACACCTATATTACACCTATAAACTATATATAGCATCATTTTCTATCAGATTTTTCTATATTGAGAGATTTTTTACATAACTAAATATTACTTAATATACACTAAAATATAATATTATTATAATAATGTAATGTTATGTAATAATAATATTATAAAATAAAATATCCACCACCCCAATCATGGAGCAGTCCAGCAGTCAAATATATATATATATATATATATATATATATATATATATATATATATATATATATATATATATATATATATATATACACACACACAATTTTTTTTATTGTAAATTCATTTTAAGAACTAATCATTCAAAATGTAAAGACTGCATTAAGATAAAACATAAAAAAGAAGATAAAAATAAATAATAATTAAATAAAAGTAGAAAGGGTGCATCAGGACTTGGGCCCCCAATTCGCTAAATCCGCCCCTGCACACAGCACACACTCCATCTCACTAGTTAAAATTGCTAATTTCTCTGGATTTCAGCGTTCTTCAAAACATTTTATATATTTTAAGTACAATAAAACTGTTCTAGTGTTTTTGTGGATATTTTAATGATCAAATAATACAATAAGATCTTAAATAGTGTGTTTTAAAGCAACAGTTCATTTAAAAATAAAAATGTACTCTTAGCCAAACCTTCTGGATCCAAACTTTTATAAGTTTTTTTTCTTCTTCTGTTGAACACAAAAGAAGATATTTTGAAGAATGTTCGGAATCCCAGTAGCCATTGACTTCCATAGTAGCAAGAGCAAATGTTAATGGCTACCAGTTTTAACATTATTCAAAATACACTGGTCTGTGTTCAGTAGAAAAATAAAACTAAATTAAATTGAAGTGAATGGTGAGTAACTAATGAGATAATTTTCATTTTTTAATGGAACTATCCTTTTAATTTCTGCTCCACTGAAAGAAATTCTCTTAGCTATAATAAACTATGCATCAACACACCCTAACCCTAACCTTACAGTCTACTAATACTACAATGAGAATTAGTTGGCATGTAGTTCCAATGTAACTTATAAATAACAAAATGTATTAAAGGAAGCATCAAAATAAAGTGATAACATTTTTATTTAGAAAAATAAAGTGTAAATAAAATACATTTTTAGTGTGTGACTATTGTGCATACCCTGGTAAAACTGCATGAGAGTCATTTTAGATATTATTTACACTACTGCATTTCATTTTAAACCTGTCTGATCTCACAAGAAAACGTAAGTATTTTACGTTTTGTCAGTTCAGTCGTACGAAAATGTACGATTTTAAAAAGGAGGCTTGGCACCCAACCCCGTCCCTAAACCTAACCGTTATTGGGTGATGTGCAAATCGTACTAAATTGTACAAATTAGATCGTACGAATTCATATGAATTAGCCACTAAATCAAAAAGTTACGAATTGCCGTGAGATTGCGTTATTTTAAACTTAAAAGTTTTGTTGTGTTCATGCCTGGCGTACACATTACTCCAGCATATTTGACCCATGAAAATAAGTGTTTTAAAAACGACCCTGTTTTAATTCAAATAATAATGCTGGTGTTTGTTTTACTGTAGACGGACTAAAGTGTAGTTTGGTCTTATATTGTCAAAAATGCTGGGTTCCACTCAATTGATTCGTGAAGGAATGAAAACATTAAGTTAACTTGTTTGTTTTTACCAATTTAAGTGGATTGAACATAAAACAATTAAGTTGTCCTCCTAAAAACACTCAAGAATTGTTATTTCAGCTCAATTTAAATAAGTAGTTTGAACAAACATCATGTTTTGAGTGTATAAACTACTGCATATTGTTCCCTGATTCGTCAAACCACTCTCATATACACAAGTGGTAGACGCCAATCTGATTTCACCATGTAGGACATGTTTCTGTATGAACATCTATGTTAATCCTAGAACAACATTCCTATCAGCCAATCAGAATCATGGGATATGTTTACAGTTCATCCATCGAATTGGCTCTATATTTCCACTCCCCCAATAGCTGGTGTGTGGTGAGCGCACTGGCGTCGTTGTGCTTTGGCTGTCGTCGCATCATCCAAGTGGATGCTGCACACTGGTGGTGGTGTGGAGAGACCCCCCCCCCCATGATTGTGAAGCTCTTTGGGTGTATGACCATACACAATAAATGTGCTATATAAATACACATTACTTACTTTATGTTAAGTTTTGGCTTACGGTTAGGTTTATGCACTTCTATGATTGTTATCCAACTATTATTCCTCTCTGATTTTGGGAATAGTTTACAGTTATGTTTGGGTTTAGGGGTAGGCAATGGGTATGGATTACAACAAAATAATGTTCCAGGATCAACGTAGATGTTAATCCAAGATCGCATCGTACTTGGCAAAATCATGACTTGCAGTGTAGATGGCAAGTAAAATATGCATGCCCAGAAAGCACGAATGGCCTTGTATAATACAGTTTAGGCTATATAGTGTTGACAGAGAGTGTTTTTCAGAAACCACAAGGAGTGTTTTCATTCTAAAATGACATTAAAAAAAAATGCTAGTGTAAATGACACTTTAGTCTTTGAGCCACATACAGTTGGCATCAAAATTATTAGCCGTCCTCTAAAATTTCTATTCTTCTTTAAATATTTCCCAAATTATGTTTAACAGAGCAAGGACATCTTCACAGTATTTCCTATAATATATTTATGGAAACAAATATTATAAATATATTAAAATATTATATTAGGTTAGTTAGGCTGAAATAAAGCAGTTTTAAATTTATTAAAATGAGTTTTAACCCTTCTGTATTATTCAAATTTACGTCATGATTTTGCCAAGTATAATGCGATCCTAGATTAACATCTGTGTTGATCCTGCAACATCTTTTAGTTCAAAAATGTAATCCATACCTATTCCCTGCCCCTAAACCCAACCATAACTGTATTATTCCCAAAATCAGAGAGGAAAAATAATTGGATAACAATCATGTAGAAGTGCATGAACCTAACCGTAAGCCTAAATTTAACATAAAGTAAGTAAGTAATGTGTATTTATATAGCGCATTTATTGTGTATGGTCATACACCCAAAGGGCTTCACAATCATGGGGGGGGGGTTTGCCACACCACCACCAGTGTTCAGCATCCACATGGATGATGCGACGGCAGCCAAAGGACAACGGCGCCAGTGCGCTCACCACTCACCAGCTATTGGGGGAGTAAAGAGACAGTATATACATATCCCTTAATTCCGATTGGCTGATTGGAATGTTGTTCCAGGATCAACATAGATATTAATCCAGGAAGATGTCCTACTTGGTGAAATCAGGTTGGCGTTTGTTATGTTTGTGGCTGTTTTTGCCCTATTGACTTCCATTATAACCACATTTTTTGATTGCAAAAATGATTTGGGGCAAAAGCAGCCCCCAACATAACAAAAGGGTAGTAAATCTGCCCAGAGTGTATTGTTGAGTTTTAAATAATAAAAAAAAAAAAGTATTTTCCTAAAATATGTGTCAAAATAAGATTTGTCACACAAAATCATTCTATTTGCTGAAAAACAGAGAAATTTGTGGCTAAATTAGGCCTCAAAATCACCCCAGAGTGGATGAAAGCATCCTCAACAGGACACAAGGGTTAAGGTCAATACTATTAGCCCTTTTAAGATTAATTTTATTTCCAAAGGGCTACGGAACAAACCACTGTTATTCAACAACTAGTTAACCTAATTAATCTAAGCTTTTAAATCGCACTTTAAGCTTAATACACTGTAAAAAATGCTGGGTTCCACACATATCTTTAATGTTGTCCCAACACAAATTGATTAAGGCAGGGGTGTCCAAACTCGATCCTGGAGGGCCAGTGTCCTGCTGAGTTTAGCTCCACCTTGCCTCAACACACCTGCCAGGAAGTTTCTAGTATATCCAGTAAGAGCTTGATTAGCTGATTCAGGTGTGTTTGATTAGGGTTGGAGCTAAACTCTCAAGGACACCAGCCCTCCATGACCGATTTTGGACACCCCTGGATTAAGGTAACTAAATTCTTTTTACAAATTTAAGTGGATTGAACATAAAACAATTAAGTTGTCCCCCCAAAAAACTTTAAGAATTGTGTCGGTTCAACTTATTTTAAATAAGCAGATTGAACAAGCAGCAAAAAGTAATTTTCTGAGTGTACTAGTATCTTGCAAAATAACTGGAAAAATATGTACTGTCATCATGGTTATTCAAAATGAGTTATTAAAATGATTATGTTTAAAGATGTTATAAAAAACTTTTCAACCAAAGAACATAAAGCATCATTTGAGCTCAGGTAGTAAATTATTCGGTCGTTCAGCACAAAAGTTCACATCATGGGCTTGGCATCGTTGGACCGACTTCAGCTCGATATCATCACACTGACCCGACCCGTTTGATGAACTGCTGGATTCCTCCAGCAGATACTCCCTCGGAGTCTTACACGCATTTCTTAACCGTTTCCAGACTTTTTTGTTTAGAAACATGTACAACAAGGGGTTTATGAACACATGCGTGAAGGCAATGGACTCGGTCACCTGAATGGCGAAGTCAAAGTGTATGTTAGTGGTGCAAGCGTAAAAAAAGTGAAGGTCTTGCAAGGCATGCAAGAAAATGACAACGCTGTAGGGGAACCAGAGGAGAAAAAACATCACGGTGAATCCAGTCTCCAGTCTGAACCTCTGGAATCTGCTTCTGTCCACAACAACGCTGCAATACCGGATCCAACTGAAAACGAGCACGAGAAACGGTATGACGAACCCAAGTAGGGTCATCTGAAACCTCGTGTAGACTTTCCAACCAAACCCATCATTGAAATGATAAGTGCAAACGATCTTCTCGTGGAATTTTTGCAACTCCACAAAGCTGACATGAACAGCCGCAGCCAAAATTGAGAATAGCCACACTACGACACACAAAACACCATTCCTCTTTGAACTTCTGAAGATCCTGAGGGTAGAATCAAGACATGCGTCGTCCAAAAATCTCTGGAAGCTCAGACTGGCGACAAAAAGATTGCTGCTGTACAAACTGACCATGTAAATGAATGTGATCGCTTTACAGCTGTGATCGCCGAAGATCCACTCGCTGCCGGCGTAGACCGCCCAGAAAGGAAGGCTCAGTGTGAACAGGATGTCCGATATGACCATCTGAAGAGGTAAAACCATCCTCAGAGTCTTATATTTGACCAACAACACTACAAGGGTTAAATTAGCGATAATTCCCAGCGCACAGGTAACCGAGTAGAACGTAGGTAGAAACAAATAGCTGAACTCCTTAACGTGCGTCTTCTTGCATAGTCCAAATTCTTCAAGTCCATCAGAATTGTAATAGTCCTCATATAAGCTGACGTCCTCCGGGTTTAAAACATCCATGGCTTGAATTCAAATGTTTGTTATTCAGAGATTTGCTATTCTGATCTGGCTTCAGAGATTTTCAGAGAAAGAACGCACTTTTTCAGTAGATTAGTGCGACACTTGTCTTGAAATCCTCTCAAGTCATTCTCTAGGAAAAGCCCAGTTTCTAGGAAACACAGAACAAACAGTCGTTCTCTAAGCATGGAAAGTATGCATCCAGCATTTTGATACTAACACAATGAATCAGAGGAGGTAGTCCTGCAGTTTATAAAAACTGTTTTAGGGTATGCCTACATCAACAATAAGAAAGGAAATTTGCTTGGCTGAGCATTGGGAGGAGCAGGAAAGGAAGATATGACTCTCTCTCTCACACACTCACACACACACACACATATTAAATGCAGAAGTTATTTTGTTTTTCTGGCATGACTAGCAACTTTGTAAATCACAGATGTGACACTTAAACTGTGAGCGTGACTGAAACTAAACTAAGATGTTGTAAAACTATTGATTAATGCTACATTTGAAGAGTTCAGATGCAAAAAAACTATGAAAGTGTCATCTGATATGTTCTAACATTAGTTTTTTTGTGTCTCCAATGCTTTATGTGGAGTTATTTAACTTTAAAGTCACTGAAAATACCATTATTTGGCATAAATGTGAAATCACAGAACCTTTACACAGGAGCCTGAGAAAAATAACAATTTAGAAGATTTCAGATGGCACTTTGAGGATTTTGCATTTAAACTCTTCATTTACTATTACAAAAGCTGGTGAGATGTACAGTTTTATGTTAAAATGTAACTTAAAAGCATACAAAATAATAATAATACTACACTGTAAAAAACAACCTATAGAATCTACCCAATAAAATTGAGGTAACAATTTGCACTCACTTATTTAGGGTAGATTCTCTCACAAATATTTGGGTAAATAGTATCTAAATGTAACAGTGGTAACATACCAAAAGAAATTAGGTAAGATCTAACTAATAATTCTCATTAGTAATTACTTACAAAATTGAGCAACATTTACTCTACTTTTAGCAGTAACAGTTCATCTACTACATTAATACTAATAATAATTACCCAATACAAATTATTACATAATACTTATTTTGTGAAGGGTAAGTTAAGTAAAAAATAGCAAAGACGCATGAAATTCTATTAATTGCATTTTTATTGAACAGATAATTAAAAAAACATTTGAAACTATTAATATAGAGATACATTTCAAGCAAAATACAGTGTTACAATACATTAGTGTTACATATATCTTACATAATCACTGAAAAATAAAGCAAAGTCTAATAATGACAACATACATTGTAAACTATTTAAACACTCATGACAACACTCATCTGCTGGGTCCTCCTCTGCTGTGGGACTGTGAATCACCAACAACCTCATGATTTCATTTGTGTGGCCTTCAAGTTCGTCCTCCTGTTGAAAATAAAATACATTTTTAAAGTTAATTCAAGGAAATAAGCATAATGTTTGAATAATTGTTTTAGTTAATGCCAACTGTTTGAACAAACAAGATTTCTGTTAAACAGCAGTTCAATACAAACCAAAATTCTTTAAATTATTATGCGACTACCTCGGGTCACCCTTTCATCAGTTTCTTAATAAATGTCCCCCATCAAAGGTAAAATATAAATCAATGTAGAGTTAAAAGTAAAACTAATGAATCACAATTCAATATATTTTTAATGATAAATGACAGATTTCTGTCCCTCCACGTAAGTCTAAACTCTGACACTTCATAAACTTCATAAAGACATTGTACAATAAATACATTTGAAGTGTTTAATCTAAATTCTCAGAAGAAAATGTTTTTACTTTGTGATGAAGATTTAACAAGCACTCAAAAAATTACTTTGGCTGCTTGCTCAAACTTCTTATTTAAAATGAGCTGAAACAACACAATTCTTGTGTATTTTTGGGGAGGACAAGTTAATTGTTTTATGTTCAATCCACTTAAATTTGTAAAAACAATTAAGTTATATTAATTGATTTGTGTTGGGACGACATGACAGAATTGTGTGGAACCCTGCATTTTGTACAGTGTATACTGTAAAAATAAATGCTGGGTTCCACACAATCAATTTTTGTTGGGACAACATGATGAAATTTAGCTCACTTATTAGTTTTTACAAATTTAAGTGGACTGAACATAAAACAATTAAGTTGTCCTCCCCAAAAATACACAAGAATTGTGTTGTTTCAGCTCATTTTAAATAAGTAGTTTAGACAAACAGCATAATTTTTGAATATATATGCTTTTGTACTCATGTAAACAATGATCAGCATAGGGTTCATTCTTGTCTCAGCTGTTTTAAAAAAAAATCAGGTTTCTTTGAGCAAGTAGTTTGTGCTTCCTTTTGTTCACTGATCAATGTTTATCTGAGAATAAAATTCTACATTAAATCTGATTATTATATAGTCATAATCTCTCTAGAAAACTTGGATTGTACAATCTATAAATGTTTTGAAGCATCAAAAGGTTTGCATGATCAAGATTTTACTTGAAGGATAGATAGGTCTTACAATAAAAACAATTATACTACTCAAATACTACTCTGACTATTTACTAAAGATTAGGTATTGCATTGGTTGCTTAAATCATGGTGATCAATAAGTGAAATGAAACAATGTGTATCCAATGTGTTAAAGTGAAAACAAAATGTGCACACTGAACTGACAAATCATTTATCAACATACCTGACAGTCTTTGAGCTCTTCTTGATCTTTTCCAAGGCACTCTGAGGTAGATAAGCAAAGACATGCATTTTAGTGACAATACAGTGACTCTGTGAGCTTTGTGCACAGTAACTTATAATAAATATTATTGATCTGTAAATATTTACAATAATAAAATAGAGTTTTAAATGGATCCCTTCTAACACAAAGGCTGATCCGATAAATACAATATATATATATATATATATATATATATATATATATATATATATATATATATATATATATATATATATATATAATAAAATGCATATCAGACCGATTGCGTTCCATTTGTTAAATGTATTAATTGTGATGGGAAGTTCTGTTCTTATTCTGCAAATCGGTTCCCTCGTACGATTCAATTCAATGAATCGGTTCAGTGGACCTGTTGCACTGATTAAGCATCTACCAGTAACACTTGATATTAAATATACTGTATTATTTTACCCTCTATTGAAGTCATCGGTTCGTCCCTGTTGCAAAGTCAATTGCAGTCTCAGTAGGCGTTATCAGCTTTGGACGCGTCTGACAGAGACTCGGTTCAGAGCTGATGATTCGAGAACTGTTGAGTTTGAAAACCACGTTAGTTGGAGCATACCAGACACGTACAAAATGCAAAACAATATATTTTAATAATCATAGATGCAGATGCTTAACGTAACTTACTCTCATTTGCGGGTGGATGTTTTAGCTGTCGTTACCGACAGACGTGCGTTAGCCGTCAGCAATGTTAGCATGCATGCAGTCAGCAGCCTATGGCGTCAACAAGACACAGGCAAGCACATAAAGTAAAATGACATATATTTAAGTATACCTTTCAACAAAACAAGCTTACGTTTGCATTCATGTATAAAAAATATAAACAAAAACTTACCGTTTAACTTGACAAATAACGATGCCGCCTGGACGTTGACGCATGGTGCACACTTTTTTTAACTTGACAAATAGTGATGCCGCCGCCCGCCTGGACGTTGACGCATGCGCACTTTCTAGAACCGAAGCTAATAATTATGGATAAGTTTTACTCATTGTTAAAATGTTTCTGTTATTACTGTTAAAAAATAGGTAGTGTTGATAGAATGTACCCAATTATTGTGTATTTACCTGGTAGCTCATATAATTAATTAAAATCTAACTGCTTTTAATGGGTAGCCTTTAACACCCGCCTGAGTAATTTTTTACAGTGTAATAAATTCTGACTTGTACGTAAAATAGATAAAATAACAAGTCATTAAACTACATTTTATTAGGTTTTAAATAGTTAAAAGATTCCTAGGTAAAACCTATTGATTTAATAAGAAGGATGATGGGGAAAACACCTTATCTATACATATTACAAATTATATATACTTACTTACTTACTCCCAGGGCCATTTATATCAAAGTTGATATTTATCCGCACCATATTGGTGTTTCGTAACATCGAGTTTTTATGAGGTGAGTTGTTAGCCCAACTCTCAACCCCCAAACTGGAGGACCAGGACATAAACACATACACTACAGACAATTTAGCTTACCCAATTCACCTATAGCGCATGTCTTTGGACTGTGGGGGAAACCGGAGCACCCCGAGGAAACCCACGCCAACACGGGGAGAACATGCAAACTCCACATGGAAATGCTAACTGACCCAGCTGGGGCTGGAACCAGAGACCTTCATGCTGTGAGGCGACAGTGCTACCCACTGCGCAATCGTGTTATAAAATTTTTAAGTATTTTTTGTTCCAAATATGTCCGGCAAAATTATGTGATATTTAAACTTTATATAATGGTCATTAAATAAAGCAGGACATTTTCCATAGGCAGTGAACAAAAACAAAACCCCTTTTCCCTTTGAAGCATATAGACTTTACATCTGCCAATGTTTTGCTTACTTCCTTCAGTTCTAACAATTTTCCCCTTAGGGTTGCCACATTTCCAATTAAACTGCTGAGCTCAGGGAAGAACTCTGAAACTAGTGGCATTACTACAGAGACCCGGAAGGAACGTGATGGTGGGGAAAAAAACTGAGTGGGAGAAAAAAATATGAGTGGGAGAAAAAAAAAAAACAGTGATAGGAAAATATTTTTTGTTAAAGTTTTTGCATTCCCTCGCAAAGATATTTTTCCACAAACACTTCCTGTTCACTTCATACATGTCAACCCTCCCGTTTTGCCTGGATTATCCCCTATTTTACAATTCTATCCTGCTATCATCATATCATTCAGTATTTTCCCATATTTCTCATGTATTTTTAATCTTGAATGCATGCTGAAATGAATATAAAAATGTCTGCATTCACTTTCTTTCCATTAAAGCTAAAATACGGCATAATCCAGGCAAAAACAAAAGGGTTGACATGTATGAAGTGAACAGGAAGTGTTTGTGGAAAAACATTTTTGCGAGGGAACGCAAAAACTTTAACAAATATATATTTTCCTATCACTGTTTTTTTTTCTCCCACCCATTTTATTTCTCCCACTCAGTTTTTTTTTTCCACCATCACGTCCCTTCCGGGTCTCCGTACATTTCCTCTGAAATATCAGTCAGAAAATCATGACTACTTGTACTTTTTTAACAACAACTACTTCTGAGCTATCAGTGACTATGAAAAAAAAATCGAAATAAAATAAATAATAATAATAATTATACAGTTGAAGTCAGAATTATTAGCGCCCCTAAATTATTAGCCCCCCGTTAATTTTTATCCCCAATTTCTGTTTAACGGAGAGATTTTTCCGCACATTTCTAAACATAATAGTTTTAATAACTCATCTCTAATAACTGATTTATTTTCTCTTTGCCATGATAACAGTAAATAATATTTAACTACGATGGTTTGTTCTGTAGACTATCTAAAAAAAAAATAGCTTAAAGGGGCTAATAATTTTGACCTTAAAATGGTTGACCTTAAAAAGATTAACAGCTTTCTCCAGAAGACCAAATATTATCCGACATAATGTGAAAATTTCCTAGTTCTGTTAAACTTCATTTGGGAAATATTTAAAAAGGAGAAAAAATTCAAAGGGGGGGCTAATAATTCTTCAACTTCAACTGTATAATATATATATATATGTTATATATATATAAGTGGTGGGCCGTTATCGGCATTAACGTGCTGCGTTAACGCGATACTCTTATCGCGCGATAAAAAAAATATCGCCGTTAATCTATTCTCAAAGTTGGGTTGGGAGCTGGGTCTATTCTATGCAAGCTATGATGACTTTTAATTTGCCCAAATTGGCCCACGGTAACCTTTGGTTTGGCCCGCCATCCTATCTAAAAGGGAGGGAGAATGATATGGAGTTGAATGGGTCAAATGCCTTTGACAGAGATCGTCATTTCGAATTTAACGTAAAGTTTTGTTACTTTGTTTAATTGAGGAGCTACAAAAAGCCAACTAAACTTTTAAAATGTAAATACTGCACTTGACAGATGTGGAAAGTAAAACATGTACAAGACATCAACAAACAATTAAAGGCAAAGGCAGGAGCAGCTCAACTAGTGTATTCAGCATTGATCTCCATTGTGTTATAAATGGGATTGTTTATGTTTTAAAAATGATACTGCATCATTAATTAATATGTTTTAAAGCTATGTTTTCTAGTTGTTT
The DNA here is from genome assembly GCA_903798195.1 of Danio kyathit. Taxonomy (NCBI): domain Eukaryota; kingdom Metazoa; phylum Chordata; class Actinopteri; order Cypriniformes; family Danionidae; genus Danio; species Danio kyathit. The sequence goes on along the minus strand of LR812520.1, from coordinate 4,676,928 downwards.
TTAAATATTAGCAAATAAATTAGGAAATTACATGAACCATTTAATGTAATGCGGTTCAATATATTCAAATTACAGTCAAGTTGGGTTTTTGGCCCTTTATAAGAAAAAGTTTGGGCACTCCGCCTGGTTTACATAATGGCTGTTTACTTCTCTTGTTCCAATTATAATTTATAATTTGACCTTTTTACCACTTCTCATTTGCACAAGGCCTTTTCCATAGTATACCCATCCAATACCAACCATTATGAAGTAAAAACTAACAAAAAAATAAATAAAACAGCTTTTTTTATCTGGCCATTTCACCAACAGTACTGTACAAATCTGTTTATAATTTAAGTGTAAATCTGACTTATCAACCTAAATTAATCTACATTCACGAAAGAGTTTGCCCCCACAGGACAAAGCGTATTGAGGATACTTTCAACTGAAATAAAAATAGCTGTAATCATTAAAAATCAAACTTAATCTATAAAATGCTGTGCATATTTACAATTTTAATAGTAATATTACAGACTACACTTAACTTTCACTCGACGCTGTAATAACTTACCTCAGTGAACAGTTGTTTGGCGTTAAACGACATTCAGTAGACTCATGAATATTCATGTTCCTCCACTTAAAATTCGTCTCACGAAAGTGTTAAATAAGACTTCAAAATATATATATATATAGCTACACAAATCTGTCCATTTATATCTCTGTACAAACTAGGCGAATAGTACGACGAAATATTATTAAAAATATGATAAAACACGAGATTGATTTGACGCCTCAGGACGTACGCAGTTACGTTATTAATATTTATAAGGTAAGCCTTCGCCATAGTACGCTTCGTATTTGTTTCGTACACAAAACGCAGTGCAGTATGGGAATGAAAATGGAAGGTTTAAGGTTGGAAGGTTGACTTGCCATTGCTGCACTAAAGAAAAATAACACAATGCAAAGGATGATTTTGTTTGGCGGAGCTTTGAGGGAGATTGTGGTGCGGTCAGGCGGACTTCAGGCGCACTATTTTCTGTGTACGAGCAGGACTCGGATTAAAAAACACTCTCAAACTCGAGCCGCCAGCAGTACAGCACACTTCAGCTGTTACAGTTTACCACACAGGACTTTCCTCAATGTGTCTGGACAAGACACGGGCTCATTTCTTCAAGGAATAATCACCAATGACATGAATCTTCTAGGAGAGGATTCACTGAATGCCATGTACGCTCACGTGCTCAACGTTCAAGGCAGGACACTGTACGACATCATCCTTTACAGGTAAAATGATCACACTAACAATTTACTAACTAACACTATTAACACTTAATTAGTTTGAACTGTTGGAATTAGACACTATGTAATATTGACGTGGTTTTATAAGTGCTGTAGTTTTGTAAATTGGGTTCGTAAGTTGTGGGCGTGACCTCATTCAGCATTATCTTCCTGTCACACGTTGATAGTTTTTGAATTGGCATGTGAATAGATATGAAGCTGCTTTGGTACAGTTCTATTATATCACTAAAGTCAGTGTTATTTATGTGTAATGTGATGCTGATATGTCCAGTGGCTTACAAATAATGAATATGACAGAATTGTTTTATCCACATGAAGCCATGCTGTGTATTAGCCTAGTACAGGGGTGTCCAAACTCAGTTCTGGAGGGCTGGTGTCCTGGAGAGTTCAGCTCCAACCCTAATCAAACACACCTGAACCAGCTAATCCAGCTCTTACTAGATATACAGTAATAGAAGCTTCCTGGCAGGTGTGTTGAAGCAAGTTGGAACTAAACTCAGCAGGACATCGGCCCTCCAGGACCGAGTTTAGACACCCCTGGCCTAGTACAACAGTAAGTAGCAAAAAATGAAAAAAGAAAGGAATTGTTGCATGCAAATAAGCATAAATACTTTACAATTAGCATACATGTATTAATTAGAGGCCAAAAAATGAAGGTTTGTAGATAACTTCTTATTGCTATTCTTATTTTTAGAGTTTACCATCAAACACACTCATTTCTCATAATGAAAAATGAGGACTGTGCTTATTTTTGCAACTGATTTTCTATAAATAAGTGAAAAAATTGCATTGTCGATAGAAAAAAGTTAGAAAAATTTATACTTTTCGTGTTTTTTCGATAATTTGGTAATCTATAAAGGTGTTGAGTTTTGTGCTGGCTAAAATATAAATTAAAATATTTAAATATTAATTTTATTTTTTTATTCTTAATTTATTTACACTATATATATATATATATATATATATATATATATATATATATATATATATATATATATATATATATATATATATATATATATATAGAGAGAGAGAGAGAGAGAGAGAGAGAGAGAGAGAGAGAGAGAGAGAGAGAAATAAACTATATAATTTTATGAACAATCTTGTTACATAGATATTTAAATTTATATACAATTTGTATCATATTCAGATGTAGTTTATATCTGAACAATATAAATAAACATTTTCTCAAATATGTGTGTATTTATATATAATAGATATAAACAGCACACACAAACCTAGATTATTATTATTAAATTAAGCATTTATTTTGGATGCAATTAATCATAGTTAATTTTATCCATATATAATTATTATTAATGAGATATCATTGTTTTATGTAAATAATTGCTAAAGCAGAAATATTTTTTATACCTAAACTGATGATTCTAAATATTGCAATGTCTGTTAATCTCCATTTATATTGCTATGGTTGTCACTATGTCAGTCTCTGCAAATTTTTTAAGTGAATACTGCATTTATATGAGGAAGACGCTCCTGAAGTGGTGTAGTTGGCCATTGCTCTTCTTAGTAGCATGAAAAATGAAACTTTTATTCAGATTCAGAATGGTTTATTTTAGCATAGCCCTTGAAAACATTCATTTTGTTACTAACATTTAGAAATGTAATATTTTATTTGATCAATTTCTTGTTTTTACTTGGACTTTAACCACTAGGGTTCACATGGCCATCAGAGAAACAGTTGTAAAACTAAAAAACAGCATTTAAAATTCTAAATAAAATAAAAACCTCAGTATTTTTTTTAAAAAGGTCAAATAATACTTTATTTTAGGCCCAAAATATCTTATTTATGTTTTATGTTCTCTCTGTATGCGTTAACAAAATGTACTTTGTTCTTCAGTTTAAAAGGAAACCCAGATGGACTTAACGGTGTACTTCTGGAGTGTGACAGCGCGGTACAGGACTCCGTTATGCAGCTTCTGAAAGTCTACAAAATACGCCGCAAAGTGAACATCAGCGTATGTCCGAGTCTCTCGCTCTGGGCTCTACTACCTCAAAGTAAAGAAGCCGTCCTGGGAAGGCCTGATGTTACCACTGCTGATAAGGTGCTACTGTTGGAGAAAGACCCAAGAACTGAACTCATGGGCTGGAGAATGGTCACCAGCGGTTGTGAGAATCCACTGGACATTGTGTCTGCTTGTCGACTGGGCAACACTGAGGAATACCACAGACATCGCTATGAGATTGGTATAGCCTTTGCATTATTATTTATTTATATAGATTGGGCTTATTTATAAAAGGCTTAAACTATCATAACTAGGTGCATTTGTTAGTCATTATTAGGATGTGTTGTTCACACTCGGCAGAATTAGTTTGATTAAAAGAGAATTTACTTAAAAAAAAGAAACCAATGAAGTACTGGATCCCTGTCTGCTTTCGTTTACATTTCATTAATTGGGAAATGCTTTTATCAAATCAGGTGAAGACAGGTAATTAAACCAACAAATGAGCAACTGTATGTAAGTGCCTTAACAAGTCTCAGTTAGTCCAAATTTTGTATAAATTAATTGTTTATGAAAATGATCTGACTTAAGTCATGCTGTGTAAAAAAAGCTTTATTTCTTCCTTTAAATAAATAAGCAAAAAAATCAATTAAAAGTAATTAAAATCACGATTTAAGATGCATTTCGTTATAACAATATCCTATATATTAAAAATTATTATTAAAAAATATATATTTGTCCGGCATATTTAAGACAAGAATCATTTGACGACATTAAACTGCTCTATTTAAGGAGCACAGTGCTATAATACCAATAAGTTGCCATTTTATATCTTTATAGTTGACCACTATCCTTAAAACCACCGGGATTTATTGATTTGTCAGCTAAAATTAGTTTCTAATCAATTAAAATATAATATTCTATCCTGTTATTACACTGCTACCTGCGACAAAATGTCAAATTTAGAAACAAAACATTGTTCTGAGCCGTAATAGTTTATTAATTCTTTAATTAAAGGCGAAGCTGGCGTAAATGAAAACGGCTGAATTGAGCATACACTAACCAATGTGTTATTTAGTCACACAATGGCGCCAAACAGACAAAAATAATTGGTTTCAGAGGTTGTTATCTGGGATTATAACACGGCTGTCTGGAATACTCCATTCTGATTGGTCAGTCGTGACATTTCAAGATATTATTCCGAGATAACAACCGCTAAATAACACAGGCTTATCCGGGAACTTATCATATGTATCAGTTTGTCAATTAATAATAAGTAGGTTAGTACAGGGATTCTCAACCGGTGGGCCTCAGCAATCTTGCAGGTGGGCCACGAGATAGCTTAAATTTAACTTTATTATTGTACTATACTTATTTGATTTCATGATTAAATATGTTTTATATAAAAATTATTGGTGTAATGGGATTTTCCATTTTCTGTTATTGATTACTTCGGACTCGGCAAAAAGTAAAATACAAACTTAACCGTGGCTGCACTTCCAGCCACTGCATGTTAACTAGGACTACATGCTCAGCTGTATTAAACAAACCGTCACGCGAATGTAAAGGTAACGGTGATTAAAGTTATAACCAGTTCGCGCATGCCTCATATCAGAGTCGCACATCTCCGTTGATTCACAAACTATGCGTGCTCTCTTTGTGTGAACTTTTTAGAATTTCAGCATAGTTGTCCAAATTATTGTTTTATAACGTGAGTGCAAGTGTTTTATAATGGACACGCACACATACAGGAGGATCTAGCAAGACTTGGTGGTCAGATCGATGTGTTTCAACAGACTTAGAGTGTTTTTACTGTATTTAACATTTTTTTGTTTATTTTATTAGATACGATTAATAGATGAATAGTAGTTAGTCCAATTCAAAGCAGCAGCTTTTTTTTGTAATCTCTGTGTGTAAAGGTTCATTTATTAAAGAAAAGGCCCGAATACTATAATATATATAAACTAGTTTAGCTTAGTTTTTTTTATAAAATGCTGTAGAAAAATAAGATAATAATAGTATAAGCAAAATAAATGTTTAGCTAATAAATAAAGGTTTAAAATAAGCATTTTCTCTAAACAATCAGTTAAAAAAAAAAAATGTCAGACGTGCGCCTTCAAAAAATTTTCAAAGAAGGAGGTGGGCCCTGAAATGAAAAAGGTTGAGAACCCCTGGTCTAATATATAGACTCTCAATATATAGATCCTCAAATACAGCTGTACATTATGCCTCATACACATTATTTTTCTTGACTCTTTTTTTGTAATAAAAATGATGCATTTATAATAGGGCTGTCCAAGGAGGGTAAAATCTAATTGTGATTTTTCTGAAATTGTGATTTTGATTCCATTTGCGATTTTAATTTAGTAAAAAGCTCAATATTCTCAATGGTGTGTAACACACACTTTAAACGAAGACAATACAACATGCTTAAACAGTAAATCTATAAATAAATATTATGTCTATATAAATATAGCCCATATATAGACAGTTTTATACATTATTACTTGATAATTCAAAACTGTAAACAAAAAACATGGTTCTACCATGGTTTTAGATGCCTCATGGGCAAACCCAAGCGGATTCAGTATAAGCATCGCAATTAAACATGTTAAACATGGACAAACAAAAATCCCATATAGGCTGCTTATGAGGGTCACAAGTAGATGTCTGGAATTCCAACCCATGGGCCAACCCACGTCCCACGTGGGCAAATGAAAAAAAAAAAAAATGAAAATACATTTTATATATATATATATATATAGATAGATATAGATATATATGGGTTATTCTCACGAAACCATTAAAACAACGTGGCACTTATGATTTTAAATATAAAACTTACTAATTTGTTAATACAAAAAACATTATAATAAAGACAACGCTGTTCTCTACAAAGCACAATGTGTAATTTCAACATAATTTATTTATTTTTAATATTTTACTGCATTTTCTACTTAAATTCTCATTACCGAAACGTGTCCATGTATGTTTGAATATGTGTTATGTTGTGATTTTAACAAATTAGCATAAAAATTTTAGAATAAAAACAAATGAATTGTTCTAATTGATTATCTTACATGACAGAACAAATAATTTACAAAATATTTATGTATAATGATAATGAGAAAAAACTGAAAAACGATGTGTCCATGACGGATGTTCTCATCCTCCGCAACCATTTTAAAGTACTGTTTAAACACACATAAAGAGTTTAAATAAAGTTTAATTTTGAATAAAGAAGCACATGGGCCAGTTGTTTCAAGATGGCTGAAAGAAAAGAAGATCTTTTATATTTCTCCAGTTTAATGTGAAATTTTCTCCTGTCAAAATAGTTACACGACTTTTTGATTATCATTACCGAAACAGGTAGTTTTCTACATTTACATCATTGTTAGATTTACAAATTTTTATGAAAACAAACTTTTTTAAAGTCTTAATTATATGCACTGACATTTTTTTTTAAAATCATCATAGCTTCCCTATTATTTGCAAAACATATTGAGGCACCTCATTCTCCGCAACTCTTTTCTCATATACCGTAACCATTTAAGGACAGTTGCGGTAGAGAAATAAGATAATAATAGTATGTTAGAAACGTTTTGCTAATAAATAAAGGTTTAAAATAAGCATTTTCTCTAGACAGTTTAAGAAAAAATGCCAGACGTGCGCCTTCAAAAATTTTCGAAGGAGGTGGGCCCCGAAGTGAAAAAGGTTGAGAATCCCTGGGTTAGTATATTAGCCAGTTTCGTTTCTGTCAGCTTTGCGTTTTTGACTGTTTGGCGCCATCTTGTGACTGAATAATGCGGAGATTAGTTTATACTATGTCAGCTGTTTTAATTTCTGTCAGCTTTGCATTTAATTAAAGAATCAATGAATTATTATGGTTCGGAACAATTCTGTGTCTAATGTTTATGTTTTGTGGCAAGTACCTGTGTAGTAAGCAGGATAAAGTACATCCAAGATGGTTGTCATCACAGAATAAAGCCATTTTATTGCCTATACGTCAGGCTGCCGATAAACCTGCAAGGCTTTATTCTGCGATAACAACCTCTTAACATAACATACCTTGGCATGTAGCAACTGACCAATCCCAAGTATTCCAGACAGCCATGTTATAAATTCTGTTAATCAGTCAATACTGTACTTTATTTAATTTTCACAGGACTACCTGAAGGAGTCGGAGATCTTCCCCCAGGTGAGGCTCTTCCACTTGAGGCCAATCTGGTCTACATGCAGGGAATCAGCTTCAGCAAGGGCTGCTACATCGGCCAGGAGCTGACGGCCAGAACTCACCACACCGGCGTGATAAGAAAGCGTCTGATGCCCGTGAGCTTATCTGCTCCAGCCGAGAAGCTCAACCAGGGGTCTGCTCTTCAGACCGAGACCGCCAAACCAGCGGGGAAATACAGGACAGGAGTGGACAAGCTGGGACTGAGCCTCGTACGCTTGGCTCACGCTAAAGAAACACTCCAACTTAAATCATCTGACGACGAGACGGTGACTGTACAAGCCTCTGTGCCTGACTGGTGGCCTAAAACCCCCAAAGAGAAATGAATCACAAACACTAGAAATGCAATTAATAATTTAATGTTTAAAGCTAGAACTTTTACACAGAGGTATTGATTGACACCTTGAAATAGAAGAAGTTTCTTTGGGTTTATCTTCTAAAAACTTTGCAATTGTATGGGAGTCTCACAGACTCGCACAATATACTGACACTGAGGAGAAACTGTTGAATAAAGTTGTTTTTGTTTTGTGCACACACAAGTATTTTGTAGCTTAATAACATTTCGATTGAACCGCTGAAGTCATATAGGTCAGTTATGAGGATGTTTTTTAGTATTTTGCTTATGACTTTAACCCCGTTCAAATTGACTCCCCTTTCGTTATGTTGGTGGCAGTTTTGGCCCCATTGACTTCCATTATAATGACATCTTTTTGATTGCAAGGCCATGACAGCATGTAATTCCCTGTTGGGAAGAGGTAAAATTAGTAATTTTTTACTGTTGATCATCAGCTGGCAGCCTGTAGATAGACCTGTGCAAGAAAGTTTCTGGCTTTTATGTGAAGTTTATTCATAAACTAATTTCGAGAGGATCACGTGCTTGTGATTTACCACAGCTGGTCTCGCATTAAACTAATCATGATCTCCCAATCATATGATTCCCTATTTACTATAAATAACCACAGTTTCAGTACACAGTTATCTTCGTTTGGAAGAAACCCCCCCTTTCCTCCCCCTTCTCCTCCTTTTCATAGATCGGGCGGCACGGCGGCCCAGTGGTTAGCACTGTTGCCCCACAGCAAGAACACTGCCAGCCCTGGTCCTCGCCAGGATGGTGGGTGTTTCTGTGCGGAGTTTGTATATTCTCCCCGTGTCCGCGTGGGTTTCCCCCGGGTCCTCCGGTTTCCTCCCACCCGCAAAGATATACTTAGGCTGCGTCCGAAACCGCATACTTCCATACTATACAGTACGCTTAAATCAGTATGCGAGCCGACTAGTATGTCCGAATTCTTAGAATTCGAAAATCAGTATGCGAGAAGTACCCGGATGACTTACTACTTCCCGCGAGATTCTGAAGTGCGCATCCCATGGACGCTGCGCTATCCCATGATGCCCCGCGAGAGAATTTATGAATGGACGTGAAGCGACGCAACTGACGCAGGTAGGTCACGTGACCATGACAAAATGGCGGATGTAGTACGTCCGAATTCCATTCATACTGCTCACATTCATACTGTATAGAACGTACTTTTCTAACGGCCGAGTAGTACGTTTAAATTCAAATGCAGTACCTACTGAATAGTAGGCGGTTTCGGACGCAGCCTTAATTCACAACAGACAATGGATACAACAGACAATGGATACAACTGTCTAACTCCCTTTCTCCTCAAGAGTTTCCTTAGCTATTGAAGCTGGGGAGTTTGAGAGCTACCTAAGCTTAAGCTCTCCTCTCGCTCTACGAACGGAGGGGAGCCCTGGGCTCGAGGATCCCTTAAGCTCAGGGTTCTCTCCCGGGACAGCATGCCAAACAAGCTTATATTAAATCATCAGCTAAGAGTGAACTCTTGAAATAGGGTTCTGTGGAGTAAAACAGCAGATTACAGTGAGTGTGCAGAAATACACTTGCTGCTTTATGAGAGATGAGGTGCTTATTTTGATTTTCTCAAACATATCAAGATAAGTGTGCAAAGGTCTTTCTTATGCTGTGTTCACACCAGACACGGCACGCGCAAATAAATCGTGCTATTCGCGCGTAAATATACGCGTGAACATTTGGAGTTAACTTGCTTCATTCGCACGTCAAAGTCACTTCACAATAGATGCGGATTCACATCATGTGACTCTAGCTTCGTTGCTAAATGGCTAACATGGATTTTATTAAAAGTAGCTGTGCTTTATGTGCTTTAGGAAGGCTGAAAAAAACGCGGCGATTCATTCGGCGCAGTGTCTGAGTGCACTAGATCCTTTCAGAGGTGCACCAGCTCTGTGAGTTCATCAACTCCTCCAGAAACTGTACCTGGAAGATGGAGGCTTTCAGCGGTGCTTCAGACTGAGCCGAGCCCAGATTGATGAACTGTTGTCTGGTATCGGCAAGATGATTTTACCAACAACAGGCGGTACGTCATGATCACACACCTACGAGAGAAAGCTCCTGATTGGTTAACGCTGTGCAAATGTCCACTGAAGTTTAGGTTTTCCAACTCGAGCGATTCGCGCACATGACGTTCAACTCGCGAATCGCAGTTAAAGTATATTTACATTTAAAGTTAGTATATTAGTTTTGCATTAGTTAAGTTTGACAAGACCAGTGAACTCTTTAGTTAAAATAAGTAAAACACGACAAATATATTGTTCAATTTTCCCAGTTTATTGAGCATGTTCCTCTTCTGAAATACTCAATCATGCATCATAATGTCATTAATAACAAATTCAATACAATTAACAGATTGAATCCATATTTAAGTAACACAAATGTGTAGTTAAAAGCATTTATTAACTCATTTATTTTATACGATTGTTCGAATGGCTTCTCTGATCTCCTGAAGCAGATCCTCGGGTTTGAAGCTCAGAGCTGCAGGGTCCAGTCTCTTAAAGTCTTCGTTGGTTAAGCATGACCTCAATATATGCAAAACTCTCTGGAGGTCGAAGGCGGCGTGATGAGGGCCTAATGCGCACAGGCTTTCCGTAAGGAGATCTTGGCAGTTTTCTGCATTTCTGGGACACGAGTTCAGAAAGGATATGCGATTATTTGCGATGGTCTTGAGGAAAGAGGCGAACTCGGCATAATCGATTCCTGTGCACGATTTCATGATCACCTGAAATAAACGAACATGCCAAAAATGCTACTTGGTTTGGTACTTGACGGTAAGGACACATCATTATGTATTAGTTTATTCATGGCATTTATTTTAACCCCCCGGTGTTGCTTATTTGTGAATCACACTTGTGGTCTTTGGGGTCAATAAGGGACGAACGCCCATAAAGTACCCTGTTTTTTGCTTGTAAATTCAATCAAATTGATTTTTGTTTTATAATATTTTTTCTAAATCATTTTGAATTTTGAGAGGGTTATGTGGTAATAATGAATATTTATGCAGTAATTAACATCCATTTTTCCCCCATTGAAAACAATGGAATTTTCATTTTTAATTATTTTTTAGTTATTGCAATATTTCCAGGTAAAATAGAGACTCTGCCATTCAAAAACTGTTACTTTTTGGGGAGTAACTCAATATTGCAATGCATTACTTTCAAAAGTATCTTTCCCCAACACTGCTTACCTGACAGTGCTGATGCCAGGTGTCCATAGTATCGCGCCATTCCTCAATTTCCCTCTGGACGGAAGAAAGTTCGTCTTGCAGAAACTGCCACATGATGTCCAAATTACAGCCGTTCAGCCAGTTATGATTGATTGAAATGGTGTCCTCCTATTGAGCAACATGGAATCTGAGTTAGCAGACAGTATGGAAGATATAAGAACAGTATATGCTTAATCATACAATTAATGCCTTGGAAAAAAAAACACTTTCGAAGCTAAAATAATTAGCTATTTTGTTCGAGTGATTTGGATTCAATTTAAAGTTGTGGGGTCCCACAGCATTGTATATTTAGTATATTCTGATACCAAATTTCAGAGCTTTCTGGAAAAAAAGTGGAGTTGCACAATGCCATTGTAACCCACGCAAGTTTGAGTTTAGTTTGAGTTTGAGTTTTTGGTTGGTTTTGGTCAGATTTCGTCATTATGGTAACTTACAGTACATGGCTAACCTGCTCCGGAGCAGGTTTTTTATTCTGGGAGATCTCAAACCAAAACTGGAACATCAGCTGTAATGGACAATGAAACTGAAACGCCTAGATTTAGACTACAATAAAACAGGGTTTTAGCTTTAACCCTAAATAAACACACCTGATCAAACTAATTGAGTCCTTTAGGCTTGTTTGAGGTCTACAGGTAAATTGAAGGTATCCAAGAATGCCAAGGTATCCATAATCTTGGACCAGGCCGTATCCTGAGCTGATGCTGTGGTGGTCATGGAGGAGTGGAGAGCATGAGACTGATTGCTGAAAGACTCCAATGACAGATGAGTCTCCGCATTGATCCCGTGGGCCAGCCTGAACACCCGCTGGTGACCTACACACACCTAGCGTTCTCCAGCCTTCGGCGCCTAGACTACAGCTCCGCACAGGAACTTTGGCCATTTCTCAAGTTTTTTTGTTTCTTTCACTTCTGTCAATTGGCGAAGTCTGTTCCTCGCCTCTGTCGTCACTGGCTTGCTTGCTTTGGGACTTGTGGAGCTGCACATCGATGGATTTGTTCTTCAGTGTTTGGACTTTCAGCAGTGAAAATTAAACCACACTGACCTGACCTGACCTGAACTGAACACTGAACTGACACAGTTTCAATCTACTAGAACTTCTATGTGAAGTTGCTTTGACACAATCTACTTTGTAAAAGCGCTATAGAAACAAACATAAATTGAAAAAAAAAACATGAATTGAAGCAGGGTTGGGGTGACACGGTGGCACAGTGAGTAGTGCTTTCGCCTCACAGCAAGTAGGTCGCTGGTTCGAGCCTCGACTGAGTCAGTTGGCATTTCTGTGGAGTTTGCATGTTCTTCCTGTGTTCGAGTGGGTTTCCTCCAGGTGCTCCGGTTTCCCCCACAGTCCAAAGACATGCGCTATAAGTGAATTGGGTAAGCTAAATTGGCCTTAGTGTATGTGTGGGTGTGAATGGGTGTTTCCCAGTGCTGGATTGCAGCTGGAAGGGCATCCGCTGCATAAAACATATGCTGGATAAGTTGGCGGTTCATTCCATTGTGGCGACCCCTGATTAATAAAGGGACTAAGCCAGGGGTGTCCAAACTCGGTCCTGGAGGGCCGGTGTCCTAGAGTTTAGCTCCAACCCTAATCAAACACACCTGAAGCAGCTAATCAAGCTCTTTCTACATATACTAGAAACTTCCTGGCAGGTGTGTTGAAGCAAGTTGGAGCTTAACTAAGCAGGACACTGGCCCTCCAGGACTGAGTTTGGACACCCCTGGACTAAGCCAAAAAGAAAATGAATGAATGAATGAAGCAGGGTTGGAACTAGTCTTTTTATGAACAAATGCCTTTAAAGTGTCTAAATAAAGAGCAAATTACTAATCGAAAAAATGAGTTTTTATATATTTAAAGTTGGACATTTAAAAAACATAATCTTTACTTAATATTTTAATTTAAAAAAAAAAAATCAATAAATTTGACCCATACAATGTATTTTTGCCTATTGCCAAGTGTCTGTTGCCTAGTTCACCAATTTTGGGTGTGGTTTTGCCAAGTGCGATGTGATCCTGGACATCTATGTTGATTCTGGAATGTCATTTTTTTTTTTTTGCTCGAAGTGTGGTTTATTTATAAACTAAATTCGAGAGGATCACGTGCTTATGATCAACACGGCTGGCACCTTATCAGCTCCGTAATCTGCCCTATTAGATGATTACGGACACACTACAAATAACCAGAGATTTCACTCCAGTTATCTTCGTCTCGAAGTTCCCCCCTCCTTCCACCCCTACTTCCACCCTTTTCTATAGGGCGACACGGCGGCCCAGTGACTAGCACTGTTGCCTCACAGCAAAACGCCACCAGTTCAACCTCTCATTGAGCCGGTTGGCGTTTCTGTGCGGAGTTTTCATGTTCTCCCCGTGTTCGCGTGGGTTTCCCCCGGGTTCCCCGGTTTCCTCCCACCGTCCAAAAACATACACCATAGCCAATCGACTAACCAAATTATTACCTAAGACAACCTTAGTTTACACTTTTCACACGGCGATAAGCGGGGGAGTTCTCGAGACCTTCCTGAGCTCGAACTCCTCTCTCGCCCTTCTAACGGGAGGGAGCCCCGGGCTTGAGGATATACGAGCTCAGGGCTCTCTCCCGGCTTTATTGATCATCAGCTAAGTGTGAACTCTTGAAAATTGAATCCATACCTAATCCCTACCCCTAAACCCAACCCTAACTGTAAATTATTCCCAAAATCAGAGAGGAATATTAGTTGGGACTAATACCTAACTGTAAGAACAAACTTAACATAAACTGTAAACTTATCCCTTTAATCTGATTGGAATGTTGTTCCTGGATCGATTATCTCTCAGGACTCTAACCCTAAACACACTAACCGTGCACCTTTGCGTTTCTCGATCAGGGTAAGCCACTTTAAAAAATCCCTTATCCACAGAGCACTGATACATTGATTCCCCCTTAAAGCACCTTGTGTTTGTTTTTTAGCCTTGTAAATGATCTTGGTGATTCAGCATAACAGAAGAACATTATTTTTGTTGGATCCGACAATGTGGTAAAGCAAACATACTTGCATCCTCAAGAGAGCAGCCCAGAAAGTGGAGTGTGCCTTGAAGAAAACAAAACTTACTCGAATTGAGGAACGTCACAATGTTACTGATCTAAAACTAAACCAACACTACAACAATGACTCTTGAGCTTTGAAAATTTTAATCGTGTATGCATGATTTGTTCTGCTATTGTCTTGTTTTTCTCTGTGAAGCTGATTTGACTATTTGTATCGTGTGAAATGCTATAAAAGAGAGTAACCTGGTGGCACTGAAATTCGTCAATCCCATTTCCTCCTGCTGCTATGATGGCGCAAAGAGCAAGAGCTCATTTAAACAATCAGATGTTTGCTACGCCGGAGTCAGAGCTGCCTCTTAGACATTTCCTGTGTAAAAACACTAGCAGGGTTTTTAAATACTTGATGACCCTGTCCTGATAAGCCAAGAAGAGAAATTTCCTGCATGCCGCAAGTTTGTTTATGTGCAATAAGCATCTGTTCCTGTTCATGCTGTTGGACGTAAAGCATATCGCATTTTAAAGTACACATGAAATCTAAATTAACCATATTAATTTTGTTAGCGCACATTGCTAGTTTTGTGATGAACAATTCATCTGTGGTTGTCATTAAGAAAAAAAAATAATAGTTTGCCCTTCTAATCTTTAATTGAAATCTGAAAATGCACTTCCTGTTTGTTGTCAGTGAAATTCTCAGATTAGGTCTGTCTGAGGTATTGGGCGTGGCTAACATACTTAACCACGCCCCTCCAGCTGTCAGTTTTGACAACAAACAGTAATTGGGGAGGAGGAGGAGTCCGTTAGGTTGTAATAACTCTCCCTAAACCCTTTTCCCAATCTTTCTTAATGAAATACCTACGTTATTATATCCAATCAGCTAGCTGTAGAAAAAACAAGCCACACCCACAGTTTTCTCAATTATTATTCAGTTTCTCTAGTAACTACGTCAAAAAAAAAAAAAAAAAAGGTCAAAGCTTCCGGTTCATGTGGACTAGAGGTCTGCATTCCTGCGGCTATACCCGCATATATATAATGAATTTCTGAATAAAACGCGGTAGCGGTCAGTAACTCGTGTAATTTGAACGAGAGCGGGCGGTCTAACCAACATGGCAGAGCAAAGCGAAGATGTGCTGTCCTTCAGCTTGCATTAGAGAATGGTCAGTTTACTGTTAGGAAACCCACCTCAGGCTAGTCTGGTGTATAGGAGTCTTTTTCATGCGTCATTGATGCAAATGGAAAAAAATACTCTTTGCGTGATGTGATAGAACCTCAGGTTTAAGTCGGCAACTCATGTCTTATCACTAAAGCAGGTCGCACACCAGAAGCGCCGCTCACATTTCAGAATTCTAAACATAGGTTTCTATCACGGTACACACACCGGCGCAGCAAGTCGGCGGCTGTCCGCAGTGCCCAGCCACAACTCAGGACACTGCTCATATTTCTGCCGCGCCACAGAGCGCCATCTGATTAGTTTCATTTTAAAAAGCATGCGAATGTGCGCGTCTGGTGTGCGATACTTTCAACTGTCATGTGCGCGCCGTGCTGCGGCGCATCCGGTGTGTGACGCCCTTTAGGGGCAAACAAAACTGACATTAAGCCTACAATCCTTGCACATTCTACACTTTTATCTGTTATCTCTTTCTTTTGGTAGTACCCAATTCAAACCTGAGATTTTAGTGAGGAAACCAAATTCTGTATACACCATTCACCCTTCGGATCAAAAATCAGCCGCCTTGACTAAACCGCTAAAATAAAGCTGCTAAATTTAATTAGCTTAGTCCCTTTATTCATCAGGGCTCGCCACAGCGAAATGAACCACCAACTCATCCAGCATATGTTTCACACAGCGGATGCCCTTCCAGCTGCAACCCACTACTGGGAAACACCCATACACACTCATTCACACACATACACTACAGCCAATTTAGTTTATTCAATTCACCTATAGCGCATGTGTTTGGACTGTGGGAGAAACCGGGTCACCACTGGGAGAACATGCTAATCATGTCGCCTACTTAACATTTCACTTACACTTAATATTTACATTAAAAAACTAATTTTCTAAAAAATATTCAAAAATCACTGTTTTAAAAAGTCCTGTTGAACGAACTTTAATAAAATTTGTTGAATTCAATACTGGTAATATTAATAAAAATTAATAAAATGTATTAATATTCATAAATATTAATAAAATGTGCATTATTTGTCAGTGTTACAGTAAAATATTTAATTTTAACATTCTGTTTTTGGGAATTGAGTACAATTGTTGAAATAAAATCATCAACAATATGTATTTCAAATTTCATTCAAGCCCTTTCAAGGAGCTGGGTTTGTTTTTAAGTACTTTCCAGGCCTTGACTCCACATGTCGAAAATTCAAGCACTTTTAAGAAGCGTGGTATATTTTCTAAAGCTAAAAATAATTATTTGCAAGACGCTATTCATAAAGGTTAAAGCAGCAGATTCTTGTTGTGTGTGTATACTTGGGTGTGTGTGTGTGTGTGTGTTGTATTGTGAATGTGTGTGCCAGTAGTTTTTGTTTTGTAAAAATGGTCTTATAGCTGGCAGATGACAAACGTTGTACCCTAAATGTGTACAGCCTTCATGAAAATAAAAACATATTCATTTTATGTAATGTTGGAGCCATTTTAGGTTGAAATTTTAGGTAACTTTTCACCCGTAATTTAACAGAAGGGCTAAATCTCTACATTTGGATCTGTTTGTTCAGGGTCAGCACATCAGACCGTCGGCTTAGTGTGTCCCGGGCCTTTAGAAACACCTCAAATTAGCAGTAATCCACTTTTTTTTTCCACCGTAATTTGATGCAGATATATTATAATACTAAGTAAACTTTATAATTGTACATGCGTTAAAAAAATTATGTAAATATAAAAAACTTTTAAGGATTTAAGATACGGATGACCATTAAATATGTTCTCACCGTCTTGTAAAAAGGGTCCATTACATTTCTGAATGTGTATGTTAACTGTAACACTTTAAAATACCGTGCTCAATCAGAGTAAACATACACATTCAAATCCATGACACAGCTAATTTTGCCAGGCAACTTCCAGTCAAGTGTGTTTGTGAAGGCTGAGTTAAACTACATGAAGTTTACCCTCTAAGATACACACTAAACACCCTGTTCTTGTACATCATCATTAATTGAGTCTTACTTACCAAATTATAAACTTGATGATGCCAACCGCTAGGCACAAAGATGATCTCTCCAGCTTCTTGAATGATCTCTAAAGGCTGACAGGCCTCTTCAAACTGGGCGTACAGACCCTTGTCTTGAAGAATGGGTGCTGTTACATCATAGGCCAAGTTGCCATGGCAGTCCCGAAGGAAGTCTTCTTGACCTGGAGGGTACAGCAGCCATTTTTTACGGCCACAAATGTTAGCAGACCAACTGTAAGAGCGAAACACATCCGCATGGAAAGGTGTCCTGGACAAAAGAACAAAACATATTGAGTACGTGACAATCAAATGAGAGAAAGCAGTAAATATAACCAACCATAAACTTATATTTCTGCAAACAAACAAACTGTAAAATGGTGAGGAGTGCTCAAACTACAGGGGTTGGTCAATGAAACCAAATATGTTCATCGGAAGCACCACAGGGTCAATATACATGGCTGGGCTGCTATATCCAAACCTTTGGTCACTCGTGCCAATGCCAAACGCTGGTTCCAATGGTGCTAGCGGCAAAAATCTTGGGCTGTAGACAATGTGAAACATGTATTGTTCTCTGATGAGTCCACTTTCACTGTCTTTCCCTCATCCGAGAGAGTTATGGTGTGGAGAATCCCTAAAGAAGAGTACCATGCGGACTATTGCCTGCCTAGAGTGAAGCATGAGGGGATCAGTGATGGTTTAGGCTGCAATATCATGGCCATCCCTAGACCCAATACTTGTGCTAGATGGGTGCATCACTGCCAAGGACTACTGAACTATTCTGGAGGACCATGTGGACCCAATGGTTCAAACACTGTATCCTGAAGGTGGTGCTGTGTATCAGGATGATAACGCACCAATACACACAGCAAGACTGGTGACAGAGTAGTTTGATAAACATGAAAGTAAAGTTAAACATCCTCCATGGCCTGCACAGTCACCAGATCTAAATATTGCTGAGCCACTTTGAAGTGTTTTGGAGGAGCGAGTCAGGAAATGTTTTCCTCCACCAGCATCACATAGTGAGCTGGCCACTATTCTGCAAGAAGGATGGCTCAAAATCCCTCTGGCCACTGTACAGGACTTGTATCTGTCATTCCCGAGATGAACCGATGCTGTACTGGCCCCAAAAGAAGGCCCTACACCATACTAATGAACTATTGTGGTCTAAAACCAGGTGTTCCCGTTTCATTGTCCAACCCCTGCACTTTTAAAAATTAAGGTACGAGAGCTGTCACTGGGGTGGTACCTTTTCAAAAGGTACATGTTTGTAATTAAAGGGTCCTTATTAATGCCTCAAGGGTCCATACTAGTACCTAAAAAGTACAAATGTGTGCTGAAATGTATGTAAAATTTTTAGGTACTAATATAAACCATTGAGGTACCAATATGGACCCTTTGAGTACAAACGTGCACCTTTTGAAAAGGTACCACCCCAGTGACAGCTCTCGTACCTTTATTTCTGAGAGTGTGTATACTGTATTATCATGTCTTAATATTACAGTGAGATTCAAAGTCTGAAACTGCTTAAATGCTAACGGAAATTTCCACTTCTGGAATTTTCGGTGCATGTGTGACTGTAGTCCATTTGTAATCCCGTCACTTTTGATGATGAAAGCGTGAGAGCTAGTGCATCAATCACAAATGTCTATCAACAAACTGCATCGTCTGACCTCCCGTCCAAAAGTGCGCCCTCTGGCTTGCATCATAAAAAGCAACCAGACTACAATTGGACTACGTTTACACATACGCCGAGAACTGTTTGACCAGGCTGTAGATTAAAGATTGTAAAAATTGCATACACTACCATGATCCTTTAGGTCCCATATAGACAAACCGATAATCATCCACTTCAATAGTGTCCCAATATTCATTCAGCCAATCAGAGGAGAAGTATATTGGGGTCTTATAAGTATTATGCTCAGGAAAGTTCCTAAAATAAACATAAACACACATATAATTATGAACAGTATATATATATATATATATATATATATATATATATATATATATATATATATATATATATATATATATATATATATATATATATATATATATATATATATATATACATACCGTTGAGGTCAGAATTATTAGCCCCCCAGAATTATTATCACCCCTGTTTATTTTTTCCCCAATTTCTGTTTAACGAAGAGAAGATTTTTTTCAACACATTTCTAAACATAATAGTTTTAATAACTCATCTCTAATAACTGATTTATTTTATCTTTGTCATGATGACAGTAAATAATATTTGACTAGATATTTTTCCAAGACACTTCTATACAGCTTAAAGCAGGGGTCACCAAACTTGTTCCTGGAGGGCCGGTGTCCTGCAGATTTTAGCTCCAACCCTAATCAAACACACCTGAACAAGCTAATCAAGGTCTTACACCCCATTCACACGGGGCGCCAGCTTCAACGCTTCCCATTCACTTTGAATGGGTGACGTCAGGCGTTGCCGAACTGCATTGTGGATCCGTCAGCGCCGCTTCAGAGGTGTTGCTCGCTGCAGAAGTTGGGACTTGCTCAACTTTTCAAGCGCCGGCGGAAGCGTCAGCCAATCAGATCGCTGTATGCAAATACACCAGCTCAGACAGTGGCCTATTGCTGATTAATTTCATTGGCTGACGCTGCTATAACATCGCGTCAGCCTCAACTTCAGACACGCCCTCTGTCAAGCGTTGACGCTGAAGCCCCGTGTGAATGGGGCGTTACTAGGTGTACTGGAAACACCCTGGCAGGTGTGTTGAGGCAAGTTGGAGCTAAACCCTGCAGGGACACCGGCCCTCCAGGACCGAGTTAAAGGCTTAACTAGGTTAATTAGGTTAACTAGGCAGGTCAGGGTAATTAGGCAAGTTATTGTATAACGAAGATTTGTTCTGTAAAAAATTGCTTAAAGAAGCTAATAATTTTGACCTTAAAATGGTGTTTAAAAAATTTAAAGCTGCTTTTATTCTAGCATAAATAAAACAAATAAGACTTTCTCCAGAAGAAAAAATATTATGACATACTGTGAAAATTCCTTGCTCTGTTAAACATAATTTGGGAAATATTTAAAAAAGAAAAAAAGCCCTATATTTCTTCAAATATTTCCCAAATGATGTTTAACAGAGCAAGGATTTTTTCACAGTATTTTCTATAATATTTTTTCTTCTGGAGAAAGTCTTATTTGTTTTATTTCGGCTAGAAGAAAAATAGTAGTTTTTAATTTTTTTAAAACCGTTTTAAGGTCCAATATTATTAACCCCCTAAAGCAATATTTCTTTTTGAATTGTCTACAGAACAAACCATTGTTATACAATGACTTGCCAAGCTAACCTAATTAACCTAGTTAAAACTTTAAATGTCACTTTAAGCCGATGTCACTAGTATCTTGATAAATATCTAGTCAAATATTATGTGCTGTCATCATCGCAAAGATAAAAGAAATCAGTTATTAGAAATGAATTATTAAAACTATTATGTGTAGAAATGTGTTGAGAAAAATAATAATTCTGACTTCAACTTTTTAAATATTCTGTTCCTTTAAAGTATTACAATGTTTCCAAATCCCCCTTATGTTTCATATTTAAAATGACTTCTTGTACAAAATGAGCTGTATATTCTATATTACAGAGCTCTACCTTTGCATGTGCCAGTCTTTCAAATAAAGACATCCTTTTGGCGAAGAATGCCCATTCTGTATGCTTTCCCTCCAGTATTGGATGAACTCCTTAAAAGGCATGATCTGCTTCGGGTTGGCGTTGTATTCTTTTACACTGCAGTTTGCGACAGGAACTGCAGTCTCATCTGCAGGACAACATGTTAACAGTTATGCATTGTGTATATAAGAGGATACAGATTTTTTTAAATCACTTTATTAATATTTTCACAAGTAAGAGACCAACCTTTGAATATTAGTACACACCAATACATAACATTATCTGTAACACTTTACTTGAAGAAATGTGTTCATAAGACTGTCATGATTCCTTTATAATCATGACATAACACGTGAAGATTTTATGCATGCTTATAACTGTTATAAAGTGTCATTCCCTCAGTTATGTCATATTAAATGGCATTGTTTGAGATGTCTTTACGAAAACAAATACATCACAACCTGTGTTTTTCTTTGTCATGGCAACTTGACATTACCAAGACAACATAACTTGTCATAAATCTGTCATAAACATGATTGTCATGATCAGGGCTGTGCAAAAATATCGATACATCTAACTATCGCGATAATTTTTTTTACGATTGTGTATCGATAGTCCAACCTCAAGTATCGATTCAAGTTGTGCCAAACGACCTCCTCCTTCGCTCCTGTAGATGTCGCTAACTCGCGATCAACAAAACGCCAAGTAGTACGGTATCAGAAGTAAGCAAGAGTGAGCAAGGCGGAAAATATAAAGGGGCCTCCAGCTTTTAGAGCTGACGTGTGGCTGCACTTTGGTTTTAACGCTATACCAGGGAGTACTGAATTAGACAAAAAAAAAAGCCATTTGTAAGCTTAGCAATATAGAGAGTTCTCTGTTCAATCACACTGTGCAGTTCTAATGAATTGGAATGGATGGAAAATAAATTGGAATTGGAATTTTAATTTGTCTGCCGACTTTATCAAGTTGTCAATATAATGTGACACACGTACTAATACATAACTATTGCAATATATCAAAATATGTATTATATCGCAATATATTGTATCGTGACCAATGTATCGTGATATGTATCATATCGTGAGGCCCTTGCCAATACACAGCCCTAGTCATGATGAGGTCATTGTTATTGCAGTGTTTCCTCCAGGGATTTTTCCCAGCTGTGGCGGCAGGCTTTTTTTTTTTTACACAGATCTGCCAACTATTTTAAAGACAAATATTACACGCAGTATCAAGTCGAGATCGCATTTATGTAATACGAGCATGCGAATCTCTTTGCTTGCGGGCCGATTTCCTCTGTTTGTGCACAAAACTTCTTGCACGCACTCAAATTTACACGCTCAAGTGCAGATCTTTATGTGGGCTTTCAAATAACCGCTGCTAAAGTGCGATTTAGTGCGTTTTTGTGCACTTTGCGACATTAACGCGTCCTGAAGTAAAGTGAAACGGCTATAAACTCCAGCAAGATAAAGTCATTGTATGCAGAGCCATAGACATTTATCAATAAAGTATACTTATAGAAACTGTGTTCATCTTAACTGAAAGCTACGTCGTGTTTGCTGGCATCACGCACCTGTCAGTCAGTCAGTCAGTCAGTCAGCATGTCACCTTAAAGGGTTGAACAAACGCACAGCACTACTACTGTTACAGAAAAGTTTGCGCTGTTTTACCTTTCAATATGTTTTGGTGCGATTATAACCCGCTATAAAAAAAAAAAAAAAAACACGACTGAATGTTTTAAAATGCGTTGTAATGTAGCCATGGCGGGATGAATTTTTGGTGTGGCGGCCCGCCACGGAAGAATGAATGTAGCGGAAACCATGTATTGTGTAATGAATTTGATGACAGTGTCATTAATATGTTTCCTGACCTCAACTACAGTGATACAAAATTGAGTTTTGTCATTAAAATGTCAGTAAAATTAAATATTAATAACACTTATGCATTTTCACTGAGAATTTTTAATGACAAATTCGTTTTCCTAGTCTGAACAAATATACAAGTAAAAAACTCAGGACACAATTATAATGGCCTCATGTTTATGACAGATTTATGACAAAGACATCCCAAACAATGTCACATTTGCATTTAAAATGGCACAAGTGAGAAAATGAAACTTAATAACAGTTGTCATAAGCATGCATGATTATAAAAGTTTCATGACTGTTTTATGAACACCCGTTCAATTAAAGTGTTAAAAATTATCGTACAATCTTTTAATGTAGTCAATTTAACCAGTGGTGTAAAGTAACTTAATTCCAGTGTTTCCTCTAGGATTTTTCCCAGCAGTGGCGGCAGGCTTTTTTTTTTTACACAGATCTGCCAACTATTTCAAAGACAAATATTACACGCAGTATTACAAGTCGAGATCGCATTCATGTAATACGAGCATGCGAATCTCTTTGCTTGCGCGCCGATTTCCTCTTTGTGCACAAAACTTCTTGCACGCACTCAAATTTACACGCTCAAGTGCCGATCTTCTCGTGCGCTCTCCAGTAAGCGCTGCTGAAGTGCGATTTAGTGCGTTTTTGTGCGTTTTACGACATTAACGTGTCCTGAAGTAAAGTGAAACGGCTATAAACTGCAGAAAGATAAGTATACTTATGGAAACTGTGTTCATCTTAACTGAAAGTTACGCGGTGTTTGCTGGCGCCCCATGCATCACCCACCTGTCAGTCAGCATGTCACCTTTGGGTTGAACAAATAGCGCACAGCACTACTACGGTTACAGAAATGTTTGCGCTGTTATAATTCACTTACCTTTTAATATGTTTTTGTGCGATTATAATTCGCTATAAAAAAAACCTGACTAAATGTTTTAAATGAGAAGTTGTAATGTAGCCGTGGCGGGATGAATTTTGGCGTGGCGGCCCACCACGGATGAATGAATGTAGCGGAAACCTTGAATTACAAATACTCAAATTACTGTAATTGAGTAGTTTTTCTCAGGAATTATAATTTACTAAGTAGTTTTAAAAATGTGTACTTTTACTTTGCAGTGAGTACATTTTTAGTGCAGTGTTGGTACTTTTACTCCACTACTGTCCTTTAATCTGCGGTCACTACATTATTATTTCTTGTCTATGGGGATTAGAAAATTCCGTCCTGTGATTCCTGTCCAATCAAATCACACACAGAAAGTAAATCACATCATAATGAACTACTTCAAGACGTGTGCACTTTATAATTGCAGCAAACTGTTTGAAAGCATTAAAAGTGTACTAGAAGTGTCTAAATTCTTTACACGCATTGACCCAGAGACTGTTTAGATGCATGTCACTGATGAGAAGATGACGGATGTTTACTGTATGATGATCAAAATGGCGTTAAACACCCAGCAGGCACAAGACATCAACATGACGTTGTACTCTTGTTTGGAAATGAAAATCGGGTTGACGTCAGAACTCAACTCCAATGTCCAACGTTTAATCTAAAACCAATCAAATATCAACGTCTAATGATGTTACAGCTTGACATTGTGTGGACGTTACCACTATGACGTCTATCAGACGTTGGATTTTGGTTGTGATACCTGACAAATAAATGTCAGCATTTGACATTAATATGCCGCTGGTTTATGATGTTGGCTGAACGTTGAATTTTGGTCACTTTCCAACACAACCTAAAATCAACCAAATAACAACATTATTTGACGTCATTATTGGACATCAAAATAACGTCGTTCTTAGACGCTGGCTAAACATTGAATGTTGGTCACCTGACATCACAACCTAAATCTAACCTATTATTAACGTCTTATGACGTTGTGTGCCTGCTGGGCAATAGCTAAATACTACAGAATGTTACGTTTACAAATACATGCACAAATTACATGTAAACGCATCAGCTTTTTACAACGTAATACTCAATACTCACTACTCTTGAGTACTTTTAAAAGGTCTACTTTTTACTCACAATTTGAGTAATATTTACAGCAGATACTTTTACTCTACTTGCACTACATTTAGGCAAGTAATGGTACTTTTACTTGAGTATGATTTTTCTGGACTCTTTCCACCACTGAATTTAACAAATCAGTTAAGTCAACAACAAGAATGCAAGTGAGGTAAAGTTGGGTTTATACTCGCACATTCGTTCATTTAACACTTCCTATATTGTTTACCACGCAAATTTGAATATTGGGTCTGAAATTGCATTAGCCTAAGTATGACTTCAAAACTACATTAGCACCATTTAATTGACTGTAAACAATGATGTACTTTGATTTTCATTGGCTGCTATGATTTCCTATTAACAATTTGCAAATAATACTTTTCTAAAGTGATATTATTAAGGATAAAGTCAGAATGTGCGAATATAAACCAACTTTACCTCAATAAAAATGATAAATGATCCTTAGGAAAATGTCACAGTACTAATAATAAGTCATTTATACATTTCTTGCTTATTAAATCATTATCAAACACTAGGGATGCTCCGATCGATCGGCCAGAGATCTGTATCGGCCGATAATCACATTTTATGACTCGATCGGTACTCGCCAATCTGGCCGATCTCATGAACCGATCACAGGTGTCTGTTTACGAGTTTATATGCAGAGGAACCAGACATGCTAGTTGGAGAGCAAAATATTGGAATGGTCTTGCATGTGTTTAGACCTTTTTACATATATAAGAACTGAGAGTTCTGTGTTTTTAACAATATTGCCAGTTCACTAAAACCTGGCTGAAATACAATTAAAAACGTAAAAAAAAATGTTTTAATTGAATATTTCATAATATACCTTTTTGTAATGTACTTACTGCAATAAACAAATATATATTTATAGATTTGCATTTTAACATCTTATGCATCAAATATGTACTTTTTCTTGATTGAGACATGTCGGATTCTTCTTCCATCATTTGCAATGTTTCCAAATTGCTTTGTTAGTTGTTTTTCTTATCATTTATTTGTATCTGTTTTATCTATTATTTTCTGTAAAGTTGCTTCTGACCATGACATGTCCACACTAAATGGTTATAAGAGACATGTTTGAGGGATTATATGTAACATTCTTCATTTATTCTCTGAGGTGTAAGGCAAGATCTCCACTTAATTATCATACTTAGGGGGGGAAAATGTGCTTCATGTATTATAAAGCTTGAAGCATCAGAATCGGTACTCAGTATTGGCCGATCACCATCACAAAGAATCGGTACTTGGTATCGGCTGCAAAAATCCTGATCGGAGCATCCCTATCAAACACCATCCTGAGCACGCTATTTATGGTACCTTACATTTACAGCAGAAATGCAGAATATAAATACAAAATAGTATGTAAATTAATGGTAAGATTGATAGGATTTGCTTACCAAATTCATGCAGAAGTCTTTGCAAATTTGGTTTTCCTTCAGCCGTGACCCATTTTTTCCTGCAGTTCCATTCTTCTGTGAATTTTTTGGAGAACATGCATGGCTGGTTTGGGATCAGGTAGTTCTTGAAAAATTTGGAGTAGGGTATTTCTCTTTCTATGTACTCGATAAAATGAGAGGAGCAGTGCTGTTGGTGGATCTGCCTGGGCAGTTTGACCAAGCTGGAGCAGCTATGAAAGGTTTCCCTATCCATGACATTTCAATATGGAGTTTAGTCTTGTTTGTTCGGTTTCACTAACATTATATTTCAGAAAAAATATTATTAATTTAAATCAACAGCAATTATATACATTAACATTGAGTCGAACACATTTCCACAGCCTCATGTCTCTAGGATGACAGGCTTGCTTGGTGGTTATTATTATATTGTGGAAGTGCTTCTAATATTTCGACGGTCCTACGTCACGCTTACGCATAATTAAAATATAATTACGAAGCGACTGTCCCTTTCTGCATGTTTATATATCGAGAATAACAGTGTTTTTTTCTGCGCCAGCTTCGGAACATGGCTATCCAGTTGCCCGCCGGAAAAAATACCGTGTGCACACCAGCTCGCCGCTATGCTCGTAAGGAATAAGCTGTGTTGCAAAATAAATAAAGTAAACTGAATACTAGTTAATTCGCTTTAAATACACATTTCTGACGTCCTTAACTAGACATACAGTACATACTGCCCCGTCGTATTTACAGCGGAATCTTTAATCATGGCTGTTATCGCGCATCGGACTGTAAACATGAGCGCACCAAACATTCATCGTTTGCTTGAGCTGTTTACACCGCTACAACACAACCGAGAACTATAATCTGATATCTGCTGATTTTTCTTCTGATTTGGCGTTGTAATTAGATGTAGCGGGAAACACTGAGGTGGTGCAGCAAATGTCTCGCACCCGATTACAATTTGCCTCGCTGCAAATACATCAAATTAACTCAACTTTACAATGTGAAGGGATATTGTTTATCCCAATGCGTAACTTATTTCACACCCTGCTGTAGCTGCCACTTGGAAATCTGAAGACATCCTAAAAGGTATAAAACATTTCATTTCTGTGGAGGTTATTTCGCTAATGTCATGCCAGTACTGTAGCTGTTTCTCAATCAGTCTTTTTAAATGGGATTTTATTATTATTTTAGTCGAAGCCCATATAATAGACGCGCGTGTGTGTGTGTTATAAATAACCTAAATTGATTAGAGATTATACTTTTTATATATATATATATATATATATATATATATATATATATATATATATATATATATATATATATATATATATATGAGCAATTCCAGCGTTATGGCTGTGACATTTGCAATAAAATCTCAAAACATAAATTCACAGAGAAAATATATGGTAACATTATATTGACGCATCTGTTTATATTTTCCATAACAACTAACCACAGAGTTATAGGATCTGAAAAATATCAATCCGTAAGCATATTTTATATCTTAAATAAGGAAAATTAAACATGCGTTATGGATGTGACGAAAAAAGTCTGCAAGTACAGTACACACCATACTTTGTAGAAATTCTGTAAAAATAAACTGCACAACCCAAAAGAAACTATGCTAATCAAAAGGGTAAGAGTCGTCTCTCTATAGAACAAAAAGGATTGATTTTATTTTATACTTTTGCATTTATAAAGAAAAACCTTTGTTATGAATGTGACGGATGTGAAATAGCCACTTGTGTGACTTTTGTAAATCAGATATAATTGTTTGAAAACGTTTTTGAGTATTTTTAAAGTACTGTAAAATACTTGCTTACGCTAAAAACACAGAAACGGTTTCACTATTTTGGCAAATACGTAATTTTTTTCATGGCAAGTTTGACATTTCCATGGAATTGCTCATATATATATTGTGAGATTAGTATCGTGAATCGTGAGTCAGGTGAATCGTTACATCCCTTATATATATATATATATATATATATATATATATATATATATATATATATATATATATATATATATATATATATATATATATATATATATGGGTCATACTACCAGAAATGTACATTATCTGTCCCTAAAATAAAAAGTGAATAAAAAGTATTTCTCAGATTTTTGTTCTTTATTAAAACAATTTACACTGCACAACTGTCTTTGTCCTTGTCCTCAGGCCAACTGAACCTACAGCTTTAATAGTATTGTTATCCTAAAAACGTATTATTTAGAAAGAAAAAAAAAACTTCAGAAATAGCAAGTTTAAGTTGTTCTCATGCACATCAATCGATTAAAAACATGAAATTATATATAAATTCTACAAAAAAGCACTACAAATATATGATACAAATAAATTAACAATTTTTGAGGATTACAAGCTTAAGCGATGCCCTGTCACGTTTTTTTATAAGTGAAAATGTATGTTTCTGGTAGAATGTCTCATACTGTTGCAATCAGAATTATTAGCCCTCCTGAATTATTAGCCCTACTGTTTATGTTTCCCCAATTTCTGTTTAACGGAGAGAAGATTTTTCCAACACATTTCTAATCATAATAGTTTTAATAACTCATTTCTAATAACTGATTTATTTTATCTTTGTCATGATGACAGTAAATAATATTTGACTAGATATTTTTTCAGGACACTTCTATACAGCTTAAAGTGTCATTTGATGGCTTAACTAGGCTTAATAGGCTAAATTAACTAGGCAGGTTAGGGTAATTAGGCAAGTTATGGTATAATGATGGTTTGTTCTGTAGACTATCGGAAAAAAAGCTTAAAGGGGCTCATAGTTTTGACCCTAAAATGGTTCTTAAATTAAAAACTGCTTTTGTTCTACCCGAAATAAAATAAATAAGACTTTCTCCAGAAGAAAAAATATTATCAGACATACTGTGAAAATTTCCTTGCTCTGTTAAACATAATTTGGGAAATATATAAAAAAAAATAATAATTTCTTTGACTTTGTCTTTCTTTTTTAAATATTGACCTGAACACGTTTACGTGCCAATATCCAGTTACAGTCATAGCGCCATCTGCTGGCAACAGGAAATGACTTGTTTTAAACTTTAACAAAGTCCTCCTACAAATTTTATTATATCAAATCCATGTTTTGTTAGTATAATCCAATGGCCTTTGTGGTGCTAAATTGGGAAGATCTAGAGTTTTTGTCGAAGGGCGTATCTGTGGCGGACTGACAAAGTTCATTGCATCACCATGGATGAGAAAGTACTTTTAACTCAGCCACACAATGTCCGATCTGCCTGAAAATTCACATGTTCGATGAGATTCCTCTCCTGAAGACATCTACATGCCATTTTGAGTCACAGTCATAGCGCCACCTGCTGACAGAAGAAAATAGCCCGGGTGTGAGGTCCCTTTTATCGCTGCTTGCAGCTTTAATTATAAAGTATGATCTTATTCTGCATCCCTAATCTTACCCAAAACCTATACCCAACTGTTAGCTTACTAACTATTAATAAACAGCTTATTAGTCGTTTATTAAGCTAGGAGTGTTAGTTAATGGTTTGTTAATACTGTGAATTGTGACCTAAACTAAAGTGTTACCTTCTTTTTAAGTATAGTCATGAACACACTTGATTGTAGAGCGAGCAGTTTGACCATTTTCTGCCTTTTATCTTTCCTAGTCTTTTCTTCCATAGGCGACTAGTTCTAAAACAATCTTAAAAACGAGCGCACTTCCACATCACAGAAAAAGGTCAATACTGTAGATATTGATAAGTGGATTTTTACTAAATTATTGTTTTCATTGTTTACTCGGCAGGTGAGCCTCCGTAAATTAGGACAGTGCCAAATCATCACCAAAAACATGAGTCAGGAGCCATCAATCCATACCTGGCCCGGCTCTTATTACATTAACAGCGAGAAACGCTGGGCCAGTGGCATTCTCTCCTTATCCCGCACCACCCTCCGCTTCACCTCCGAGCAAAAACAGGAGAGCATGATGAGCCTGAAGCTCTCGCGCATCATGGAGATCAAGATGGAGTCCTCCAGCATCATTTTCAGCGCCCTCACTGTGCTGGAGCAGGGAAACCTCAAGCACTGGTTTGGGTCTCTCAGGCCCTGCCGTAATGTGGTTTATCATGTTCTAGAGCACTTCTGGAGGGAGCGTCTGCTGTCTCCTTCGGAGCCCCAAGGGGCTGAAGCTCCTCTCAGTAAAGGCCAGGAGCTGATCAGCCTGATTTCTGGAGCCCAGCGGCGACTGGAGGACACTGGGAAAGTGCTGAACCACCAGGGAGAGCAGTTTGACAACATGATTCAAGGCCTGGACAAGATCGAATCAGACCTGACCGTGGCAGATAAGTAGGTTATACATACATATTCAGCTTTGGTACTTGTACTAGCAGTGCTTCCCACACATAGACTTTACTTGGGCGGGCCACCCAGGTATATTAAGGGCCGCCCAAGTACAGTGCATGCGGAAAGTATTCTTATCGCTTCACTTTTTCCACATTTATTTATGTTACAGCCTTATTCCAAAATGGATTAAACTCATTTATTTCCTCAAAATTCTACACACAATTTCTTTGTCTTCATGCTTGGTTTGTGCTTTGACATGCACTGTCAACCCTGGGACCTTATATAGACAGGTGTATGCCTTTTCAGATCATGTCCAATCAACAAAATTTACCACAGGTGAACTCCAATGAAGCTGCTGAAACATCTCAAGAATGATCAGTGGAAACAGATGCTGCGTCCTAATTTGCATAGTATCCATCCTAAATAGTATTTGAAAATAGAATTAGTGTGTCCCAAACCATAGTATGTTGAAAAGAATATGCCAAAGGTTCCCGGATGGTTTACTATTTCCGGTCAATGTTTTAAGTGTAAAAGCGTCCAACCGCTGATATTGCCCACAGTACACTGCGCGTTGGACGTGAATTCGATCAGAACTACAAACGCGGGTGAAAAGTGTAAACAAACTACAAACATGATGGACGCGCGAGACCAACCGTCAAGTAGAGAGGCTTCGGGAAAGTTGTTTTTATGACTGTTAGTTAATATCTAGCCCACTGGAGAATATTTAAATCGTGTTTTCTGTGTTATATTTCATCTGCAACAACAATACTGAACTTATATAAAGACGTGTTTGGACATTAACGTCTGAATGCAGAATTATCCGAAGACCTGAGGAGATTTCTTTGCAAGGCAAGGCAAGGCAAGTTTATTTATATAGCACATTCCATACACAGTGGCAATTCAAAGTGCTTTACATAAACAGAAATAAAAAAAGACAAGTATAAGAAAAAATAAAAACCGATAATAAAAAAAACAGATAAAAACAGAAAAAATATGTTAAAACAGGTTGTAAAAGAATGAAAAAGAAGAGAAAAACATAATAGTGCGATTTCTCGGACGTAGCACAGTGCTCATTCAGTAAAGGCACAGCTAAACAGATGTGTTTTCAGTCTGGATTTGAATGTGCCTAATGTTGGAGCACATCTGATCATTTCTGGGAGTTGATTCCAGCAGCGAGGGGCGTAGTAGCTGAAGGCCGATTCACCCTGCTTTGACTGAACTCTTGGAATTTCTAGTTTATATGATCCTAGAGATCTGAGTGTTCTTCTAGGTTTGTATTCAGTGAGCACATCTGTAATGTATTGAGGTCCTAGGCCATTTAGTGATTTATAGACAAGTAATAATACTTTAAAATCTATTCCGAATGTAACTGGGAGCCGGTGTAAAGACCTGAGGACAGGTGTGATGTGCTCTGATTTCCTGGTTCTGGTCAGAATCCTGGCCGCAGTGTTCTGGATGAGCTGCAACTGTCTGACTGTCTTTTTGGGAAGGCCCGTGAGGAGGCCGTTACAGTAATCCACCCTGCTGCTGATAAAAGCATGAACAAGTCTTCACTGGAAACAAAGCATCTGATTCTTGCAATGTTTTTGAGATGATAGTATGCTGATCTACTAACTGCTTTGACATGACTACTGAAACTCAGATCTGACTCCAGAGTCACACCAAGATTCTTGACCTTATTTTTTGTTGTTTGACCTTTAGAGCCAAGGTACGCATTCACCTTGAGAACCTCATCTCTGTTTCCAAATGCAATGACTTCAGTTTTCTCTTTGTTTAACTGAAGAAAGTTTTGGCGCATCCAACTGTTCATTTCATCAATGCATTGGCAGAGGGTGTCAATAGGGCTGTAGTCATTTGGCAATAAGGCTAAGTAGATCTGAGTGTCATCAGCATAGCTGTGGTAGGAGATTTGGTTCCTTCTCATTATTTGGCTCAGAGGGAGCATATAAAGGTTGAACAGGAGAGGTGCCAGAATCGAGCCTTGTGGGACTCCACATGTTTGATGCATGAAAGACCCGTGAATGGGAGATTAACCTGCTGCTGCTTCTTCTCCAATAAGGTAGGAAATTAAATATGAAAGAAATGTGGATGACGTGTGGATGGTTGACAGGGCTCATAACTAAGCAACACAACGATCTGTTAACGTGGAAGTAGTATGTCCCAAAGCTTGCATACTCTTCTGTTACACACTCAAAAGTATATATTTTTCCTTCACAAAAAGTACGTACTTTTAGGGCGCAGTGTAAGTATGCGAATTAGGACGCAGCAAGAATGTACGTGAGCTCAATTTAGAGCTTCACTTCAAAGGCTGTGAATACTTATGTACATGTGATTTTCAGGTTTTTTATTTTTAATAAATTTGCAACAATTTCAGAAACTCTTTTTTTCACATTGTCATTATGGGGTATTGTGTGTAGAATTTTGAGGAAATAAATGAAACCAAACTTGAGGTGTGTGATCTAGACCTGACATTGACCAAACTATGTACATCAGTTTGAGCCACCTTCTGGGTTCAATTTAAATTCTATCAATAGAAATCATACAAAATTTATCAAATGACTTTGAATAGTTTGTCTATTGTCATGAGACTGGTGTTGCGGATTACTTGGATCATACAGAGAACATTGATATAATTTATTCCCTAATTGACACAACTTCCTGTCCACCATCTTGAATTAGTTTGAAAATCTGTTGTTTTGAACTCTCCATAAATCAATTTTCCCCAAATTTGGCTCAGACCATGCTGCCAAAATTATAGAATTTTACAGTTGATCTGTAGCTTGTTGCCGTGCTTGTTTATGATGTGGCTGCTGGGCTGCTTGGCCCTGATAATTGCTGTTATTATTTTTATTTATGTATTATTATTATTATTATTTATGTATTTTCTTACATATTATTTATTGCTGTTGATGACTTTATTTTTAATTTTTTTTTATAATTAGAAAAAAAGTGATATTTATAAAATGTAGGGCTGGACGATATGGCAAAAATTTATATCATGAAATATTTCTTAATTTTGGTCGATACGATATAATTCCGATATTGATATGGACAATATTAAAAAGACAGGAAAAAAATGCCAAGAACGCACACAATGAATGTCTGTACCCACAAATGTCTGCAAACTGAATTTGCAAAGTCTATAATAACATCCAGGCTCTTATCACTTTTTTTTTTTTAAATAAAAACAGTACAAAAAAAATAAAATGAATGTTCACTTTTTATTTGTGTTTAGCCTTAACAAACAAGATGAAATGTGAAATAAACAGATATCAGATAAATAAAACTCTCAGACTTTGCTTATTTATATATATATAATTAGACATAGTTCGTGGCGGTTAGCTTGACCAACGTGATGAACAGAAACTTTTATCAGCATTTTTTTTTTTGTATATGCTGAATATTTAACAATCAAAATAATTCCAAAATTTTACAATTATGACATCTACATCGTAATAATAATAATTATAATAATAAAAAAAATCAAAAATAGTATAACATTACTGTATAGTAGAAAAGAGTTGTTTGAGTATATTCATAGTTCTGGTTGCTTTTCATCTTGAACGTCCTTTAAGGGTTCTTTCAGTCTATTTATATTTGTGTATGTAATTACCTAATTCAATTAAAAGGTTTAATATAAAATAGTACTAATATATTTAATATAGCCTATTTATATAGACTAATATTTTATATTATTTTATATAACACATTTTCATTATTTAACATTCATTATATCACATTCTTTCAATTTCATCAGCTTTGTAATAACCTGATTCCTGATAAATATGTTTGTGAATTTTATTTTGTAAGTGCTCGAGTGTTACACGCCAGCATGCAACGAGTTTATGTGTATGTGAGTGTTAATTTGGGCGTTTATGCGACGATAGAGTATGTTCAAGGATCGAGTTTATATGTATGTGCGTGTGTATATGGGTTAGGGCTGGACAATAATTCGATATCAATATATATCGCGATATAATTTTTTTCAATAACGATGATATGATTTTTAAACTCATTTCCGATATTTCGATATGAATTTGCATATATATAAATATATATATTATTATTTATAAGATCTTATACATGTATCACTTGTCACTGAATGACAGCCGTCAGAAAGAGCGTGATCTGATGTCACTTACGTTACGTGATGACGAACAACACAGACACGCTGCCAGCGCTCAGCACAGCAGTTGGTTAAGCTGCGCCGCAGAAAGTTTTAGCTACAAAATGAGTGCTCTGAATACAGATGTGAATGAACAAGCTTCCACAAGTAAGAATGCAGACGGAATAGTTGATAAGAAAGGAAAGACTAATGCAGTGGTGTGGAAGTGGTTCGGTTTTTTAAGTTTCGATAAACTTAGTTTCGGTGTTCTGCAACGTGTGCCAGAGAGTGTAGCTGACTAGCGGCGGCAACACATCAAATCTGTTTCACCATGAATTTTTTAAAATAAAAATATTTAATAACTGTACTGTAAATTACTGTACTCTCACCAAATTCAGTTCACACATCACTGCTGTCCTGCTGGTTATACTACAACAATTATTTTTCTAAAAAACTATTTAGCATATTTTTTATGAATTTTTATTATCAAACATATTCAATAACTTTACTGTAAATTACTGTACTCTCACCAAATTCGGATCACACGTCACTGCTGTCCTGCTGGTTAGACTACAACACTTATTTTTCCAAAAAACTGTTTTGGACATTTTTTATGAATTTGTATATATCGATATCGGAATTATATCGTATCGACCGAAATAAAAAAATATATCGTGATATAAATTTTTGCCATATCGTCCAGCCCTAATATGGGTGTATGCATGTATCAAGTTTATATGTATATGGAACAGATTTGATGTGTTCCCGCTGCTAGTCGGCAACACTCTCCGGCACAATTTGCAGAGCACCGAAACTATAAGTTTATCGAACTTAAAAAGCCAAACCACTTCCACACCACTGCATTAGTCTTTCCTCTCTTATCAACTATTTCGCCTGCATTCTTACTTGTGGAAGCTTGTTCATTCACATCTGCATTCAGGGCACTCATTTTGTAGCTAAAACTTTCTGCGACGGAGACACGGAGCTTAACCAACTGCTGTGCTGCAGAGCGCTGGCAGCTTGTCTGTGATGCACATCATCACGCAGGTGCCATCACGCTCTTTCTGACGGCTGAGCACTGAACGTCATTCAGTAACAAGTGATACAATGTACAAGATCTTATGTATATAATAATATATATATATATATGCAAATTTATATCGAAATACCGGAAATGGGTTTAAAAATCATATCACTGTTATTGAAAAAAAATCTATCACGATATATATTGATATCGAATTATTGTCCAGCCCTAATAAAATGTGATGAACTTGATTTGTTTTGTTTTTCTGCCATGACATAGCCAGAGAAGCTGATATGGCTATAAACTCAAGAACTCTCTCTCTCTCTCTCTCTCTATGCAGGCTACTCTCCGAACTTGAGTGTCCGTCTTGGTGGCCTTTTGGTAAAATGCCATGGAGGAGCCATCAGGAGGCCAAGTCTGAAGCAGCTGCCAAAGCAGCCTGTACCAAAGGCTCAGGCAAGGGCCAAAAAGTCATAATCAGCATTCCAGCTATTGTCTTCCGCGACGGAAACACCGGAAACATGAAACCAGGTAGCCTGACTCTGTTGGTCTCCTCTCTGGAGGTCCGAGAAGCAAACGGGCAGCTCCTCCATTGCTTCGAGAAGGAAGAAGTAGACGATATTCATGTCTTCAACCCCTACGAGATCAGCGTTCGCCAGCGCTTCATCGGAAAACCTGACATCTGCTTCCGACTTCTGTCTGCCAGGATGACCGAAGCTCTGTCTGTGTTGGAGATGCAGTACAAGAAGAAGGTCGAGGTCACACGAGACTATGCTGCGTTTCGGTCGACTTCGGCAACCACACCAGAAAGCCCAGAAAGTGGAGGAAACGTTTGGGCTGCAGGTACAGTTGGAGAACATATTGCTAGTGTACATGATGTATGTTTTCACTTATGTCGATAGTGTTATTACGTCGTAGTGTTGTCAAAATACTGAAATTCGATACCAATCGGTAATGAAAAAAACGTCAATTTCCTGATAACATTTGAGCGATGTTGAGTGTGTTTTTAAACATCGCTGATTTGCCATTGTGTTCACATGGCCAACAGAAATGACTGTGATTGGCTGTAAAGGTCAACAGTTCACCGAACTCACCACTTTTTAATGAGTGTAACCACAGATACAGGGACACTGGAGCGTTTTAAAAGCCGCGAAGATCAGCTGGTCTGTTTATAAGTTTACATACGAGCAGTTCGCTGATGAATTGACTAATCTTCGTGTCTTTAAAACGCTCCAGTGTACCTGTATCTGTAGTTACACTCAGTAAACAGCGATGAGTTTGGTGAACTGATGACCTTCACGGCCAATCACAGTCCTTTCTGTTGAGCATGTTAACACAACGGCAAATCAGCGCTGTTCAAGAACGTGCTCAAGTGCTAGTGGGAAATGGACTGTTTTAAAATTTCAGTACCGATTGGTAGGGCCAGACAGAATCTGCAGACTTTTTTTGCTATTTCTGCGGAGAATTTTGTTAAAAATCTGCGGATTGATTTTGGGAGTATCATAACTAAAAACTTAATATATGAAATAAAAATAATACCTTTTTAACTTTTATTTAATGTTTACAATGCAAATCCAATTAGATCCACTTTATTTGGTAAACAAAGCAAGCCTCTGATATAATAGATCCACTAAAGACAGAAAATATTACTTTACATAATACAAAAGTTTACTTATCGTGACTTAAGTTGTATCAACTTATGTTGTGATTTTTATTTTAATTGAACTAAAGGTTCATTGTATGAGTCAAGACATAGCTTGAGAGGACAAAAAATAATAGTTTTTTTTTTTATCTGTGGAATCTGCTAAACAGAACAAGAGACTATTAACTCATAGTATTCCTTTTCATTTTACAAATGTCTTCAAGGATTGTTATAGTATTACACAGATCGCCCCCCCCAGTGGAGAACCATGGAATTATTATAATTTTTTTAATTGAATGCTTGAAAAACATTAACAACGAATGTCATCAATCAAACAACAAAAATCCAGGGGTTTTTGGTCATTTAGTCCAAGACAAGTGCCTTCATCAAAGTCCTTCTACTTGCTTTTAAGTTTGTTGATCCCTCAATAGACTCAAAATAAATAATAAAAAAAGGTTTATGAAATAACTATTACTTTCATACTCATGGAAAGCAAAGGAAACATTCTTGTATGTAAATTCAAAATCTGCCTTCACATAATCTTTTATAAAAGCAAGAATATCACACCAAAAGGTCATTGAATGAGGGCAATTCCAAAGTAAATGAACAGAAGTTTCAGAATTCACCAAGCAAAAAGTACAGTTGGTGTTAATATCATTCTAAAAGGGGTGGTCCACAGACTTGGTTCCAGAAAGGAGGGATAATGAGTCTGGGAAGTAAGACTTAACAGACATCCCAAGTCTCCCGGAAGTTCCGGGAGTCTCCCTCATATGCATAGAGACTCCTGGATGCCCACAAACAAATGATAATCTCCCAGAAATCACGCTTCTTCCTTCGCTCTTCAAATATGCCCCCCCCCCCCCCCCCCCCCCCCCTGGAAATGTCAGAATTAATATTCATGCAAAAAATTTCTTAAGTGATCTTAGCTTATCACTCCAGTTTTGTCTTTACATTGTATTCCAGTTACATTTACTGTACGTTCACATTGAAAGCGGCGAGAGCGTCAAAGTAGCCGGAAGTATCCTTCAATGGGAGCCGGTGTCATGAGAAATCGGGTCCCCCCTGCAATCGAGTCCGCTCAGAACCCCGCTTAGGTCGTCTGCATTTAATGCCTGATCAAAAGTGCTTTTTATAGTCTATTCTCAGTCTTGAGATTTTAACACTTATCATATTAGTAACTTTATTTTAACAACACTTATCATATTAGTACCTTTATTTTAACAACACTTATCATATTAGTAACTTTATTTTAACAACACTTATCATATTAGTAACACTATTATAACACTAATCATATTAGTAACACTATTTTACCACTTATCATATTAGTAACATTATTTTAACACTTATCATATTAATAACATTATTATTGGTAAGTACAAGTTAAAGACATGCATAGTTAAAATAACTGAAATGGTTCTAAACATTTAATGAAGCCTTTTTGATGTTTCTATGTATTTATATGTAACATTATATATTTACGTAAGAAATGGTAGCAAGTTTATCTAACATAAAAGCACGAAAAACGAAATCTCCATGCCACAACACATGCCACTTTATATATATATATATTAATCAGGCGCTACAAACTATACCTAATACAAGTCCAGTGAACCAATAGGATCACCCAGGGTCCTAGGCGGACCCAATTGTCAGGGGGGACCCGATTTCTCATGACACCGGCGGCGAGGAGCAGCGCAGCGCGTCTAATGAGCTTAGACGTGGTTCAGCGGCAACCAATCGGAATGTAGCAGTCCAGCGCTTGAGAGGAGTCCAGAGAACACAGTCACTGTGAACTTTGGTTCCGACCACAGTTGTTCCACAGGGTTTGATTATTGCAGTCGCCGGATTTCCAATTATTTGCAATGTTTTCTTACAGGAACATACATTAAAAAAATACTGTTGAGTTACTGATGTGCATTAATGTTATATATTTTTTTTCTTTTAAAAAAAGCAGGAATCTCATGCGTCAAAACAGTATTGCTGCTTCAGAATGTTTCAGACATATGGACACGTTGGATAATTAAGTGGAGCAAAGCCACACCACGTACAACTTGATCTTCTCATGTTAAAAGAATTTGATAATAAGTGTGCAACATTTTCACGCTAGAAAGCATGTTTTATGTGGGAAATGTAACTGATATGATATGCTGCAACGGCCCCTTTAAATACGAGATCAGTGTAGCGAATTTTGACTCTCTCGCCGCCGGAGCTGAAGACAGACAGCGTTGTCGCCAGGGTGGCCAGAGCGACCTTTGACACTTTCACCGCCTTCAGTGTGAACGTACAGTTAGGATTGTTTTCGGTTATTTATTTACAATAATAATTGTATAGTAATAATAATATCAATAATAATATAAATATTTGTAATCATCCCAATTCTGGATTTGTCCATATTTTACCCAAAGTTGAGTTAAAACAGCAAACCTTTTTTTTTAGAATGTACATGTTTAGTGGTCTTTTTATATAACTAGATGCAACCTTGCAACTATTTAAAGTTTGAGGGGCGTGTATGTGGTGGTTCGCCCAGGGTGAAATTTAAGCTAGAATCGCCACTCAGGGTTATTCAGCAGTTTTTATATTAAATATTAAAAATATTTTTTAAGTGTAACTGAAGGTTTTTTTCAAGTTATTTTTAGTTAAGACAGCTCAAACATGCAGTATGAGGGGTAGTTCACCCAAAAATGACATTTCCATCGTTTCGACATTTGCCTGTTTGACTTAATTTCTTCTGCTTAACACAGAAGAAGATATTTCGATGATGAAAACCCGTTATCATTGACTTCCAAAGCATTCCTACAATGAAAGGCAATGGTTACAGGTCTTTAGCTTTCTTTAAAACCTCTTCTCTAGTGTTCAACACAAAGAAAGAAACTCTTAAAGGTGTGAAACCACTTGAGGGTGAGTAAATAGTGAGTAAATCTTCATTTCTGGGTGAGCTGTCCCTTTAAATCTAGTCTGTGAGAGCGTAAAAAGTAAGCAAGGTTTACGATGCATAGAAGCAGCATTGAACGTTATTTAAAGTATCTCTACCACATGGTGGCAGTCATGCTCCAACATCTACTCGGATGACTCTCAAATACCCTCAGTGATCCCGTTCTGGGCTTTTCAGTTAATGTTTGCCAAGATTTTCTTCAACTCTTAACAACAAACCGCAAGGAAATACTGTGTGTGTGACTTCAGGTCATGGCCAGGACACAGAGGTGCCAGTGGAGATGCCTGCTGGAGAACTGACGCAACTGCAGCTCCAGGTGATTCAGCCCACTGTTACTGAGGCCGAGGCGCAGGAGCTAAAACAGGTACGACACACACACCATAAGA
The DNA here is from genome assembly GCA_903798195.1 of Danio kyathit. Taxonomy (NCBI): domain Eukaryota; kingdom Metazoa; phylum Chordata; class Actinopteri; order Cypriniformes; family Danionidae; genus Danio; species Danio kyathit. Next base: position 4,636,277 of record LR812520.1, on the reverse strand, counting down.
TCACATGATCAGTTAAATAATCTTGAACACCCTTTTTAATTAGACATGTTCATTCATGGAATAAATTAATAGAGCTTAAAGTAATAGTTCCCCCCCCCCAAAATTAAAATTTACTCACTGGTTCTAAACCCTTATGAGTTTCTTCTGTTGAACACTAAAGAAGATATTTCGAAGAAAGCTGAATACCTTAGTACAGGGATGACAAACTCAAATTGGCGGGGGGCCATTGCAATGACTGACAATTCATAGGAGGACAATTATAATATTTAAGCACAAGAAAAAAGTGGAAACCTGATATAATTGATGCATCTTAGGACAACAGACATGCCGCTTATATTTCAATCATTACCTGGCAGCAGTGCTAATGCTAATCAGCACATTTATCGCGTCACACAGCTGCTGAAATATATTTGACACACACTCAGTTATTCTCCCACAGAGTATATGCAGTCAGAACTCTAGCTTTTTGTTTCTTGTTGTATTTATTGAAGGGGGACTTTAAATTGCTATGAAAATACTACAAATAATAAGCATAATAATAATTATTCTTCTTCTGTCCCAACCAATTGTTGCTTAACCAAACGTTAAACAGATAGCGTAAGAACAGCAGAAAGCAATTTGGGTAACTTTAAGGATTTTACTGGCTATTGTTCTTTTTAATATCTTTACTTTTTGAAAAACTAAACCAAAAAAGAGGGAAAAGCATGGGCGTTGCTAGGCCTATTTTAGGGGGGCTGTAGCCCCCCTGTATTTCTACTCAGCCCCCCTAAAACTTTTGCGATTAGCTCATGAACTGTACACTAAATTATCGCCTCAGTCCCCTTTAAATTTGATATGAAAACGGCAGCAGAATTCGGGTCCTCCTCCTTTGTTTTTTATTTGATCAGCAGCAAACCACAGCCGTGGACAATGAGAGAACGAGGTGTGTGTTTATCGATAAATTGTTATGATATCTGCGTCACTGCAGTTCTTTGATATAGATAACCTTGTATCACCTGTATCCCAATGTCACGGAAGGTTTTTTTCGGCGTTCACCTCATCAGCACAGCTTTTTCCTCCAGCGAAAAATGTAACTCTTAACGAACATTTCGCTATTTTTATTTTAAAGTGAACTACCAATATTAAACACTTTACAGTTCGTGTGGCATTAACTATACAGTCTTGCACAGAAAGGATTAGCCTACACACAGTGACAGAACCACTTAGTACTCGTGTATTCTGATTCACTGACAGAGATAGAAACATCAAGTGTTGTCTAGTATTAAAAAATACTTTTTATTTATTATTATGATTCAGATTATGAAATATGTGAAACAAAAAAATGCACTTGATTATAGAAAGTGGTTTTTGTAAACAGGTGGGCTGAGCCCATTTGGCTTATTCAGGCTATGCCTGTCTATGTAATACAGTCAAATACTAGTATACAACTAATATTAAACAAACATATTTATGTGTATTACTATTAAATTACTACTTGTAAATGTAATATATGGCTTTACATCTATCTATCTATCTATCTATCTATCTATCTATCTATCTATCTATCTATCTATCTATCTATCTATCTATCTATCTGTCTGTCTGTCTGTCTGTCTGTCTGTCTGTCTGTCTGTCTGTCTGTCTGTCTGTCTGTCTGTCTGTCTGTCTGTCTGTCTGTCTGTCTGTCTGTCTGTCTGTCTGTCTGTCTGTCTGTCTGTCTGTCTGTCTGTCTATCTATCTATCTATCTATCTATCTATCTATCTATGTGTTGATCTATCTATCTATCTATCTATCTATCTATCTATCTATCTATCTATCTATCTATCTATCTATCTATCTATCTATCTATCTATCTATCTATCTATCTATCTATCTATCTATCTATCTATCTATCTATCTATCTATCTATCTATATATATATATATAGGCTATATATATATATATATATATATATATATATATATATATATATATATATATATATTTTTTTTTTTTTTTTAACCTTATAAGGAGCTGAGCCCCCCTAAAATGAAAATCCTAAAATCGCCCATGGGGGAATGTATATATTTACATTTACTTTAACATGTTTAATTCAACCAGCAGTAAACTTTTACTAATGCACATAGTTTTTATGCAAATTTTAATAAGCATATGAGGAAAATCTATTACATTTAATTCAAATTTAGATTTGAATCGAATATTACCAAAATGATATTTGTTTTACCACCAGCATAACTTGTAAGCCACGAAGAAGTGTTTGTATAACAAAATACAGGCGATATAAAGCTGATAATAATCAAACAACCCTTGAATATTCACAAAAATAGAGCTTTAGTAAAAATAGAGCACTTATAGACATATACACTCACCGGCCACTTTATTAGGTACACCTTACTAGTACCGGGTTGAACCCCATTTTGCCTTCAGATCTGCCTTAATTCTTTGTGGCATAGATTTAACAAGGTACTGGAAATATTCCTCTGTCATTTTGTTCCATATTAACATGATAGCATCACACAGTTGTTGCAGATTTGTCGGCTGCACATCCATGATGCGAATCTCCCGTTCCACCACATCCCAAAGGTGCTCTATTGGATTGAGACCTGGTGACTGTGGAGGCCATTTGAGTACAGTGAACTCATTGTCATGTTCAAGAAACCAGTCTGAGATGATTCACGCTTTATGACATGGCGTGTTATCCTGCTGGAAGTAGCCATCAGAAGATGGGTACACTGTGGTCATAAAGGGATGGACATGGTCAGCAACAATACTCTGTGGCGTTGACACGATGCTCAAATGGTACTAATGGGCCCAAAGTGTTCCAAGAAAATATCCCCCACACCATTACACCACCACCACCAGCCTGAACCGTTGATACAAGGCAGGATGGATCCATGCTTTCATGGTGTTGATGCCAAATTCTGACCCGACCATCCGAATGTTGCAGCAGAAATGGAGACTCATCAGACCAGGCAACGTTTCTCCAATCTTCTATTGTCCAGTTTTGGTGAGCCTGTGTGAATTGTATTTTAGTTACTGTTGCCTTTCTATCAGCTAGAACCAGTCTGGCCATTCTCCTCTGACCTCTGGTATCAACAAGGCATTTGCGCCCACAGAACTGCCACTCACTGGATAGTTTCTCTTTTTCGGACCATTCTCTGTAAACCCTAGAGATGGTTGTGCGTGAAAATCCCAGTAGATGAGCAGTTTCTGAAATACTCAGACCAGCCAGACCATGTCAAGAAAAGAATCTGCATGTGTGTTACTCTTGATCCCACACTGAAAGAAACCGAAAGTAAAACTGAACTGAATATATAGTACTTTAAATGTCCAGTAGGTGGCAGGTCAAAACCACAGGTGTGTGCGACTGCACAACAATGATAGTGATTCAAAAACATATATTTTGGTGAGCCGAATCTCCTTATATTTTTGACGTCAGTTGCGGGCCAGAGGGAGGAGGCTGTAAATAACCTGCAGGCTAGCAGTTGGGACCCCTGCCTTAGTAGGAAAAACAAATAATATGGAAGTTAATGGTTACAGGTTTCCAACTTTCTTCAAAATGTCATCTTTTGTGTTAATTAGATTTTTTTTGCCTGGTTTCTAGTCCAAATATCAAAATATTCCTAAATCAAGAAGCATTTTTAGATAAGCAAAATATTATGCCTTAATTTCAGAAATAATACACCAAAATTAAGTGAGTTATACAAGTATATAAGAGTATATAATCTGCCAATGGGGTAAGCAAAATAATCTTGTTTTTCCCTTTTGACAGAAGATTATTTTAAGATTATATCAAGGTTAATATCATGACATACCATAAATCATGATAGAAGAAAGCTTCAGCAATTAATGGCAACAAGAACATTTGGTACCGGTAGAAGCCCAGTCATTTATGTCTGTAGGATTGGGCGGAATTACTAAATGGCAGAAAAACAGAGTGAGCATAGTATAGTGTGACAGGGCTGTGGCTTGTTGTTTTTATGACACAGGCGAGGGAAGCCGGCTCCGAATTCCCTCTCTGCACGAAGATGTAAGACCATCATCATCATCATCATCTGCAGACAGCCACAACGTTAGCATGACACGCACAAACCAGACATAAACACTTTGATCATTTCAAAACGCAATATTATTGCTGTGACCAGAGGTAATTGACGGTTGGTCAACCATCGCAGATATTACTTTCCAGTATGGTTTTGGGGTTTTAAAACACTAAAAACAAACATGTAAGGATGCCATGAGCGGATGGAAAAAATATTTTTTAAAGGGATGAGACTAAGCTGGCTGTCTTATAGAAGACTGAAGGGCACAGGCTGTTTATAATAATGCAACAAAACCGTACTGTAACTCATCCATCTCTACAATGGGATTTATGGAAAGCATACTGATGGTGGACCGCTGAATTATTAGAAACCTTGAAATAAAACCACCTCAGGTGTGCATTTTTTTCTAATAATTCATTGCACCGGAGTTAATTATTCCTCCTGTTCTATGGTTAACACTCCTAAAGACATTATTCAGATGTTGCTTTTCAAATCACACAGTTGAAGTCAGAATTATTAGCCCCCTGTATATTTTTTCCCCAATTACTGTTTAACGGAGAGAAGATTTTACATATTTATCACATTTCTAATCATAACAGTTTTAATAACTCATTTCTAATAAATGATTTCTTTTATCTTTGCCATGATGACAGCACATAATATTTGACTAGATATTTTTCAGGATACTAGTATTCAGCTTAAAGTGACATTTAAAGGCTTAACTAGGTTTATTAGGTTGAAGTTAGGGTAATTAGGCAAGTCATTGTATAACAGTGGTTTGTTCTGTAGACAGTCGAAAACAAATATTGCTTAAGGGGGCTAATAATTTTGACCTTAAAAAGGTTTTTTTTTAATTAAGAACTGCTTTTATTCTAGCAGAAATATAACAAATAAGACCTTCTTTAGAAGAAAAAATATTATAGGAAATACTGTTCAAATTTCTTTGCTCCATTAAATGTCACCTGAGAAATATTTGAAAAAGAATAAATATTTCACAAGAGGGCAAATCATTTTGACTTCAACTGTACACTGTCAAAATGCAGAGTTCCACACTATTCATTCGTGTTGTCCCAACACAAATCGATTAAGTTAACTCAACACTTTTAACAAATTTATATGGATTGAAGTTGTCCAAATGAAATCTTAAGAATTGTGTTGATTCAGCTTATTTTAAATAAGTAGTTTGAACAAGCAAAAAAAAAATATTTTTTTGAGTGTAGGTCAGGTTTTTGTCCTCAGGGTTCGTATAGGTGCTGGAAATCCTTAAAAATGCTTGAATTTTAATATAGAGTTTTCAAGGTTTAAAAATTGCTTAGATTTTGGATAAAGTGCTTGAAATGGCTTGTAAATGTAAAATAATTTATCTTACTAAATACAGTTGCAATGAGAATTATTAAACCCCCTTTAAATTTTTTTTCTTTTTTAAATATTTCCCAAATTATGTTTAACAGAGCAAGAAAATTTTGACAGTATGTCTAATAATGTTTTTTCTTCTGTAAAAAGTCTTTTTTTTTTTTTATTTCGTCTAGAATAAAAAGCTTTTTTTTTTTTTCTCGATAGTCTACAGCAGGGGTTCCCAAACTTTTCAGCCCGCGACCCCCAAAATAACAATGCCAGTGACTCGCGATCCCCCAATATCCTCTGAGGTGGTTATAAAAACAGAAAACTTGCATGAAATGGCGCACGGACACCAATAGACCCAAGTTTATTCTTCGTTTTTTTTTTTTTTATGTATGTCAGTGCTGTAAATGTGCCAGAAAGTTTACCCTGGTGTTATAAAATCAATCTGCTGCATCTGACGCTATTGCTGTGTCTTCATTATAATGTAATTACCCCAGAGGTTGCAATCCAATAGAACTAGTAACTATAAGCTACTATAGTATCTATATAGTATACAGTAACTATAAACGACAATTTTTTTCTCTTCTGTAGGTTATGGACAAATTATGGAAATTTTTATGGTTTAATAAAAATAAATAGATTTTTGGAAATCACCACTCTACTTTGAGAACTACTGGTCTACAGAACAAACCATCATTATACAATAACTTGCCTAATTATCCTAACCTGCCTAGTTAACCTAATTAACCTAGTTAAGCCTTTAAATGGCACTTTAAGCTGTATAGAAGTGTCTTGAAAATATCTAGTAAAATATTATTTACTGTCATCATGGCAAAGATAAAATAAATCAGTTATTAGAAATGAGTTATTAAAACTATTATGATTAGAAATGTGTTGAAAAAAAATCTACTCTCCATTAAACAGAAATTGGGGGGAAAAAAATAAACAGGGGGGCTAATATTTCAGGGGGGCTAATAATTCTGACTTCAACTGTAGGTAATAGTACTTAATTTAAGCCGCAGGCAGCATTGTTGGGCCCAAGCCCTTGTGGCACCACCACTTTGGTAATTATATAATTAGTTATATTCCTTTATAAGTATTTAAATTACTTGCCAGACATAGTAGCTAAAAAATTGTGTAACTAGTAATTAATTACTTTTTGAATTAACGCACCCAACACAGGTCTTGATTATAGGCAATATACAGTATTTAAAGGTCCTATGAAATTAAAATAATATTTTTTAGGTTTTAGTTTCAGTCTGTTAGTTTTAGTGATATCTATGTCCGAGTGTCCTCCAAAACAAAATTCGTGTTTAGAAGATATAAAACTGATATAAACATCCAAGGCTTGCACTTTGTCACTTCCGCCTAAACAGATCAACATGTCCCTCCCCCTTCAAGACTCATTTGCTTTTCATTTGATGCGCTTGAGCTCAATCTCTCTCACTGGCCAAGCTGCGATAAAAACAAAACACTATTGGCTGTTTTTAAGGGGAGGAGCTACTCTATGCCCTGCCCTCTTTTCATTTTCAGTTGAGATTATGTCAAACATTGAATAAAAAAATGCACATTTCAAAGCACTTTACGGGGCCTTAAAGACACTATCCTCAGATATTGATGATGTACATGTTAGAAAACACAATCTTTTTTTTCTATATGCACAAGACACTTTCTTATATGTTTCAAGGACACAGTAAGACAACAAAAAAACGAATATATCATATTTTTTGAAAAATTACACTAGAATGTATAACTATAGATTAACTGTGTATGATTGGCAGCTGTACTGTCCACCCTACACACCTTAAAGGGTACCTAGTAGTGATGCGCGGATGGCGGTTAAATCCGCGGGCGCTGCGGATAATCCGCGGGTCGGGTAATAAAAAAATACATTATGATTAATTGCGGGTGGGTCGCGGGTGGATGTAGCGGGTCATAGCAGTTGACCAGCAAAAAAGCAGAGAGTGGACTTCGCAGAATGTGAAGATGAGAGACGCCCAAAATAATGGATGAAGTGCAAGAGTACTGTGCTAACTTCAGTTAGAGGAGTCATCAGAGGGAAATCTGCTATCATTCTGGGAGAAACAAGATCGCTTATTTACACGAATGCAGCACCTTGCAAGAAGAAGCTTGTGCATTCCTACAACAAGCGGTTCGCGCGAACGCTCATTTAGTGCAGCCAGCCGTGTTTTGGAGGCGAGGCGGAATCGCCCGAATCCAGGCACAGTAGATGCTATTCTGTTTTTGCACAGTGTTAAGAAAAGCGCCAAGTACACACAACATAGCTGCTGTTTAGGCTGAAGGGACGCCATTTTTGTTCTCTTTTTCCTGTACATGTAAAAGCTGAATCTGCTGTTAATAACGAACGATCCACTGTGACATGAGTTGCAGGAGAGGGGAAAAAGTGTGGCCGACTAGCCGCTAGGACTGCTTTTACGGGAGTTGTAGGCCATAGCGAGGGGCATTGTGGGTAGTGTAGTTCGACACGCATGCTGTGTGATGTGAGCTCTCGCTGTGTGCTGTGCGTGCGGTGAATTAGAGGGAGAAAGTTTTATCCGGTTTTGTTTTATGTTTACTTCAGTAATTCCACCCGGGAGCTGTTTTGCACTGTGAACCTGAAAACTTTGAAATAGGTAAAAGGGCATGCATCGAGTACTTTTGTTCGTCTCATCATTTGCTCGAGCATGAATTAACGAGCTGTTACTCTGCCGCCGGACATTGCGGAGAAAATAACACCTATCATCATGCTTAAAACAAAGAATTAGAATTAATAAAGTGTCGATCGGGTACGGGTCGGGTGCGGATATATATATCAGATAAAATAATATGTGCGAGCGGGTGGCGGGTGGATGATTAGAATGAAGGAGCGGATTCGGGTGGCATTTGCGCTGATCCGCGCATCTCTAGTACCTAGTATGCCTCTTTTTACAAGTTGTAAAATAAGTCTCTGATGTCCCTAGAGTGTTTATGTGAAGTCTCAGTTTAAAATACCACACAAATAATTTTTTATAACTACCCTTTAGGTTTTGATCCAAATTGTGTGTTGTGGTGACTGTCGCTTTAAATTCAAATAAGATTGTGCTCTTTTCAAAAAAAGGGGGTGGAGATAATAATGCCTATGCATCAGCATAGCGGCAGGTACCGTGCAAAAACATTAATAGTTGATGGCTGCTTCTCACTCAGGGCTGTCTATGCTAATGAGGGAGCGATGGTCACTAATGGGCGGTGCTTACCCCCCCTGATGACACGTACAAAGGGAGAATGTCAATCAAAGTGTTTCTGCAGACTGTTTTTATCAAGTGTGGTTATAAAAAAAATAGAATTAATTAATTTTCACCATTCTAAGCTGGCTATATTTACTCACTGTTGACACACAATTGTGTTTAAACCCCTTCTAAAAGTGATTTTTGCATAGTAGGCCCCCTTTAACTTCAGATATTCAGTGTAATAACGAACATCTTTTGTAAAGCTGCTTCAGAAAGCTGACTATTTATAATAATAAAACTGAATTGAATGTGTGTGTGGTGTTTGCGCAGATGCTCCAGCAGCTGAAGAATCTGGCTCTGGAGGCTGAGACTGAACTGGAGCGTCAGGACGAGGCTCTGGACGTGTTGAGCTGCTCTACTGACCACGCCACCATGAACATTAACAGACACACTCGCCGCATGAGGAAACTGCTGTGAACCCAGCGTCAACAGATTAACGGTAGGATATGCACAGGTATGCACACAAATATTTAAAGACATTTTCTCAATAGAACACTGTTTGTACAGTACTTGGGAATAAAATGTAATTCTTTTGATCTTTATGAGTAAGGTTTGGCTATTTACAAAGCTAGAGAGAACAGGAAAACGGTTAGCAATAATAATAATAAAGGATAGCATTAATAATAATAAACATTTTTACAACAAGTGTCATACAATATAGTAGTAGGAATGTCTGACTTTATTACTTTATACCAAGTATTTTTATTACTAAGTGAACACTGAAAATAAAATTCATTTTCTGACTGGAATCATTGCAATAAAGTTATTAGCCCTCCTGCGAAATTGTAATTATTTTGAAATATTATATATATATATATATATATATATATATATATTAGGGTTGGGCGATGTTGACCAATTTGGCATCGTACGATGTCTAATGTGAAACATCGCGATGGACGATGGCATCGTCGTAATAGAGGTAAAGGGGACTCTGGCATGAATAGGCACAGTGATCTGTGTCGTTATAATGGCTTTTTCCCACAACTGGCGGAGGAGATGAGAGTTCGTTTGGAGATGAGGAAAATAACAAATAAGAATAACAAGTAAAGATGCTATGGCTCAACCGTTTTGGTCGCATATGCGCCCGAAATTTTATGCAACCTAAAAATATATTTGGAAGCATTTGTGCGAGTGCATACATTTTGACTGTTTTCACTGCAAAATCCTCACCGTGTGCGCAGATTTAGGAGACATTTATGCAGAATGCATCTTTGCACCTAAAAACGCCAAGCACAGCGCTCAGGAACAGATTAAAACAGTTATGTGAACTTGCTGAAGTAAAAAAACCCGCAATGCTTGCCCCGCCTTTGTGCTTTTCTTATTGGCCCACTGCTCTAGAACTGAACGCGAATGGATTGGTTAATATCAGCTGTCAATCACTCAGTTAATGCCTCCTTCTGCCTTCAGATGACAGAAGCTACAACTGCGAAAATGTGAAGCTCTGAAGATGAGAGAATGAAAATAACACTGACAGATTTAGTTTTATAAACAACCTAAAGTTACTAATAATGGCACGTCTTATTAGTGATCATGTGCTGAATGTCAATCCACCATTTACACTTTTCCAAGAGTGGATAAAAGACTTCCAGTGGCTTCAAGTCCGCTATGAAAATAACTAAAGCCATTCACTGTAAAGTCTGTGGGACGGGGTTTGCAGGTAACAGCGTTTGCCACTGAATCTACACATTTTAAGCGCGAGAGGTACTGTATGATCCTTTATTTAATCCTCACGATGCTGTCAGCCATGCAAGCGGCAGCTATAAGTAAAATATAACACAGCTCATGAAAAGACCGTTATTGATAATAAGATGACATGCAAATAATAAGTTATATATCAATCTAAGTGTGGGGCGGGGCGATGGATTGCGATGCCAGCTCAGCATCATGAAGTTTATCGGCCATCGGCGATGGACGATGGCATCGTCTATCAGCCCAACCCTAATATATATATATATATATATATATATATATATATATATATACATACACTTAAAGTCAGAATTATTAGCCCCCCTAAATTATCAGCCCCCCTGTTTATTTTTTTCCCTAATTTCTGTTTAATGGAGAGAAGATCATAATAGTTTTAATAACTCATTTCTAATAACTGATTTATTTTATCTTTGCCATGATGACAGTAAATAATATTTCACAAATATTTTTCAAGACACTTCTATACAGCTTAAAGTGACATTTATATGCTTAACTAGGTTAATTAGGTTAACTAGGCAGGTTAGGGTAATTAGGCAAGTTATTGTATAACGATGGTTTGTTCTGTAGACTATCGAGAAAAAAATATATAACATAAAGAGGCTAATAATATTGACCTTAAAATGGCTTTTAAAAAATTAATAATAATAATTCTGACATCAACTGTATATATATACCGCCCCTTCACCCTTGTGTATTACTCCGCCCACATACAGCGACAAGCAGAGGACACTCTACAGTTTGACAAATATTTCTGCTGTTAGACAACATAATGTACTTTTGAGGCTTTTTTTAGTCGAGAATGTAGTTGTTTAGTTGTTTAGCCTATTTTAAATATTCATAATTTCTGAGAGACAGCTCGTCGGCAGCCATTAGCCTGTCATTGAGCAGACCAAAGACGTTGTCCATCCACAAGATGGCGACAGAGACCGCATAATAAGCCCTTAGAAGTAATTTCTAAATACAGCTGATCAAATCATTATTATACTGGCAAGTGATATTCTAAGTTGATCTCTCTCTTTTGTATATTGTAATGTTGTGTTTATAGCATATAATTTTAGTGTATTGAGTGTGAGATGGGACTCTCATATCAGGAATGTGTGTTGTGTTGGCAGAAATAAAGAAGAAATGCCCGCATGTGTTTAGCGTTTTTCCTTATCACAAACACAACAGCAATCTGGTAGTGATTGCGCTGCTTTTTTCGGGGTTAATTATTGTGATATCCCGATTGCAACAGAGAAATACTGTAGACTGTAATAGACTGTAATACTGTAGGGAGATATCTCTGTAGACTGATTCATGCTGTTCAGCCTTATAATCTTAAAATGTGAGCAAAATCACATCGTTTTGTCGTCTCTTTAGACATTACGCTAAAGAATCATTCAAATGCTAGCTCTAAAGTGACGTCGGTGAATTAGTAACAGTTTTTGCTGTTCTGATGTCAGCTGCAGATGTGAATGAATAGTGGAAGAAAGTAGTTCCTCGTACAAAATACGTACATAATATACACCGATTATGCCGTCGAACTGTTGTATAAACGCAATATCACATGAGTAGCAGTGAGATGTGGCTGTATATTGTCACTGTTGGGACGCTAAGGCACTCGGTCTGTGGCCTCGAGCCAACACATGCCTTCCACCAGTGCCACACAGACAGTGGCGTAAACAGAGCAAGGCAATTTTTTTTCACAGTATTTGCTATTATATTTTTTTTTTTTTCTGGAGTAAATTATAATGCCTTTAGTTTGGCTGTAATTGAAAAAGAAATGATATATAAATATATATGAGCAATATCACATATGGCTGTGTATGTGCTGCACTGGTGGGAGGACTGCGTTGGCTCGAGGCTGCAGGTCGAGTGCCTTAGTGTCCCACCAGTGACGATATTCAGCAATATTGCACTGCTACTCGTGTGATATTGCGTTTATAAAACAGTCCGGAGGCATAATCGTGTGTATTAAAAAGAAAATCAAACATGGAGAGTCTCAAAAATCCTTTTGTACGAGGAACTACTATCTTCCGCCGTTCATTCATATCTGCAGCTGACGTCAGTACAGCACCGTTGCTACTTCACAAACGTCACTTTAAAGCTAGTATTTGAATGATTCTCTAGCGTCTAAAGTGACAAAACAGGTGATTTTTGTTCACATTTTAAGATTATACGGCTGAACAGCATGAAATGCCATCAGTCTACAGAGATTTTCCAGTATTTGTTGCAATCAGGAGATCACAATAATTAACTCCGAAAAAGCCAAAGCAAAGCAAACACTACCAGATTACTATGGTATAAATACAGCATTACAACATACAAAAGAGAGAGATCGACTTAGAATGTCATTTACCTGTTCTGTAATGATCTGATCAGCTGTAGTTTGAAATTTACGCCGAGTTTTTCTCCCCTAAGGGCTTATTATGCAGACTCTGTCGCCATCTTGTGGGAGAACGTCAACCGTCTTTGCTCTGCTCAGGGGTGCGTTTCCCAAACAATGACGTAACTCGCGGCTGAACTATCATAGTGCGATGCATCGTTTGGGGAAAGAACGATGTAGTGACGAGTGTTTCCCAAAACCCCTAGTTTCTCTGTCGCAGATCCATCGCTTGAACCACGTTAGTTATAACGTAAAACGCTCATGATGATGCTCTAAACGGGGTGGAGTAACTTCTTTAGAAGAACAACCCCATCATTTCTTTGTGCAAATTATATTGTTTTACACAAACACGCATTTAAAATAAAATCCAATATTAGTTTTGGTAAAAACATGCACTCATTTTCTATATTAATTAAAATATATGTAAATGGCACATATGGGGCCAATGTTTGCTTTACTAATATTATTGAGAAGTTGAACATTACATATTCTATTCTAAAACATAAAATCACTTACAAAAGCTAACACTAATATCATATATAAATCATATAAATAAATAAATAATGAGGCGATTTATTATAAATATATTTACTTTAATAATAATATTAATATTGATGATGATGATGATGATGATGATGATGATGATTATTATTATTATTTAGGATATTGTTTATTTATTTTTTAAAAATTACAATTTGACACATGCAAACCACAGCAGAAAGTTCTAACCAACAGGCCCATGTCATATACAGCAGAGAAACTTAATAAATAACCCACTATAAAATAAAAGAATTAACATATGCTATGTTTTTTATTTTCACAAGTCTTGGAGACGTAACATAATTTCCGCTTTTAAATATACCTATAGTTTTCGCCATGAGGCTGTGTTCAAAATGATATCAATGTTTTCAAAGTGCACTGCGAAGGGAGCACAATTGTAAACATGAAGATCGCTAAAACTGAACTGTAAAAATACTTTGGTGGCAAATTACACCTAAGAGAGATGACCTTAATGCTTTTTTATTATTAATAATTCCAACTTTGAATGTTAGAATGTTCTAAATGAATAGGGCATAGGGGGGATAAGTGGGAATAGAACACAGCCAGGAACTATGCTTTTAACTACAGCTCCAGAGGTGTCGTTTCAAGGGCTCAAGTTTGCGACGCAGTTTGCGAATGTTCGTTGGAGCGATGGATTTGGGAAACAGCAAATCAAAGAACTATGTTTGTAATGACGGAACTTGCGACTAGGCCTGTCACAATAATCAATATATCGACTTATCGCACAACACATGGATATCAATTCAATTATTTTTAGTGATGCAATATATATCGCCCATTTATAAAAACAATTCTAGCAACATTTTAACTGATTGTGCAACATCTCTACCTCTACTGGAGTTGTCAGTATGGTTAAAACACTATAGTGTTTACTATAAATTACGATAGCAGATAACAGGTAGCAGATATATTACTTTTCACCTTGCGCTTTTTTGTTAACACTAATTATTATTTATTTAGGATATGCGTTTTCACATTCTGATTTCAATGCCTAATTATTAAATTGTTAAAATGACTATAATTAAATTAAATATTCTTAAGAGTAAAATATTGTGTGTTTTTTGAAAGTGTACTTGCATTGGGATATTATATTGTCATTCTGGCATTATATAATGAGTGGCATAAAATGGTCTTAAAATGACAATAATATCGTTTATCGCAATATATTTTGGTGCAATATATCGTACAACCAAAAATAGATATCGTGACAGGCCTACTTGCGACCTTAGTTGGCTAACGATGGTTTTGGGAAACGCACCCCAGGCTGATGTGTGCAAATGCGCTAAATGTCCGAAATTATACATTTAAAATAGGCACTATCCTTTTTAACAAACTGTATAGTTGCAATCTAAACAACTACATTCTGACCTAAAAAAGCCTCAAAAGTATATTATGTTGTCCAACAGCTGCAATATTTGTCAAACTGTAGTGAGTTCATTAATCTGCTGTCACTCTATGTGGGCGGAGTAATACCCAAGCGTGAAGAGGCTGTACAAGTGCTGTTATTGCAGAATATCACACGGCTATCAGCCGAACCAGACAGAACGGCTATCACATTCGAACCAGACAGAACTGTTGTATAAATAAATATATATTTTTTACTTTAAATACTTTAAAGGTCAATATTATTATATTACATTTTAACATTTTGTTTTTTGCAGTATGTTGTTGTAAAAAGTATCTCAGGTCTTAGGATTGTCTTTATGTTTTTTCTCAGGTCAACATACAGTAGATCTGCAACCTACAAACTAAATCTGCCAACACACTCATGACTTTATAGCATCATTTTGCATGGCCTGGCATCCTCACATCATTGTAATAAATGAGTGATCTATGGCACAGTTAAATACAGTAATCAATTTGTTGTTGTTGTTGTTGTTATGAAGTGACATCTCAGTAACACGATTCTGTACATTGTCCAACCCTTAACAGTAATCCCACGGTGGTCGAGAGCGCTCAAATGTGCTGCAAGTTAATAAAACATTCATTCATTTTCTTTTCAGCTTAGTCCCTTTATTAATCAGGGGTCGCCACATCGGAATGTATCGCCAACTTATCCAGCATATGCTTTATGCAGCGGATGCCCTTCCAGCTGCAACCCATCTCTGGGAAACATCCATACACACTCATTCACACTCATACACTACGGACAATTTAGCTTACCCAATTCACTCTGTACTGCATGTCTATGGACTGTGGGGGAAACCGGAGCACCTGGAGGAAGCCCACGCGAAGGCAGGGAGAACATGCAAACTCCACACAGAGACGGCAACTAACCCAGCCAAGCTCGAACCAGCGACCTTCTTGCTGTGAGGCGACAGCACTACCTCCTGCGCCACTGCGTCACCTTAATAAAACATGCAAATAGAAAAATAAGTTGACAACACACGTGCATGCACATTCTCACAACACATGCAAATAGAGAAACACACTGCAAATAGCACAGACAATAACGTAAATATGTCGGGGGGCACCAAAAAGTGATGAACCAGGTTTTTTTTGTTTATTTTAACATCCTGATTTTACAGTTCCTTGTTGTTTGTATATTTTAGCCCTAATATTTGGACAGTTTGCTCAATGAACATTAGCAATGTTAGCTAGAGTTACTCCGATATGAACATTTTGAGTTTACTCGCTTCATTTGTGCGTCAAATTCGCTTCACAATAGACACGGATTCGCATCATGGGCAGGGCTTCTCTCCGCCTGGTGACTAGTTTTGTTGCTTAATGGCTAACATGGATTTTATTGAGAGATTAGCTGTGCTTTATGTGCTTTAGGAAGGTTGAAAAACAGCGTAGTTTTGTTTGCCACCTCTGTCTTGAGTTTACTAGATCCTTTCAGAGGTGCACCCAGCTCTGTAAGTTCATCAACTCCAGAAACTGTACCTGGATGATGGAAGCTTTCAGTGGTGCTTCCAACTAAGCCGAGCCCAGTTTGATGAGCTGTTGTCCGGTGTCGGCAAGAGGATTACTCCTCAGAACACCAACAAAAGGCACTACAAGATCACAATCACGCCCCTACAAGAGAAAGCTCCTGATTGGTTAACGTGGCGCGAAAGTCAGATCAAGTTCATATTTTTCAACTCAAATCATTTCGCGCGTCAAACACGTAAATCGCTCAACTCGCACTGCTTTATTCGCGCGAATCGTATCATTCGTGCCACCTCTTTCGTGCAAATCACACCAGCATGTCTATTCGTGTCTTTGCATTGGCTTAACATGTACATCACTCGCCCTTGCCGTTTCATCCGCGTCTGGTGTGAACGCACCATTAGTGTTATTGTTGCTCAAGTGTTGACTAACGCTTCATCAGCAAAGTGTGGATTAACTTCACATTACAACCAAAAGTGGAAACGAATCTTACACACATAACAAATTCTACATACACACTAGCACCAAGCCGAAATGTCGTCATTTCCTTAAAGGTACTGTTTACTAAGAAGGTGACAGCTCCAAATACTGGCCTGGCAAACATAATACAGTGGTCCCTCGTTATTCGCGGGAGTTACGTTCTAAAAATAACTGCAAAATTCTCTCTTGTTTAAATTAAACCTTTCGTAGAAAAATAAGTCCAGTATTATAGAATGAAACCAAAGATCAAAACCTTTTGTCAGGCGCAAACATTCATCACTGTCAGCAAAAGGTTCATAAAGCTTTTTAGCTTTTGTGTGGATAATGTCGGTATCCAGCGTAGTGTGTCACCAAAATCTCTTTCATCATATGAGATCTATGATCGTGACAATGGGAAATTTTCTTACTCCTTGGTTTCGAGTGTGGTCCTGAAAAATCTGTGTTCGAAGGGGTGTTTACCCCTTCCCCTTAGCCCTACGCCTTCAAGCTTAAGAGAATGGGGACACCCCTTCACATGAATGCGCAAAATGAGGGGTAAGGGGAAGGGCTAAGGGGTAGAATTGGGATTGGGCCTTAGTTTATTTCTAAGGGTGCTTTCACACTAGCACTTTTAGTCCGCTCCCGGGTTTGTTTGACGTCAGAATTTGGTACGTTTAGCTAGTGTGAATGCTTTCTTCTGAACTCGGGTGCGCACCCATAAACTGTACCCGAGTCCGCCTGCAAGGTTCGCGCGAACTCTAGTCTGGTTCACTTCTGGTATGAATGCAATCGTACCAAATAACGGAAGCTCCAACAGTACAACAAACTATTGTTTTCATAATGTTCATTCGTGTGTGTATGTGTGTCTGTGTATCACGTACTGTACCTTGGTGACAAGCGGGACTGAGCCAGGGCAAACACGGTGATAATGTCTGCTTGTCTCCTCCAAAAAACAGCTTCTGCAGACACAGAGTTATGTTCTGAACGTTTATAATGTTTTTGCGGCAGATGGACACTAGTCGCTTTCTGTATGTCCAAAACCAAAAGATTCAGTAGAAGCAGAACGACCGCGATGTGTGTACGTCTTTCCATTTTGGTGCTTTGCTTTCGTGGCCGTCACCTAGCAACAGCTGTACACACAACAGCAGTTTGATGATGCAAGCGTACCGGGTTTCAGAAGGAAAAAAGACAGTGTGAACACAAACCAACCGAGAAGTTGGCAAGGGGCGACAATCGAACTTGGGTACGGTCCAGGCAATAGAACCAAGTGTGAAAGCACCCTCAAACCTGATACTATGATTCTTGGGTCTTTTGGATATTATTAGCCCAAATAATCAAACTGTGCGATCAGGATATTAAAATAAACAATAAAAAACTCTTTCACTTTGGGGTCTCTCGACACATTTTTGTTGTGGTTTACGCTACTTGCAGTTTGTTTTTCTATTTGCATGTGTTTTCTGAACTTGCAGTGCATCTGAGCTCTGTCTGCCACCGTATAATCCTGCTTTATTGTCAATGCAACATGTGCTGGAATTTAATCATATTGTTGCTAGTGTAAACCCACGATGCTGTTATTTATTTACTGTACTCTTTGTGATCAGGGCAAGTGCAAAATAAAATCACACTGAAATGAGGTTGTTTTCACTTCTGTCTTTTTTTGAGTCTGGGGTCTTAAATACTAAAGACAATCTGTCATGGGGTTAAGCTGAAACACAACCACAGTCAAGGAATAACCCGAGTCTTATCTTAACATCTTGATTTGGCATGTCAAAACATGTTCCAACTGCAGTTGGCAGCTTTTCACAATAACAGCACTCGACAGTGCGGAGTGAAGTCACATTTATTTATACACCGCTTTATACAATACGCATGCTTTCAAAACAGCTCCACAGTAATAAACAAGACACATTTGGAGTGTAAATGAAGCAAACATGGTCTCACTTTATTTTAATGCACAATTTAGAGTTATAACAAACCATTAACTAGGACTTTAAGCTCAAATTAAGCTTATTATTAATAGTAAGGTCGTAGTTGAGTTTAGGTATTGTGAGGGATTGGGGGATGTAAAGTAAAGATCATACTTTACAAGTACTAATAAACAGTTAATATATTAATAATAGGCAGGTAATACGTCAATAGTAAATGGTGTGAATTGCTTAAACTAAAGTTTTACTGCAAAAATTGATCATGAAACGACTT
Organism: Danio kyathit; assembly: GCA_903798195.1. Taxonomy (NCBI): domain Eukaryota; kingdom Metazoa; phylum Chordata; class Actinopteri; order Cypriniformes; family Danionidae; genus Danio; species Danio kyathit. The sequence continues at coordinate 4,617,479 of LR812520.1, read as the reverse complement.
TAATGTCAGATCTAACATAGCTCCCACTTTATTTAATTACTATGTACTTACATTTAATTGAATAATTTGGTACGATATGGTATTATGTGCATACAGTCAAGCGTATACACTCACCGGCCACTTTTAAATGTCTAATCAGCCAATCACATGGCAGCAATGCAATGCATTTAGGCATGTAGACATGGTCAAGACGATCTGCTGCTGTTTAAACAGAGTACCAGAATGGGGAAGAAAAGTGATTTAAGTGACTTTGAACGTGGCATGGTTGTTGGTGTCAGACGGGCTGGTCTGAGTATTTCAGAAACTGTAAACATTCTGATGGTCGGGTCAGAATTTGGCATCAACAACATGAAAGCATGGATCCATCCTGCCTTGTATCAACGGTTCAGGCTGGTGGTGGTGGTGTAATGGTGTGGGGGATATTTTCTTGGCACACTTTGGGCCCATTAGTACCAACTGAGCATCATGTCAACGCCACAGCCTACCTGAGTATTGTTGCTGACCATGTCCATCCCTTTATGACCACAGTGTAGCCATCGTGTGATGGCTACTTCCAGCAGGATAACGTGCCATGTCATAAAAGCGCGAATCATCTCAGACTGGTTTCTTGAACATGACAACGAGTTCACTGTACTCAAATGGCCTCCACAGTCACCAGTTCTCAATCCAATAGAGCACCTTTGGGATGTGGTGCAATGGGAGATTCACATCATGGGTGTGCAGCCGACAAATCTGCAGCAACTGTGTGATGCTATCATGTCAATATGGAGCAAAATCTCTGAGGAATATTTCCAGTACCTTGTTGATCTATTTATGTCACTAAGGTTTAAGGCAGTTCTGAAGGCAAAAGGGGGTCCAGTGGCCGGTGAGTAAACATTGTACATATACAATTTTACATTTACATTTTGTATTACTAACCCTAACTCATCCGCTACACCTTAACCCACCTATAAACCTACAAATAACCACCCTAACCTCACCCTTGTCCCATCTCACCATAAGTGTTGTGCATTTCAGTATGAAAACAGTAAGTTCACTGTACTTAATTTGTATTTATTTCAGTAAGTACGTTGTAGTTAAGACCACTTGATATTGACCTTATTCTTGACGTACAAGCGGGTGCCCCCATTGGAAACTTTTGGCTCGACACTTCAGATCTCATTCACTTCCATTGATTTTTAGATGTTAAAAACAGCTCATTATGCTACATGATATTGCAAACTGATATTTTTATATCATATTATTCTGCTTTGTCTTTATAGTCATGAACACACTTGTTTGTAGAGCAAGTAGTTTGACCGTTTTTTGCCGTTTAACATTCCTAGTCATTTCTCCCATAGGCAACTGAATCAGAAGTTCGCACTTCTGCATTAAAAAATAAGGGCAATAAAGTGTGACCGAACATTGTCACTTCTCAGATCGATTTAGCTTAGGTACAGTTCAGTTTTATAGCAATGTTAGAGCTGCAGTTTATAAAACAAATTCAAAAAATAAAAAGCGTAAAGCGTGTAAATGTAAAGCGGCAATAGTGCCATTATTCAGCTCAAGACAATACGCTTATTTCACGCGACCGCCATTTTAGAACACGAAAGCGAGGCTGCGGTGGGAAGAAAGCCAGAAGTATAGGATCAGCACTGTAAACATTACAACAATATGCTGTGTGCTATAAACCTCCAGCTGTTGCTGCGACTTCAAAATGCAGAAATGGTGTAAACATCACTTTAATATCATTCTGTTCAGTTTCATTTAAACAATTAAAAGCATATTAGGCGTCAAACAACATCACAATCTCTTTAAGAGTGATACACTTAAGTGCCCTCCTAGACTTCAGTCCAGGGCAGCAGGTAAACACCGTGGGGACGCTTCCCTGCTTCAGCCTATGTAACCCGGTGAATGATAAAACACTGCAGTCCTCTGTAGCACATCTTCGTGTTGTCTGTAACAGTGTTGTCCCGGTACTGAAGTTTTAAAAACATCAATTTCCCGCTAACATTTACGCGCCGCTGAGCGCGCTCATAAACACCGCTGATTTGCCGTAGTATTCACCAGTGCTCAACAGAATGACTGTGGAGGTTATCAGCTTCCTGCTCTTCACAGATTGAAAACACACATAGACGGATATTGGAGCGTTTTAAAGCCGTGAAGATCAGTCGTTTCATCAGCGGATCGCTCGTCTGTGTTTGCACTCAGTAAACAGCGGTGAGATGAACTGATGACCTTCACAGCCAATCAGAGTGATTTCTGTTGAGCACGTGAACACAATGGCCAATCAGCGCTGTTTAAGAACTTCATGAACAGTGTCTTAAATGTTAACGAGAAATTGGCGTTTTTTTTTATATTTCAGTACTGAAATTTTGTATGGTGACAAGTCTAATATAGTTAAAGACTCAGTTCATTAACTTGAGTTTGATGAATGGCATCTAAAATGTGTGTTTGGGAAAGAAAATGTTAGCTCAGTAGTGCCATTTCTCTTAACTTAGCTGAAAATGAGGTCAAATATCCCTTTTTATTTTCACTATTCATTCAGAACGGACCTTAGGGTCACTCGAAAGGTGCTGAAATCATAAATTTGTGTCACTTTCTCTTCGCTGATAAGATATACAGCCAGGTACACAACATTCCTGTGTGACTCAGTCTATACTTCCGGGTTTCTTCCCACCGCAGCCTCGATTTTGCTGTTAATAATGGCGGCCGCGTGAAATCAGTCTATTGAGTTTAGACAGGCATGTTTATAGTGGAACCTTTTTAATACAGTATCCTGCTGGCACATTATTTAAGCATTTTTCCATTTCCCGGTGTGACTATTGAGTAATTTGAACAAGACAGTGACCACCTTGTTTTAAAGACACAGATATGTTTCTTGTAGCAAAAATATAGTAGACCCTTTAAAATCTTGACTTCAATCTGAAGCGTAATGTAAGTTTTTAATGTAGCTTTAGTTCAGCATAGGTGTCCCTATAGGAGCCATTGGGACTTTTGGGATCTAAAAATCCATTCACACCAAGCACAATAATGATAAATATAATGATGATGACATCGTTCTGAATGTACAATAACATCAGAGTCCAGACCACAGCTATAACGATGAAGATGTAGAGAAACGACACCATTGGGATCACTTTCAAAACCATTTCTTTCCAAGCTAATAAATGATACTGGCAGTCAGTCAGAATCCATTAAAATATAAAGAGCTCACACAATTCAAAGAAACACGAAGACAAGGCGGGACATATATATTAGCTCCTCTCATAATAAATAAAGTTCAATAGCTGTTTGTTTGTTTCAGCTCTGCCAGTAAGAGTGGTTGAGATCAAGCTTCTTGAATGGGGTGGCGCATGCCATATACAATAGAGAGTTTGATTGG